>NW_004624842.1:6546853-6574885 GCF_000247695.1 Heterocephalus glaber | reverse complement strand
AAAAAATAAGAACCAAGATGCATTATGTAAAGGTACAGTTCCCAATGAGAAATGTAATTGTGTTGTGTACCTACAATGTACCAATAAAAGAATTTAATAAAACAAAAAAAAAGATGCTATTTCATGTATTTATTTGTTTTTGGTACTGGGGATTGAACTGGGGACCTTGCACTTTCAAGGCAGGCAGCAGAACCACTGAGCTAAATCCCTGAACCAAGATGCTATTTCAAATATAGCTCTGTCCTAAGAACAGATTCTGGAGCCGGGATAAAACATCTTTGCTTTGTTTCACATAGCATTTTAACTCGTCTTTATGATATGCCTAAGAGGCAGTTTTTCTAACCCTATTTTGAAAGTAAGAAAATAGAGATAAAGTGACTTTAAATTGTCAGCCCAGTGAAATCCCATAATAAGAAGCAAATCCATGATATAAACCTAGATCCTCTTAACTCCCCAATGTGTGTTTTTTCACAATGTGCAGTGCACGGGCCCCCCGAAGAGCGTCATGGCTCACCCAGGGCACCGGCTTTGCCCGGCTTCGGGGAACAGAGCCGGAACTGTAGGTCACTCCTGCCCCCCACTCCCCTGGAGCCTACAGACACGGACGGAGCTGGGGTGGTCCCCACGCCACTGCCTGCCTTGGCTGAGCCTGGATGTGGGAGCAGGCCGGAGAGATGTCCCAGAGGCCCCCAACGGGAAAGGCCACAGTGGGACAGGGCCACCCTCCGCCCCACTCATCTGGGGCACAGACACTCGCCCGCCGGGTGCCCCCAAATTCCTTGGCGATGCCCCCCCCCCCATCTCCTTGAGGCTGCCAGGCGTGGCAACCCCAGTCGCTTTCTTGGGGCAGAAAAAGGTAGGGGCGGTGACAGGGGAAGCCGGGAGGTGGCGCCAGCCTTCGGGGAGAAAGGCAGCAGCTCCGCGCGAGAAAGCTGGGGATGGGGGGCGCTTTAAGCGGCTAATTAAGCAGTGACTGATGAATTGGGCAGGTGAGGCTGCTGTTTGCTAATTAAAGGTGCTCGTCACCCGGAAAGGAGGGAAGCAAGAGAAGCTCAGGATCCCCCACGGCCAGCGGGAGCTGGGCCGAAGCCCCCACTGCGCGGCCTCTGCCTGCGACCCAGCCCCCTGCCCCTGTCCTAGCTCTCCTGACCGCGTGGCCAGGGGCAGCCGGCCTCTGAACTTGCCCCAGCCCCACCAACCCAAACGCTCTCCAGACAAGGTTGCTGCAGCGGGAGGAACCTGTTTCCACCCTCACCCCCCAAATCCCAAAGTTGAGCCCAGGAGTCTGAACAAGATGGAGGTTGGCTGTTGGGAACAAGACCCAGAAACAACTTTTAGGATCTTAGATCTCAGACTCCCAAGGCGCCCTGGGTATTACTCAAATTTTGTGTTAATATCTGATGTCAGGTTGGATCCTGCTGCCTTCCAGACACCTGTGCTGTGCTGTGTGTGTGTGTGTGTGAGAGAGACAGAGAGGGAGAGGGAGAGAGAGAGAGAGACACGCACACTCTGCCCTTGGTATTCCAGGGATTTATTTATTTTTCTTTTTTTTTTTTTGGTTTTTTGAGACAAGGTCTTACTATGCAGTTCAGGCGGTCCTTGATCTTGCATTGATTCTCCTGCCTCAGCCTCTCAAGTGCTAGAATTACAAGTGTGTACCACCATGTTCAGCTATTGTTCCAGTCTTGGGAAAAAGGACGATTGGAACAAATGATCTCTGGCCCTTGATGGTTCTAATATAGGGGACAAAAAGGTCCCACACTGATGGCCCAGCGCTCAGTAGATCCCAGGCAGAGTTCAGCCCTATGGCTGAGAACACAGGTTCTGAGGCCCAGACCTAGGGCTCCAGTCCCAGCCCCCCATCTGCCCACTATGACCTCCCACATGGGATCTAGTTGTTCTGTCTCACTTTCCCTGACTGCAAAGCTGGCTATGGCTGTGCTGCCTACCTGGAAGCCTCACTGAGGGAGGATGTCTGGGATAACCCGGGGTGGGGGTGTGGGGGTTCAGCCAAGGTCCAATCTGCCTTCAGTTCCTGCCCTGTGAGTGTCCGCCTTGTTAGGGGAGCCCTGGGACTAGGTAGGTGTGGCCTGTACTCAATGGAGTTTGCAGCAGCCCTGTCACCTGCCTGTGCCCTGAGGAGGACAGCCCCTGAGGGGAAAGGACTTGCACAGAGCCACCCAGTCACACAAGCCACAGCCAGCTTTGCCTGAGCAGGGCTAGGAACAGCTGCTGCTGGATGCTGGGGGCCCAGGGGGGTTCTTGGGACTCCCTCTGCCTCCAAGGGGCCCCCAGTGTGGAAAGGAAGAGACCACACACAAATGAGGAGCTTGCAAGGCCAAGGAGCCCTTGAGGATGGGGCGCCAGCATCCCTCCAGGCAAGGGGCTGGCGGGGGGGGAGGGGGGGTGGGGGGGGTTGCTGCTTTGTCCTGGGGCTGGATTTTCAAAACACATTTCAAAGCACTTTTTGATTTTACTTGGAGCTGAAATCAGCATGAAGGTTAAAGGGTGCTGAAACCACGCTCTGGGGCCTTGGGAAGTTCTCAGTGGGCACTGACATCTGTGATGCTGCTTCCGTGCTTCTGGCATCTGTCACTCCAGACATTCAGGAAGCCCAGGTGCTGTGGTGTCAGAGGCCACACTGTCCATGGAGCCATCCACATGCACAAGGCTGTGATGTCCCCTTCCAGGTGGCCAGACACCCACTGAGTGAGGACTTCCTGCTGCGTGGCAATTCCAGCCTTATGCGGCTGTTGGTCCTGATGCTGGGGAACCTGGCACCAACCCAAAGCAGGAGGGGATGAGAGCGAGGCTGCTGGCCTTGGGGTGAGGCCCCTGTCCCTCTCTCCTCAGAGATCAGGGCTCAGCCCGAGGAACGTAATGAGGCTCTGGACAGGTGGAGCCACGAGGAAGCCTGTGCTAGCAAAGCCAGCAGCTCCTGGAAAAGCTGCCCTGCTTCTCGGCTTCCCCAGGGGCCATGCATGTGAGCAGGGCCAAATGCTGGACTGGGGCGCCCTCTGGTGGCTACTCTGGGTAATGGCAGAAGCTGAAGCCGCTGGGGATTTAAGCACCGGTGGGTGGGGTGGGGTGTTTATTAACAGAGTTAGAAGACTTCAGAGTGAACTACCCTTCCCAGTGCACAGATGGGAAAACCTAAAGCCCTTAAGGAAGGAAGCGACTTGCCCATGACCACACAGCAAGCTGGTAGCTGAGCCAAGAAGGGGAGTTAGCATATAGCTTGATAGTAAAGCACTTGCCTAGCATACATGAAGCCTTGGGTTCAATCCCCAGCACCACAACAATAAATCAATAAAAATAAATAGCCAGGCATCGGGGCACACATCTTTAATCCTAGCACTCTGGGAGGCTGAGGTAGGAAGATCACATTTGAACCCAGCCTGGATAATTTAGTAAAAAAAAAAAAAAAAAAAAAGTTGGGTCCTGGGATGAATCTCAGTGAGGAGGCCCTGGGTTCAGTCTCCAATACTTCAGCAAATAAGCTGGACACGGTGATGCATGCCTGTAATTCCAGCACGGGAGCCTCAGGCAGGAATCACGAGTTCAGGACTAACCTGGAGTCCATAGAGTTCAAGGCTAGCCTGGATGACAGAGTCAGACCTTGCCTCAAAAATTTAAAAAATCAATCAACGAGTCAATCAGTCAATCCCAGTAGCTTTCTTGAAGGTTCTCAGAGCATCCTGGGCAGGAACGGGAAGGCTGTCAGGAGGAAGCAGATTGGAGGCTGCTGAGCGGGCAGCACTGCTCCTTCCTGGCCACCAGAGGGCCCTTACCTCCGAATTTGGGGTTTCCATGCTGGCAAGGGAGAGGGGGTTGGGCCTCCCTCCCTTCCTCTGTGGAAGTGAGGATGTAACGGGCCAGTCCTGCAGGAAGCCCTGGAAAGGGCTTCCTACAAGCCATTGTCCTGCTTAATGGTGCAAAACTGGATCCTCACGCTAGAGTTCAGGAACAAGCAAAGATATCCACTCTCTCTGCTTCTGCACAGTACTAGAGGTGCCAACCAGGGCATTTAGGCAAGAAAAAGTCACCCAGTATACAAAGGAAGAAGCAAAATGATCTCTATTTGCGGATGACACCATCCCTGCATATGCAAAATTCTAAAGAATCCACTAGAAAAATCAGAACTAATAAATGAGTTCAGCAAAGCTGCAGGATATAAAATCAGAATGCAAAAAAATCAATTGCCTTTTTTTTTTGCTTGCAATAAATACTTCAAAAGTGTAATTAAGTAATCTTAGCATTTGAGAGGCTGAGACAGGAGGATGACAAATTCAAGGCCAGATTGGCCTATATAACCAGACCCTATCAAAAAAATATGGAAATTAAGAATAATTCCATATACACTAGCATCAAAGAGAATGAAATGCTTAAGAATAAATCTAACGAAGTACAAAACTTACACTCAGAAAACTAGAAAATATTGTGAGTTGTTTTATTTCAGTACTGAGGGTCGAACTCAGGACCTTGCACTTTCGAGGCAGGCATGGTGCCACTGAGCTAAATCCCCAGACATAGAAAACATTGTTAAAAAAAATTAAAGTTGACCTACATAAATGAAAAACATCCCATTGTCATGGATCTGAAGACCTAATTTAATATTTTTTTTAGGTAGGGTCTCACTATGTAGCCCAGGCTGGCCATGAACTCATAGCGAACCTGCTGCTTCAGCCTCCTGAGTGCTAGGATTATAAATGTACACCACCATCCCCAACCCTAATATTTATTAAAATGGCCAAACCCCTACATTAGTCTTCAGATTCAGCACAAACCCATCAACATTCCAACTTGGTTCTTTTTTCTTCTTTGGTGCTGAGGATCGAACCCAGAGCTTGGGTTCACATGCTCTGCAAGTGCTCTACTGCTGAGCTTTAGCCCCAGGCCCAGAGCTTGGTTCTTTGCAGAAACTGATAAGTTGGTTCTAAAATTCACATAGAAAGCCAGGTGCGGTGGTCACCTGTAATCCCAGCACTCAGGAGGCTGAGGCAAGAGGATTGAGAGTTCAAGTCCAGCCTGGACTACATAGTGAGACACTATAATAAAAAACATTAAAAATAGGGCCGGGGGGCCAGGGATTTAGCTCAGTGGTTCCAGTGCCTGCCTTGCAAGCGCAAGGTCCTGAGTTCAATCCCCAGTACCCCCCTCCAAAAAAGGGCTGGGGATTTAGCTCAGTGGTTCTGTGGCCTTCATTGAAAGTGAAAGGTCCCGAGTTCGATCCCCAGTACCAAAAAACCAACCAACAAACAAAAAACATTAAAAATAAATAAAATAGAATTGGGCCAGGGATTTAGCTCAGTGGTTTCGCTGCCTGCTGCACAAGCACAAGGACCTGAGTTCAATCCCTGGTTCCAAAAAAAAATAAAATAAAATAGAATAGAATAGAATTCATACAAAAATTAAAGATACTCAGAATAGTCAAAACCAATCTTAAGAAAAATCATTGCTGAAGACCCATACTTCCAACTTCAACAATTACTACAAAGCTAGAGTAATCAAGACTATGTGATACTGCAGAAGGGCAGAGATAGAGATCAATGAAATAGAATAGAATCCAGAAATAAATCTGCACATTTGTAGTCAATTGATTTTCAACAAGACTACCAAGACAATTCAGGAGGGAAAGGACAGTTTTTCAGCAAATGGTGCTGCGATAACTGGATGTCCACACACAAAGGCAGGAAGCCAGACCACTATCTCACACCCTACACAAACATTTACTCAAAATAGATCAAAGGCCTAAATGTAAGAGCTAAAAGAAAACGTAGGCCAGTTATCATGGTGCATGCTTGTAATCCCAGCGCTCTGGGAGGCTGAGGCAGGAGGATTGCAAGTTCTAGCTTAGCCTAGGCAATTTAGCAACCTAGCAAGACCCTGTCTCAAGATAAAAAACTTATGTATATATGTGTGTATGTATTTTTGCACTTCTGGAAATTGAACCCAAGGCCTTCACACTGATCTACATCCCCAGCCATCTTTTTTATTTTTTAAGATAAAAAAATGTAAAAATGTAAAAATGTGAAAGGTCAGGTGGCGTAGCTCAGTGTGAAAATTCTTGCTTCAATCCTTAGTACTGCTAAATAAATAAATAGATGGGCAAGGCTGTAGCTCAGTGGTAGAAGGCCCCTGGGCTCAATTCCTAGAACCACCAAAATTTTTTTTCTTTTTATTACAATATTGTTTGTAAAGGATTCTTTTTTTCCAGTGCCTGGCTCTCTTTATGTCACTCTCCCCACGACCTGTAGTGATGGGTGGGGTCCCTGGCTTCGTGGTGGCGATGGGCAATTGGAGCCCCAGGTGCTGGCGGTGGAGGACCCCGGGCCTCTGAGGGTCAGGGTCAGGGTTAGGGTGAGGGGACCTCAGCAGGCCCTCCCAGGAGACCATGGAGGGGCTGCCCTCCTTTCCAGATGAGGACGTCCCGCGCTGAAGCAGGGCCAGGTTCAGAGCTGGACCCCGCGCTCCCACCTGTGAGGCAGTGCTCATTGTGCTGTTGTATTATTATTATTATTATTATTATAGACAGCTAAGTCAGGTAGAAATATAAGCAGTCAGACAGAGTGGGCCCTGGAGGGAGGCAGTGCAGAGGATGAGAACATATCAAAAACTGGCTAGAGGTGCGTCTGAAGATTAAAGTCACAATGGCCAGATTTGCATACTTCCTCTAGGAAGCTCTAGATTATTGGCACCACCCTTTTGAGATTTTCCATATAAATAAACCATCATCTCATTAGGGGTGGGCCATCCTCTCTCACGCACTAAGACTAAGACTACCAAGACTATAGATTACTGACCAAGGTTACTGATGTCATCCATATGCCCTTGCTACTATTGGATCAATATTAGCCAAGCAGCTATGCTTATAATCTTATTGGTTGATTATCGTTTGACTCATGTTGTACCCACCCCTTGTGTCTTTGCTCTATAAAACTTTCTCAGAGAAGTGAGTTCGTTGGCAACCCACTTGGAACCCCTCCTGTCTGTCAGGAGCTATCCCTACTCCCCACTCCTATTCCCCAATAATTTTCCTACTCTTAACCTTTGTTGTTCCTTAGAATTCATTCTTCAACCTCAGGGAACACGAACTCTGTGTGTCTGACATCTAGTGGGTTGGGAGTCACAGTTTCCCCTATCATCATAACCTGGGTGGTGGCAGTGACAGTGGCCACAGTGCTGTCATCTCATTTGCTGCTCTTAGCTGACCTTCAGGTCTTTAGTTGAATTTTATTTCCCCTGATTTAAAGCCTGAAAGCCAGGTGTGGTGTACATGCCTGTAATCCTAGCACTCTAGGAGACTGAGACAGGAGGATTACAAGTTCAAGCCCAGCCTGGGCAATTTAGTAAGACCCTGTCTCAAAATAAACAACATGAAAAGGGTTGGTGATGCACCTTAGTGCAAAGGCCCTGGGTTCAATTTCCAGCCCCCACCACCACCAGCCTGGAGGCTGAGGGAGCTGAGTGACAGGATGTGGCTCATCTAGCCCTATCTGGGGCAGACTGGTGAATGCTGCCTGGAGCAAGGGACCAGGGTGACGGAGAGCAGCGCTTTAGAGGAGCTGGGCCATCTCCCAGCAGAGCCCCAGCTGCAACACATACCCTTCACAGCAGGAGAAAGGGCAGAGTGACAATGTGGGCAAGGAGCCAGGACAGCTGCCAGGGTCTTGGGAGATCCCAGCCCTCTGCTACCCCCTCAGCAGCCCCAGCCCAAGGCCACCAAGCCCCTCATCAGCTGACACAGGAGGCTGTTGTGCAGATGCTGGATGCTGAGGGGGCCAAGTGACCTGTCCAAAGTCGCACAGTCAGGAAACCTAGAGCTCCTCAGGGATCAGTTCTGGCTTCAAGGAAGGGAAAGAGGAAGCAAACACACAAGGTGCTCCCTGTGGAAGGAGCCGTTCCCAGCCTGCCTTGCTGAGGACCTGACTTTCCATCAGTTCTCCTGTTCTCCATTGTCTACCCCCTGAGAACCCTGTCCATATGCCCATTGCTCTGGTGGCCATTGAGGGCTCCAAGATAAGCAGTGCTCATCTTTGCCCTCACAGAACTCCCAGCATGGCAGGACGGAATGGAAAGGGAAACCAAGATTATTGTTTGTTTTTTTGAGACAGTATGTAGTTCAGGCTGGACTTAAACTCATGGTGATCCTCCTGCCTCAGCCTCCTGGATTACAGGCACCTGCCACCACACATGACTGATAGATTTTGAGGTACTGGGGATTGAACCCATTAAGCTCCATCTCCAGCTCATTATAAATTTTCAGTCAAGGTTTCATTAAGTCACCAAATTTCCCAGCCTGGGCTTGAACTTGAGATCATCTTGCTCAAGCCTCCCAGAATACTGGATTATGAGTATTGCCACCACACTTGGCTGTATTGAATTTTTTTTTTTTTTTTTTTTTTTTGGTGCTGGGGATCAAACTCTGGACCTTGTGCTTTCAAGGCAGGTGGTGGAACCACTGAGCTAACTCCCCGGCCCTGTATTTAAATTTTTAACTGGAATTTTAAAAACTGTTCATTCCCTTGGTTAAAGGGGGTAGGGAACCAGGTGCGGTGGCACACTCCTGTAACCCCAGCCCTCGGGGAGGCTGAGGCAGGAGGGTCAAAATTCAAACCCAGCTTGGTCAATCTGGCAACTTAGTGAGACCCTCTCTCAAAATAAAAAATAAACTGGGCATGGTGGTACACACCTGCAACCTCAGCACTTGGGAGACTCAAGCAACAGGACTACCTCAAGTTTGAGCCAGGCTGGGCTCCACAGTAGTGAGTTCAAGGCCAGCCTGGAATACCTAGTGAGAACCTGTCTCAAAAAAAAAGGGTGTGGAGGTGGGGACACAAAGGCCCTGGGTTCAATCCCCAGTATAAGAGAGAGAATCAATTTAGGAGAATGAACAAAAGGAACTAGAGTGACTAAATAAATTATTAATAGCCTATTATAGCGCTATTAAATAACTTTATTTGTTTTGGGGTTGTTTTTTTTTTTTTTTGGTACCAGGCAGGGATCGAACTCAGGACCTTGTGCTTTCAAGGCAGGCAGCGAAACCACTGAGCTAAATCCCCAGCCCCATTAAACAACTTTAAAGAAAATTTCACTGCTGCGGGGAGTCGCTCAGGACACGCAGTGTGGGGAAAGGCCGCCGCAGGGTCACAGAGAGCTGCAGACAGCCCTGAGGCCGGGATGCGGAAACGGAACCGCTCGCGGGCGGCTCGGGCAGTGCCACGTGATGGATGGTTTTCATTTTCTCCTTTCTACTTTCCTGTAGTTTCCAGATTTTACAATGAGTATGAATTGCTTTTATAATTAGACATAAAACAAAAGATGGTGAAAGGGGGCCAGGGCTGGGCGGCTGGCCACCCCTGACCTCTGAAATCTTCCTCCTCACCAGCAGCCCAGCCAGGGCACGGGAGCCCGGGGCAGATGGCAGTGAGGGCACGGGGTTCACCAGCCACCTCCACCATGGAGGAACCCGCGATGGGCCTCAGAAGTCACTTGTAGGCCATAAATTTCCTGGCTGGGACGCTGCCAGGATGAATCTCTCAAGAACATTCCTTGGGCCAAGTATTTAGCTCAGTGGTTCCACCACCTGCCTTGCAAGCCCAAGGTCTCGAGTTCAATCCCCGGTACAAAGGGAAGCCATCTTCTTTGTTACTCATCTTCATCTTCATCTTCTCCTTCTCCTTCTCCTTCTCCTTCTCCTTCCCCTTCCCCTTCCCCTTCCCCTTCCCCTTCCCCTTCCCCTTCTTCTTCTTCGGAGGGTGCTGGGGTGTGAGATCTTACTATGCAGTCCAGGCTGGCCTTTGTAAGCCTAATCTTTAACTCGCCATCCTCCTGCCTCAGCCTCCTGAGTGCTGGGATTACAGGCTTGTGCCACTACTTGCCTTTGCTCCATGCTGTGTGGGAAGTGCTGAGTGCCACGGAAGGGCTGGGAAAGAGAAAGAGCTCTGGCCCTGTCACTAGAGCTTGGGGCTGGGCAGGCTCTCAGCATCCTCACTTGGGAACGCAGGGCTGGGCAGCCTGGTCTCCTTGGGCCTTTGACCTGAGAGTTCTGGGTTTCATCACTCCGGACATGACAGCCTGAGGGCATCCTGCAACAGGGCTGGGGAAAGGACCATGGCACGAAGGCCCAGCCTTGCCTGGGGGTCAGTGCCTCCTGCTGCCCCTTCGTGCTCACCACCGGGAGAAGCCCAGATGGAGGCCGGGCTTCCAGAGAAGGGGCTCCTCACTTGCCAGGGCTGGGTGGAGCTGGACAAGTCCCCAGGACTTCCAGCCCCAACCTCAGCCAGGACCCGCCCTCCCTTCTGCCTGCCTCCTGGGCTGTTTCTGCAGCAGGCCACCCCTGAACCCCACTGGCTGCCCTTTGCACAGCACCGGGGTCCCCCTTCCAGATCCTCCAAGCTGGTGTTCAGAGAGGGAAAAGAGACTGAGGCGATGACTCCACAGTCCTCCCTGAGCTCCAGGCCCCTTCTCAGGGAGAGGCCCTGTGCCCTGACAGCCCTTAGGCCTGCAGATGGGGCTGCAGGGGCTGGGGCAAGGCACACAGCCAGACCGCCTTGCCCCTGTGCCATCCCATTCCTGCTGCCCACACAGCCTGTGCTCTGTCCTCACCACCGAGCCACTGAGTGAACCTGCCTCTTTGAGTGCAGAGCCAAATGACTTGCTGAGGCCACCCAGCTATGGCAGCTGGACCAGAATGGACTCTGGGGCTGTCCTTCAAAGTGCAGGTCCACCTGGCCCCACTGGCCAGGCTGAGGGCCTGGCAATGCCCCCACCACTTGGTGTTTGGTCCAGCTGCCAATTTAGTTCTTGCCTTGTGAGGAAACCTGGGGGAGACTTTGTATCCCCAGTTCCACCCACACAGCAGGTCCCTCTCCCCTCCTCCTGCTCCAGCCACAGCAGCCTGCCAGCTTCAGGCCAAGGGAGGGGGCTGCTGATGGCAGTCCTTGGGCCACCAGGCACACCACCCAGGGAGGAAAGGCCATGAACAAGCAGAAGAAAGGGCTCTTAGTGACAGGTTCCCATGACAGGACCAGAGCCGAGGGAAGAGGGACACTGGGCCCTGCCTGAGGCTGGGAAGGATGGCACAGAAGCCAGCACAGCTAGAGCCATTGTTCTCCAATGGGAACAGAGGCAAGTCATAGTGTGAGCCATGTGGGAATTTTTTTAATGTATTAATTTAGTAGTAATGGAGATTGAACCCAGGGGCTCTATGAGCTAACATTCACTCCCATCCCTTTTTAAAAATTTTTTGTTGAGACAGGGTTTTGCTAAGTTACCTAGGCTGAGCTTGAATTTGCAATCCTCCTGTCTCAGCCTCTCCAGTTGCTGGGACTGTAAGTGTGTGCCACCATGCCTAGTTCACATACAGAATCCTAAAGTAGCCACAATAAAAGATACAAAGAAACAGAGGGGATTAATTTTAATAATATGTTTCATGTAACTCAACATATCTAAAATATTATCATTTCACTGGGGATTTAGCTCAGCGGTTCTGCTGCCTGCCTTGCAAGCGCAAGGACCCCAGTTCGATCCCCGGTACCAAAAAAAAATGATCACTTCAACCTGTAATCAAAAATATAAGGAGATTGTCTCCATCCCTTCTTTGTACTCTGGCTTTGAGATGCAGGTGTATTTTTTTTTCATAAATGTTATTTTTTTGTTTTTGTTTTTGTTTTTTGTTTTTTGGTACTAGGAATTAAACTCGGGACCTTGCGCTTTCGAGGCAGGCGGCGGAACCACTGAGCTAAATCCCCGGCTGCAGGTAGGTTTTAAATGGACAGCACATCTTGAGCTGGACCGGCCCCTTTTCCAGAGCTCAGCAGCCCCGGCTGCTGGTTTGGACAGCGAGGGGCTGGAGCATGGCGCGTGGGGCGCGGGGGTTGCTGTGAGAGGGGCCCAGGGGTGGACAGGGGTCACCTTGGATTTCACTCCTAGAGCTGCGAGAAGCCAACGGAGGTTTAAACAGGGGCAGGTGCGATCCACTGCTGCCCCTAGAGGCCGGCTCTGGTTGCTGCTGGGAGCAGGTGAAATTGGTTGCCGCAGAGAACAGGTGAGGGCGAAAGTAGCCAGCATCTCCAGGAAGGACAGGAGGCCTGCACCGCAGAGCTGCAGGGAACACTGAAGAGACCATGGGGAAGGCAAGAACACAGGCACCGGGCTTGCTTCCCTGTCTTCGACCAAAATTCCACCCGAGTAACCCCAACCCTGCAGCCAGCTTTCTCCCAGGAAGAGATTTGTGGTTACCATTTAACAAACCTCAGAGAACCCCGCTAGAAAATGTTTACCAAAGGCCTAGGATTGAAATATATGCTGCTCCTGTTTCTCAGAGAATCATTGTATTTCTGAGCAAGAAAGAGAAATACGTAGATTCTTAGCATCACGCAGGGACTAGGCGGTGTCTGGGGCCAGCCTGCCTGGGTGTGAACCCCTGCTGCCCCTTAACAAGCTGTGTGACTTGGGGTGAGGCCCTCAGCCCTACTGGGCTTCTGTGTCCTCATCTGTACACAGAATACCAATCATCTCTGTCTCTTTGGGTGACTGGGAAAGGTAAATGGCTTTATACCTGTACAAGTGTTAAAATGCATAGGCAGCACCCCTGACGTGTTCTTTACGGTTTTGTTTTGTTTTTGAGCCAGTGTCTCACTAAGTCATTACATTACCCAGGCTGGGCCTGAACTTGCAGCTTCATGTTGTTCTGTTCTTATCATATGAAAACACTGAGGTCTAGGATAGGAAGGGACCTGTCCAGTGTCAAAGCAAATCTTAGGCACAGCAGGAAGCAGAATCTAAGTTTCTAACTCCTGCCTCTTACACAGAGCTGCCACTCAACTGTACTGACTGGCTCTCCTTTCACTGGACACTCAGCACCTTCTCACTGTGGCTGGGTGCCTGGCCAGCAGGGTGGGGAAGTCGCTAGGTGGCAGGAGCCCCATCTCTGCAGCATGGAGGCTCTCCAGCTTGGCAAGAAGTGGGAGGAAGGCTCAGTGCACACATAGGCACAAGCTGATTGCAGAGTAGTCAGAACAGCTAGCCTAGCCGGGTGTGGGGCTGTGTGCCTGTGATCTCAGCACTCTGGAATGCTGAGACAAGAGAATCACAAGTTCAAACCCAGTATGGACAACTTAGCAAGAGAAATAAAACTAAGTGTGTGGGGGGGGGGGTGCTGTGGATGTCACTCAGTGCAAAGGCCCTAGTACTGCCAAAACAAACCAATAGAAGAAGACAAAATAAATCACAGCTGGCTGAGAACAGGACCAACCTGAGACATACCTGAGGACAGACCAACAGGACAGACCTGAGTTGGTCCCGCCCTGCCTACAGTGCTCTACGATGCAGGCAGAGGGCTTCAGCTGTCTACTCTCAGTGCTGCAGTAGCGCTGGCTACATGGTGACTGGGGAGAAGGAACCAAATGCTGTTAAGGCTGGAATGTGGCCTCCTCTTATCAGAGCCACAGGCAAACTGGACCACATACTCTAGTCTTTCACATAGAACTTCTCATCATAATAAAGTTATGAGAATCTGTCTCACCATATCTCACAGCCCAGTAACATTTCCAGAGAAACTTTGAGGGACCTGCAAAGGACTGAAAAGTCATTACTTTGCCAAGAAAGGTCTTTAAAACCAAACAACAAAAAGTGTTGAGAAAATTGGATGTGAATGAAGCTGAGCCCTTAACTTACACATGTTAGGGAGGTAGTTAGACATTAGCGGCCCTGAGGGTTGATGGGGGCCGGGGTCCAAAAGAGCATGCATTGCCAATTAATTAAAGAAAGATATGATTGTATAACACATTTATAATCATTTCTTAGGTCTCAGGCCCAAAGTGATCCCTTAGAGCACAATGACATCTTAAGATTACCCATTGTGCTCATTCCAGGCCACCTGGCCGTCCAGCTCCAGAACAAGGCACACAGCATTCCCGGCTGCCATGGCCCTCAGCCCGATGAAATCAGGGAAGGAAATGTTCTTTAAAGATCGTCCTGCCTTAGGCTGGGACCTGGTTTAGATTAAGAACTTATCTTTTGTAAGTTTCTTACATGATGAAAGCCCCCGAGGAAACACTGACCATCCAATTAGGACAGGAAGACATTCTGCAATTCCTAAGTAACTCTAAGTGGAATGTTGATAAGCATCATAATCACCCCAGTTCCCCAGACCCCAAGAGTAACTCTCCTGGATGCATAAAAATGTATCCTCATGCAGATGCCTTTGTGGCACTGCCACTTCTTGCTTGCAGGCGTAGCTCTCTCTCCATCTATTTTGTAACACACTTCTGCACGGCCTGTGTGTCTTGACTGAATTCTTTCATCAAGGACCAAGAACGGAGGACCAAGGAAGTGAGGGCTGGTTTGGTTCCTCATTGCATCAAGACTTGTCTTCCTGGTAACACACACACACACACACACACACACACACACACACACACATCAACCCAAATTGGATTAAAGACTTAAATACAAGACCTGAAAATATAAACCGTACAGAGGGGACTGGGGGTATAGCTCAGTGGTAGAGCATTTGCTTAGTATGTGCAATGACCTGTGTTTGACTCCCACAAAAAAGTATGCTATATTTGGATTTATTGCTTTGGTACTCAGAGGTGTGTGTCGGGGGAGCACAATACACTAGGGCAGTAAAGTCAGGAAACATTCAGTATTGTACTGTATTCTAGAGCCAGCCACTAAGGGGCGCTTTGGGGTCAGGGGCCTGGTCAGTTTAGCCTAGAACCCTGGATTTCAATGACAAACAATACCCAACCCTTCTCAAAGAATATTACAGATGCTTACTGCATCCCACCCTCAAAGCTTTTATTAGAGACAATAACTACAGGTTTTGGGTCCTTTTGGTCCTTCCTCCCAAACAACCCCTCTTCCAAGAAAGAAAAACAAAAACAAATCACCATCCTGACCAGACACCCTGTCGCCTCCTGTTCCCTGCTCTCAGAGCTCCTTGGTCATTAGAATTTGGAACTGCACTGGTACCTTGTCTTTCTCGGCCTCATGACAAACAGATGCTGTAAATCCCACTCTCCTATGACCAGGTGGGGATTAGGCTCCGCGAAGCCATGGTCCCAAACCAGACAATGGTAGAATGTAGAGACGAGAGAGTTTAGCATAAACTACATTAATTAAACCCACTGACCTGCAGCTCACAGAAGCCTAGGGCTGAGCCTCAGCATTTCCTCTGCTCTCTGGCATGGTCCACATCTCTAATCCTGATCTTTCTTTCCTGCTCTCTGCAAAGGGCCATTTTTGCTTCTCCCTTGGCCCAGCTCCGTGTCTTCTGTCTGCTTCAGGTCCAGCCCCCCACCCCATGATGCCCATTTGCTGTCCCTGCCCCCCACCCACTTTGGATTTCTGCCTGAAGGGGTCTGGGCAAGGATTTCTCCTCTGTCAGGTAGGTGATAGTGTGGCCCCTCACTGCACAGACCAGGGGACATGGGCCCACCCTGCCTGGAACTCTCTCCTGCCTTTGGGGGGGGGGGTCTCAGGTCTCCAACAGTACCCAAGGCTCAAGAGGCCTCCTGAGTCCTGGGAGAGCACTGGTTTTCTGGTTTTGTTTGTTTGTTTGTTTGTTTGAGAGGGTCTTGCTGTATAGTTCAGGCTAGCTTTGAACTCACCATGTAGCCCAGGCTGGCCTCAAATTTACAAGTCATCCACCCGCCTTAGGTGTGTGCCACCAGGCCCAGCCTGGTTTCCCACTGAAGGCTGATCTGAGGAGTTCCACTTCAGACTCCCAATCCCACTGGTGTGGGATTGCCAACCCCTCCCCAGATGCAAAGGAGCCTCCTGGCCTGCAGCACCTCTTTCTGTGCCTCAGTTTCCCAAGCTCAGGCATGATGTGCTTTGCCCATGGTACAGCAGCTTTTCATGAAGCTAGTCTTTCAAAGAAGAAAAAAATAAAAAGAAACCCTTTCCTATCTTCCAGGCTGTTTACAATGGCAGTTTAGCAGGAACTAAAGGGTTTTTTTTTTCTTCAGAATAGGGGCTGGAACCCAGGGGCCCCTGCATGTTAGGCAAACGGTCTACCAGTGAGCTACATGCCCCAGCCCCTTTTTAAATTTTGAAACAGGGTCTTGTTAAATTTCCCAGCCTGGCCTAGAATTTTCAATCCTCCTTCCTCAGTCTCCTGACTGGGATTACAGGTGTGTGCAGCAACTAGATTCTGAGCTAAAAAAAAGAAATCCTCTACCTGGAAGCCCTGGAGGGTCCTTCCCTCCCCTCCCTTTTTCTCCTCTCCTTACAGGGTGACAGGAAGGCTTTTTTAGTGACACCGTTCTGCTCACGATGCCACTTACTTGAAGTAAGTGCCTTCCCCACTTCCAGGAGCAGCACCTAGGTGATGGCCGAGGACCCTAGGAACCCGGGCTGGACAGTATCGTCACCCCAGCCGTGGCTGTTCCTGTCTCCTCCACCTGGCTTCTCACAGCTATGGCAGGTGAGCAGATGCCATGCCCATCTCCAACTTCCCACGCCTGAGACCCTCCTAGTGGGTGACGCCCAGGCCAGGTGTCCAGCTTCTCTGCTCAGCCCTGGGCAGGGGCTTCAGGGCCAGGGCTCCAGGATCACGCCCCACACTCAGGACACAGACACACAGCTGCCCATGGGTTACAGGGACAGCAGGGCACAGGGCAATAAGGCCCAGAGTGACGGTGACCATCCTGGGGGCTCCAGAGAGGCCTGTCTTGCTCCTGGCTAGAGGCTAAGGTAGTAATGTACACCCATCATCCTTCCAGAGTCCAGAAGAAGCCAGAGTCTGTGTGGGATTCTCTGGCTCTGGCCCATTGGCTTAGGAAAGTGTTAGGTCCACCCTAAGGGCACACAGTGCCCTGGAGCATTCATGCATTCATTCAATATTTTTTTTCAGCATTGGGGAAGGAACCCACTGAGCTACATCTTCAGCTTTTAAAAAAAAATTTATTTTGAGACAATGTCATGTCAAGTTCCCTGGGAAGGGCTCAAAACTTTCAATCCTCCTGTCTCAGCCTGCTGGGATTGTAGACATGTGCTCAGCTTCAACAAATATTTATTCAGAGCCAAGCTCTGGGTTAAAGAGAAACAATGAAAAGGATGACATGTAAATACATGGTTGCATGGGACTCCAAGAGCCAAAAAACGCAATGGGGTGAGTTAGAGGCCAGGAGGCAGGCACGGCCTCTGGAGAGGATGCCTGAGCAGAGAGCTAGCTCATGAGGAGTTATCCTGGGAGGCCACAGAGCAAAAGGGAGGGACATCAAGGAGAGGCCAACTAGACACCAAGCAAAAGGAGAAGCTGAGTCATGAAGGACTGCCTGACAGATGGGGAAACTGAGGCATAGAACCAACTATTGCATAAGGCTCTGCAGCCAGTTGAGTGCTGCCTTTCTAACTGCTGCTTACTTCAGCCCTTCGCTGGAATGGTCCATAGCCACCATGTGCAGGTGGCATGTCTGCCCGAGGGTGTCCCAGGGTAGGGACTGTGTCATATGCACGGAGGCCCTGTGAGCCTTGATAGATGTGGGTGGACTGGACCTGGGCACCTGGGGCATGGAGGCTGGTCCTGGCCAGAGCTCAGACACCACCTGAGGCTGTGCAGCTCCTGAGTACTCAAAGGACAGGCAGGGGGTCAGGCTGGCCACAGCTGCACTTCCTCAGTACCCATTGTGCTTTCTGGTCCTCACTTCTCGCTGCACTAAGAGCACGGTGTGCCCCTAGAGGGGCAGCTCCTCACATAGCAGGGTTCACCTCTAATTCGCACCCTTCTTGCTCAGCACTAGGTCAGAGCAATCTGGTGCCAGCGCAGGATGTCCTCACACTGCAGAGGCTTCCACTTGCCAGCTTACCTGTCTACCTTGCCAGTGCCTTCAAGGAGAAAACCCACCCCAAAGCAAGGAGCTGGCAACCACAGGTCAAGATGTTCTGAGAGCCTGGCCAGGGGAAGTACATGGAGGGCTTGGGCCTCCCAAGGCTGCTTTATCAGCCCTCACAGAGGGGCAGAAACCACAGGTGCAGGATGTGGCAGGTGTGAACAGGAGAGGAAGCGCATGGCCCGCAGCATCACAGGTGACATTCCGCCTCTCTTGGTGTCACAGCACCCCCACTATGACGAGGGGAACCTGAGGCAGAGGAGGAGCCTGTTCCGACAATATCAAAACATCCTTCCCAAAATAATGGGTATAGCCAGGGTTAGGGTTGCGCATGCCTGTGATCCCAGCACTCTACACTCAGGAGGCTGAGGAAGGAGTACCAGAGGGAGTTCAAGGCCAGCCTGGGCTACCTAGTGAGAACTCGGCTCAAACAAACAAGATCAAAAATGAAATAATAGTTGCCGGCTGCAGGGCACATCAGAATTCCAGACACTTAGGATTCCAGGTCTGGAATTTTCAGTCCTCTGAGGGCTGGGAATACTGGCGTGTGCCACCACGCCCAGCTACTGTAAACTGGTCTCCACTGGATGGAGAACTCTGCATGGCCCTGGAGGTCAGAAACTGGCAGCAGAGAATCCTGAAGCTAAGGGAGTCAGACACCCCACGGACTGATGGAACCCCTTCCCCCTGCTCTCCTTCCCTGAGGCAAAAATGCCAGTCCTCAGAGATGCAGGTCTTCTGCCCCGGCTTTGAGATGGGCCTGAAAACCTTCCCACACTGACAAGCTTAGCTATTCCATCTGAGCGATTGATTTCTCTGACCAGGGAGCAGGCAGAAACCTCCATGCCTCTGCCTCCTGGTGACCTCAGCCAACAGGGAGTGGGAGCAGTGGCCCCAAGGAGGGAGGGGACAGGAGCAGGGAAGGCCGATGTGGGCGTGCCCTACCCCACTGCCCACCCCGGACAAGCTAAGAAAAGCTCCGAGGGAGAAAAACCACCAGCCCGAGCAGCTGCTCCCACGGTGCGCCCCAGGCCCTTCCTTCCCAGCCGGCTGCTCCGGGCAGATTAGCACGGGCGGGCGGAAAAGCAGGCCCAACCGGGCAGGGCTGTCGCTGAGTCAGCGCCCTACCTGTCAGGAAGGCATTGATAAAAACTGACACCTCCCCCAACCACTGTCCCCAGCCACAGCCGGGCAGCCTCCAGCCCCTCCCCCGCCTCCCGTGTCTCCTTGGTCTCCTCCTGGGACCAAGTGAAAGGAGCCAGCTCAGCCCTAGTGAATCCATGAGTCCTTGTCACCCGCGAAGAGCAATGACTTCCTTCACGCAGGAACCAGTACCGGCAACGGGAGCGGGGGGGTGGGGGTGGGGGGTGGGCACTGCTGATTCCAAAAAGGCTTTCACCGCCACAGCTGCACCGGCGCTGGGCATTCTTGATGCTTGGGTTAGATGTAGACAGAGGAGGGTTCTTGAACTTCGGGCTAGACACAGCAAGGCAGAGGTAACTGGGCCAGTTCTCCACCAAGGAGAGCAGGGCCACAGGGGGAAGTGGCTTGCCCCTTTGAGGTTACAAGTCCAGTCCGAAATGCAGATAACATCACTGAACCCTGATGACCTAGGCAGTGAAACTCCAGCTGTTCTCCAGTTGAAGAATATAATTACCAATTGAAGCCCTGCCCATCTGGGGCCCACAGACCTCCACCCTCATTCACCTCCCCTTTGCTCTTTCTCCAGCTACTCCAGCCTCCTTGTTACTCAAACAAAGCATGCACAGACCTCAGGGCCTTTGCACACATCACTCCTGTCCTCCACGTGTTACCTGTCAGACTCTAAGAGTAGGTCTCTTGTCTGCTCCTCAGAGAGCCATTCCCTGAAAACCATATAGCCCTCCCCCACATATTGTTCCCCATGGATAGTTCCCATCCTAATTCATACAAGTTCATTATGTAGGGCCGGGGATTTAGCTCAGTGGTTCTGGAGCCTGCCTCGAAAGCAGAAGGACCTGAGTCTGATCCCCGGTACCCCCAAAACAAAGTTCATTATGTACACACACACCCCCCCCCAACTCAAACCCTTTGCACTGAGCTACATCCCTAGTCCTTTTTTATTTTTCTATTTTGTTTCTTGGCGGGGAGGGCAGGGTACCGGGGACGAAGTCAGGACTTGTGCTTGCGAGGCAGGCAGCAGAACCACTCAGCTAAATCCCCGGCTCTATTTTTCTATTTTGAAATAGGATCTTGCTAAGTCCCTAAATTGCAATTCTCCTATCTCAGCCTCCCAGAGTGCTGGGTTTACAGACATGCACCACTGCTCCCACTATTATGTACTTCTTTACCCACTGTCTGTCTCTCCATGCAGAGTAAATCCATAGGGGTAGTTTTGGTCACCATGGCGTCCCCAGGGCCTCCATAATATCTGTTGCATGAGTGATTGAATGACTTTGCTATAAACAACCAGAACCCCTCTGGCTGGCACCCAAGCCCCTCTATCCTCTGACCATGCCATTGAGTTCACCACCTCCGTGATCAGAAGGTTTTCTTTTTTTTCATTTGTGTTCACAAGAGACACACTCAGAGGACCGAAGTGGGGTAGGAGCTGGGTACATCTTGGCTGATGGCACATTTTGTAACACAGTCCTTGAATAGCCATCATTTCTGTTCACCTCTGTCCTTGCCAAGAGTGGCGGAGGTCCCCAGTTGCTACTTTATGAGAAAGGTTTCTGATCAACCTTGAATGAGCATCTCCAAGCAACGATCAGGACTCAGACTCCACTGGAAGCCAAGGTACTTGGGCAAGGTGGTGCATAAGCCCAGCTACCTGGGAGGTTGAAGCAGGAGGATGGCAAAAGTTATCTCAGATGAGGCAATTCAATGAGACTGTCTCAAAATAAAGAAAAATAAAAAGGGCTGGGGATGTAGCTCAGTGGCAGTGCCCCTGGGTTCAAGCTCCAGTGCTGCAAAACAAACAAAACAAAACCACTGGCCCACATGCTTGCTTTCTAGACTCCTCTGGTGGAACCTACTCAGAGGACCTGGATTATCCTGCAGAAGGCATTGCTTGGGGTCAAAGCCCCATCACCAGCCCATCACTGAGCGCTGACTGAGCACTTACATGGGCTGCACCGGGCACAGTGCTATTCTCTACTGCCCCTCCAGCAGGGAAGCAGCCAGGAGGAGGGCAGGGTGGAAAGGCAGGGCACTCTCCAGCCCCTGTCCTACTGCACATCTGTCTGCCCCTGAGGACCGAGTGCTCAGGATCACCTGGTGGTCTCTGCCCCTGACTGGCCTCTTGGCTTCCTCCCCTTTTGCTGAGGACACTTACCCAGGACATGCACTGTGCCATACTCCTCCTTGTGAAAGCAAAGCCACTCAGCTGTGCCACCCTCCCCTGCTTGCTGACCTCTCTCCTGCTGGTACCTCCTGAGCTGTGTCGGGTGCACTTTTGCCTGGGCTCCTGGGTCCCTCATGCTTCCTCCAGTGGACATCTACCATGCTGCTCTGGGCAGCGTCCACCTCAGGGCAAGGCTCTGTGACCCCAGCATTGAGCACACACAGCCTGGTGTGGAGGGAAGCAGAGGAAAGCAAGGTCAGGCTGTGTTCATGCGTTACAGGATCAAAAGATTTCCTAGGGGTCAAAGAGCATTGGCCAGGACTGAGAGGAGACTCTGCAGTGCCAACAGGAGTGACCAGAAGGGTGCCACAGGAGTGGGAACCTGGGAGTGGACAGCTGGAAATCTGGATGAGAGAGACGCCTGACCACTTGGCTAAGGTTCAGACTCTTTATTATGTGGGCCTTTGGGCAACCTATTTAACCTCTCTGAGCCTTAGTTTCTTCATCTGTACAATGGAGATCATTATAGATGTCACTCAGTGTTGCTAAAAGCAATAAAATAATGAATGTAAAGCCTTTAATGGAGCACTTAGCATAAGGTATCATTAGTAAATGTTAGCAATTGTTATTATCACTCATAGAACACCAGCGCTGAAAAGGTCTTTAGAGATCGTCTAAATTCCCACATTATAGTTGGGGGAAGAGGAAAGGCTTGTCAGCACCTTCTGATCAGGCCTTGCAAAGAGGGTTACCAGGTCCACAGGGTCCTCCCCTTCAGGGTGCTGCCGGGATCAGCTGAGGGACTGGCTCAATTCTAGCCTGGAGCTCCCAAAGACTTAGAGCTCCACACACTCCCAATGCCTGCTCTGTTTCAGGCAAAATCATCAAGCATATTTTAGGATCAGCAAAAACCCACACTGCTCTTGGCTGAGCACTTTCCCTCTCTTGCTGAAGCCCAGGGGTATTTCCTAGGAAATTGAGTCCATCTGTTTCTGATTCATTTGTACTTAACTCATCACCAAGCTGTTTTGTAAGAGCCCTTTGATGTGAAAGCAGCCTTGTTCCATAAGCCTGGCTAAGTTTTTATTTAGTCAACAGTAGGTAAAACGACCTCCTCACACAGGCCAGAGGCACCTTCTTGATCTCCCTGTAGACTCAAAGGGACAGTGAGTCCTGACACACATCCTGTGGCCCCAGACCCTGGGCGGGGCCTGTCCAGGCAAAGCAGACCACTCCCACCTCTGACCCCGTCTATGGGATCCCAGGCTCACAGCGAGGCCCCCACTGGGTGCCAAACCCATCATTCTTCTGCACTTCCCACAGACGTCCATGTGGATTCGTGATATCCTGTGTGTTGCCTGAGTTTCTTAAACTTGATTTCAACCTCCCAGAGGATAAAAGGCCAGGTTTCCTCGACTCCCCATCACCCTGGCACCATCCTGTGTACACAATTAGAGGGTACACTGCTTCCCCAATTAAAACCTACAGAAAAGATCTCACAACTGTAAGGATCCCTGTGTTCAAAGAGCCTCTGACTGAAGTGAATTTGCCAGGTATGAAGGGGAGAACCTGTCTTCCCTTCCTCCCCTCTGATGCACAGCACTTCATTAAATCTCAAACATTCCCCCACTTCAAACACCAAGATGGAAGACTGGAAGACCCCTAGAATCCAAGGGAACTCTCCACTAAAGTCAGAGGCAACTGATAAGGTGTTCCTTGTGATCTACCTGGGGAGCCACGGGGCTTTAGGGAACAGCCCTAGCTTACGTTGATGTTGATGTCCACAACCCACCCACAAGCACCTCTGCTGAAGACAGAGTCCTGACAGGGTTCCTACATGGCTGGTCAGATTCTGTTTATTAAGGACACATTTAGGGGTCTCTCAAAGGCAGGGCATGATGGAGCTCAGTGATTCTCAAATTGGAACATGCATCAGAAACTATCCTCCAAGGGCTGGTAAAAAGAAGTCACTGGGCTGGGCATGGTGGCACATGCCTGTAGTCCCAGCTTTGGGAGGCTGAGGCAGGAGGATCACAAGTTCAAAGCCAGCCTGGACTATATAGCAAGATCCTGTGTCAAGAAAAAAAAAGTAGATAAATAAATATACAGGGCTGAGGATGTGGCTCAGTGGTAAGGTACCCCTGGATTCTCTCCCCAGTAACACACACACACACACAAACACACACGTCACTGGATCCCACAGAGTTCCCAATTCAGGACTTGGTAGCTCTAGGGTGGGGTCTAAGAATTTGCACTGCTAGCAAGTTCCCAGCAAGCTGCCGATGCTGTTGGTCAAGGGACCACATGCTGAGCCTTGGGGGTCCAGCAATTCCCTTAGTCCTGGGTGAAACTTGCAGCAGTGGTGGTGGGTAAGCTATCTGTGGTTGCTTAGTTCTAATAAGCCAAAATGGTGACAGAGGTGGTAAAGCAGGCATTTAGTGCCCAGAGAAACCACCTCACTGGCTCCTCAGTCACCCTGGGAAGGAGACACTGTTGCTCCTAACAAAGATGTAGAGGTGAAGCAGACCTTCAGGTCACACGGTGCTTGGCCCAGGAGCTGGTACATAGTGCATGGTGACCATTCTCCCCCAGCCGGTCATCCATGGACAGAGGGTGAGGTGTGCCTCATTCTACCACGTTATTAGGAAGCAGTCAGTGAGGAGACGGAAACTTCGAGGAAAAGGACAAGATCCCCCCACCCCTTCAGTTTGATTTTATGAAAGTAGTGGTATGACTAAAGCTTTTCTGAATCAAATGCACCCTTCAGATGCACAGGGTCAGATGCGAGAGCAGCAATGGACAGAGATGGCGAGGGGACAAAGCATCTGGAAACAATTTTTTAGGGCATCAGTGGGACTGAAGTTCACTTGGTTTGGCTAAAAAATCTTTTAACAAAAATAGTAGATGTTCTCAGCATTAAGTTCTTAGCGACTAAGTGATGGATCTTGGTTATATAACTAATAACTAGCCAGGGATTTAGCTTAGTGGTTCCGTTGCCTGCCTCACAAGCGAAAGGTCCCGAGTTCAATCCCCAGTACCGCCCCCCAAAAAAAACCAAAAAAAAAAAACCTAATAAAAGGAGGAGGTAAAAGGCTACTGTTCATACATCAAAAAATAAAAAAATCTCATGGAAAGTTAAATTGTGAGGTTGGGTGTGGTGATGCACACCTGTTATCCCAGCACTGGGGAGGCTGAGGCAGGAGGATCACTGTGAGCTGGAGGCCAGCCCAGGCTACATAGTGAGTTCAAGGCCATCTGAACTACAGTGAGACCCTGTCTCAAAAAGAAAAAAAAAAAAAGATGTGAAACAGAAGCCAGATGTGGCGATGCATACCTATAATCCTAGGACTTCAGGAGGCTGAGACAAGGAATCCTTAATTTGAAGACAGTGTGGACAATTTAGTTAGACCTTGTCTCAAAAAAAAAAAAAATGCTGGCACAGTGGTGCACAGCTGTAATACCAGCACTCTGGGAGGCTGAGGCAGAAGGATCACAGTGACTTAGACTGTCTCAAATTTATGGGTTTTTTTTTTTTTGGTACTGGGGATCGAACTCGGGACCTTGCGCTTTTGAGGGAGGTAGTGGAACCACGAGCTAAATCCCCAACCCGTGACTATCTCAAATTTAAAAGAAACTAACAATAATAAAATTTAAAAATGTAAAAATAAAGTAAAAAACCAGGGATGTAATTCATTGTGAAGGTCCTGGGTTCAATCCTCACTAACACACACATATGTACACACACAAAACTCAAAACTCAAAAAGCCAAAAACCCTCATTTGAACTGTACACTCACACAAAAAGGGTAAATTTAGTGCTGGGCACCTGTCATCCCAGCTACTTGAGAGGCTGAGACAGGAAGATCATGAGGTGAAGGCAAGCCTGGGCAACACAGTCATCCAAATACAAGATATCACCAAGATTATCTATTGTACTTTTCACAGAAATTCTGAAATGCCTTTGTAAAGTAAAACAAAGGTTAAAAAAAAAAAATACAATCCTGAGTTGGGTGTGGTGGTGCATTCTTGTAATTCCAGCACTCAGGAGGCTGAGGAAGGAGGATCACTGTGAGTTCGAGGCCAGTCTGAACTACTGTAGTGAGACCCTGTCTCAAAAAACTAAAAAAAAATTCAGAAAAGACCAAATATCTTTTAGGAAAGTATTATTATTATTAATCATCATCATTATTTTTTGCAGTACCAGGAATCATACCATGGGCTTTGTACTAAGCTACATGCCAGCTCTTTTTAAATTTTTATTTTTAGAGGTCACACTTAGTTGCTAAATTGCCCAGGCTGGGCTCAAACTTGCCATCCTCCTGCCACAGGCTCCCAGAGCAATGAGTTTGCTGGTGTGTGACACTGCGCCCAGCTATCTCTTTTTTCTTTTCTTTTTAAGGTGCTGGGTTTTAACCCAGGGTCTCACACTTGCTAGGCTCGAACTCTACCCCTGAGCTACACCTCAGCCAGTGAGCGCTCAGAAAGGCTTCCTCCACTCCAGCAGATGCTGTGTGTGAGGTGGCCTGCCACACTGGGGAGCAGCTGGGCATTGGGGCTGTTGGGGATTCTCCTTGTCACAGCCATTTAAAAAAAAAAATCAAAACTGAAAGGTGAATACATACACACACACACACACACACACACCCTCCTGGCATTCCTACCCCAGCCAGGACTTTTTTCCTCCTCCAGGGAAAAAAAGACAGGTATTTCTGGTTTATCTTCTCGTCTGTGCACATGTGTGTGTGTGTGTGTGTGTGAGAGAGAGAGAGAGACAGAGAGAGAGAGAGAGAGAGACAGAGAGAGAGAGAGAGACAGAGAGAGAGAGAGAGAGATTGGGGACTGAACCCAGGGATGCTCTATCACTGAGCTACATGTTTAGCCCATTTTGAGATGAGATCTTGCTAAATTGCCCAGGCTGGGCTCAAACTTGGGATCCTCTTGCCTCAGCCTCCAGAGTAGCTTGGATTACAGGATTAATGCCACCACACCAGGCCCATTACCATCTGAATGAACCAGGGCCTTTTCACTGAGCTACATCACCAGCCACCTCTCCCCCCCCTTTTTTTTTGAGAAGGTCTCACTAAGTTGCCCAGTTTGGACTCAAACTTGTGATCCTGCTGCCTCATCCTCTGGAGTGCTGGGTTTCTATATCTTATCTTTAGAACCTTTTTTATTCATCATCTAACCAACAAAGGTGGTCAGCTGGAACCAAAACAAGATAAGATAGCCCCGCTAAAGGCCTGCCTCACTACAATGCAATAGGCCAAAACCAGAAGAGTGGACAGAGTTCTTTCCAGAGAAGTCCAAACAGGTCTGTACACAGGGGTCTCAGTAATACCTGACCGGCAAAGCACCACCACTGCAAATGCAGGACATAAAGAAATGGATGGAGCCCACATACCTCATCTACACTCTGCCTCTCCCTCACCCATAAACTGGCTCTGCGTTTGGGAGGGAAGAGGTAGGTGATCAATGTGTCATTTTCCATCATGGGACCATTTGTTTACTTTGGAACTTTTATTTTCACCAGTGAATCTGAGACGCAATAGACTGTTGGAAAATCCAAAACTTCTCCAGAGAGATAGGTGGTGGTGGTTCTCTGGACAAGGAGTTTACAGGGAAGTTGTGCAGGGCTTGTTAAGTACCTAATCCTGTTGTTTTTCAGAAACCTTTTGCACCTGGGCTCCCAAGAAGCCAAATAACTGCAAGGAGTGCCCAAGGGCCTGCAGGAGGTGCCTCTGGGAGCAGTTCCTAGCGCAGGGGCTGGGGAACTGCAGTGGACAGTAGCAATCAGCCAAAGCACTCCATGCTGGCTCTGACTCGCTCCATCTCGTGCAGGAAGCTGTAGAACTGAGGCAAGGTTAATTCTGGGGAAAGAAAATTCAGCTTCAATTAGGTGTTTCCAACTTCACAGAATCACCCAAGAAAATTATTTTCCACCCAAAGATTTTTTTCCTTCAGTGCTGGAATGGAACCTGGGCCTCATGCACACTAGGCAAGTGCTCTACCACTGAGCTGCACCCCAGCCTGGATTTTTCCCTCTTTTGGCTTAGTGCATATAAGCTGCCCTTGATGAGTAATTGATCAGAATAAACAACTGACAGCCTTGAACTGAAGGTTCTCAGCTCCAAAAAGGGGCAGGGTGCGGCATTAAATGGCACAACTCATTAAGGGATTGAAAATGTTCAAGATATAGTATACATATGTACTAGTTCCCCTTAAAGAACATCACTATTCTGTATTACAAACGTGCACTAAAAAACAAAAAATTAAATAAAATGGCCTAACTCCACAGCACAGGGGATGAAAGGACATCATTCATCATGTGACGTCTACAGCAAGAGCTTCTTGCTCCTCAATCTGCTTCAATTCTAGCCATTCCCTCACCATTCCCTTTTCCAAAAATCCTCTTCACCTGTGTGATCTCCAACCTGCTGGTGCCTTAATAACATTTTTGTTGTTTTTGTTTTTGGTACTGGGGATCAAACTCAGGACCTTGAGCTTGCAAGGCAGGTGCCGGAACCACTGAGCTAAGTCCCCAGCCCCTTAATAACATTTTTTACAAGAGGATAGGCAGGGGAATGGTTCCTCCACAGCTTGGTGGTGAGCTTTTCTTGTAAGAGGTGGTTTGTACTGACCACACCAGCCCAACTGACTGAAGAGAACATGAAAGAAGTAGAAAGGCTCAAATGAAATCCAGACTCACCTATATACAAATTTTCAATTTGATTTCCTTTCTTAACCACGAACTTTAACTAATTATTTAAAAAAAGAGAAAAATTTAAATTAAAATAATGACAACTGGGCAGACAAATGCTCAAGAACCTGACCACCTAATTTAACCATCCCAGGACTCCTTGCC
>NW_004624842.1:6439274-6496737 GCF_000247695.1 Heterocephalus glaber | reverse complement strand
ATGGAGGAAACTTATTTGATGTAATCTGTAATTTGTAGAAGAACTACAAGACTAGTACAAGGAACTCTTGAATTTTTAAAAACCAGATTCTCCATTTGTTTGTATTTTGCCACATTTGCTTTAAAATCTCCCTTCCTGTACACATGCTTGATATTTTTCTGAACTATTTGAGGGTACATTAGGGATATTATGCCCCTTTACCTCAGTGTTTATTTCCCAGGAGCAAGGACATTCTGTTTGTTTGTTTGTTTGTTTTTGAGACAGGGTCTCACTATGTAGCCCAGGCTGGCCTTGAACTCATGGTGATATTCCCACCTCTGCCTCCTTAGTGCTGGGATTACAGTTGTGTGCCACCAAGCTGGGCCTAGCAAGGTCATTCTTTTGTAAATGTTTTTGTTTTGTGATATAAACCAAATGGCCTTTAATTGATTTTTTTTTTCTATGCTGGGAATTGAACCCAGGATCTCATATATGCTAGAAAGTGCTTTATAACTGAGCTACACCTCAGCCCTAATCACAGAATTTTTATCTCCTTACTGAGCAATGTTTATCATCATGATTATAACGATTGTGATCTGGCACAAGCCATTTTACTAGAAAGACTGCTGGGTGACTCCCACATGGCAGGTGCTCAGTCAGGTCTAGCTACACAACTGACTCGGTATTAATCAATCCCTGTGTCCTCAGGGCCTCAGTTCCCTCACGTGAAATAGGGCCCCCAGTTCTTCTTGCTCTCCTTTCCTGTGGGTGACTGTGAGGCTTAAATGAGATGGTGACTATGACCAGTGAGCTCTGGAAATTGTAAAGTTCTGAACTGTGGGAAGTCATGAGAGTAATTTTCTTCTAACCCATTTTTCTAATATTTATGATCTTCCCAAATGACAGGACCAGGATCACCAACTCATTCATACAGTTCCGTCTATCTTTTTTTCCCTGGAATCAGGCAGTCAGCTATCCCAGAAATGCCCAGCACACTCAGCCCACAGGCTTCTGAACTAGGCCTGTCAAGGATTCTTGTTGGTGGCACAGACGTCCTTTGCCAGGTGGCAGATCCTGGTTTCAGGTTCAGAAAGCAGAAGTCCAGAAGCCTTTCTCACAAGTCCACTAACTCATATCCTTTATATTTTCTTTCCAATAAAGACACGACCTAGCTGGTGTGGTGGCCTGCACTTGTAACCCCAGTAATCTGGGAGGTTGAAGGAGAATTGATGTTCTAGCCCAGCCTAGAGACAACTAAGCAATTTAGTGAGACCCTGTTTAAAAAAAGGGGGGGGGGCGTGATTTGGATCAGTGGTTTCGCTGCCTGCTGAGCAAGCGCAAGGACTGGAGTTCGATCCCCGGTACCAAAAAAAAAGACTGGGGACATGGCCAGATGGGAAGATCTTGGGTTCATCTCTAATACTGCAAGGGGATGGTGAGGCTAAGCCACTAGTCCTCTCAAGAGATCCCCTTCTTCCTGTACCCAGTGACTGGAACACATTTTTGTATGTTTATCCAGAATACCAGTAAGTCCCTGCTGGCCATGAAACATGACACACATCTGTCATCCCAGCTACTTGGGAGGTTGAAGCAGGAGGATTGCAAGTTTGAGGCCAGCCTGGGCAACTTAGCAAGACCTTATCTCAAAATAAAATTTTGAAAAGGGACTGGGGGTGTAGTTCAATAGAGATGTAAGTTTAATATCGAATACCACAAAGAAAAAAGGAAAGATCATTCCTGCTCTCCCTCCAAGTGAGGTCCTCTAGGGGTTCAGGCAGAGCTTTGAGCCCATTTCTTCCTGGTATGTCTTTAGCCTCTTCCTGGGCTCTTATTTAGAACAAAATCCAGTAAGTTCAGTAAGTTTTGCAGCTCACAAAGAATTTACCATTTACTCACTCACCAGTAAGAGATACAGAGAGAAAGCTATAACTTTAACTCAGAGCTGGAGCCCCAGAGGTGGGAAACCTGTGTTCATTTATTCATTCATTCAATAAATTTATATTGAGCTCCTTTTGCTTCCCCACCCCCACCCCCATGCTGGAGACACAGCTTGGACCAAGATAGACAGATGTGGTTTCTGTTTCCTGGAGGGAACTTTACAGTGTGAGTGTGCATGAAGGGCGATGTAAATAAGAAATATGCAAAAACAATTTCAGATAGCTCTAAGTGCTACCTGAACCAATGAAACAGAACTGAAGTGGTTGAGAAGGCAGTATTCAGTGGAGTAGTCAGGAAAAAGCCTCTCCTGAAGGTGACATTTTGGGAGAGTTCCTTTTTGGGGGATAGGGAGTGGGTTCTGAGTACTGAGAAAGTGGCTACGCCGAGATCTGGGCAAAGAATGTCCAGGTCTTAGAGAGAGGCCAAAGGCCCACGTGTAGGGAAATGCTTGTCTTTGAGGAACAGCAAATAGAGAACGTTGGAGTGAAGTCAGAAATGAGTGTAGAAAATGCCCAAAAAGGTAGGCCACGTCAGCTCCTATAGGGTCTGTAAGTGCCTTCAATCATTCATTTTCCCATTCATTCCTTTATTGTGTTTTTTTCTTTTTGGTACTGGGGATCTCAAGCTCAGGACCTTGGACTTTCGAGGCAGGCCCGGTGCCACTGAGCTAAATCCCCGGCCCTATTCATTCATTTATGACATATTTATTGAGCATCTGCTGTGACCCTATACTGTCGGATGTGTGGAGACAGATTAACTGACAAACAAGCAAACAAACAAAAAGACCAGTTACGATAAATATTAGGTGCCAATTTGCGCTTCTATAGTTCATTGCCCACCGAATGGTAGAGGCAGCAGAGATTTGCTAACCAAGGGACCTCTGCTGCAGCTGGGGGATGCTGGCGGGCCCTGGGAACCCAGGCAGCCCTTACTTGATTGCCTCTTTCCTTTCCCCTCAAGATGGCTGACAAAGGCCGAGCTGGGTGGGAAAAGGGAGGAAGGAGCACTTAGAGGGTCCACAGCGGGGTAACTAGCATAGGGACACTGCAGCGTCCAGGTGAGGATGGAAGTGGAGTAAAGTGGCGTCCCAGCTGCTGTGTGGCCGCGGCATGGGCCCGTCCCTCTCTGGGCCAGGCATCCAGATCTGTCTGTCTCTGGTCCGGATAGCTTGGAGGGTCGGGCGAGGTCTCAAGAGGAATGTTGGGGGACATCTGGGTTCCCCTCGGGGCCTGTGATCCGGGAAAGCCATTTAAGTGGCCTGGAGACCCGAGGCGGCAGCCGGGGAGGAGGGGCGGAGGGGAGGCTCCGGAGTGATTTCAAATTTCCCTCGCCTGCTCCCCCCCCCCCCGCCGCCGGGCCGGTCTGGGCTGTGAGTGGCTGCGGCGGGGGCGCTCCCCGGGTGGGGTGGGGCGGGGCGAGGGCCGTGCCGGGGCTGCAAGGGGAGTCGGCGCCGCCCCCCTGCCCACCCTCTGCAGCCGCTGGGCCCGCAGCGTCGCTTCTTCGCGGCAGCCGCCCCAACCCAGAGCACCCCGCGCGGACGAGCCGCGCCGAGCGCCCCCCGACGGACAGCACCGGCCCACTGGCGGGCGGTTAGCCGCGCCCGGCCGGCAGTGCGGGGGTTAATTAAACTGCCCAAGTAAACGTAGCGCGTCAATCGGCGCCGGAGATTCGAGAGCCAGGCGCTCTGGGCCGCCGTCCGCCGGACCGACCCGCGGCGTGACCGCGGCGGCTCGCCCACACCAGCCCCGCGGCAGGTGAGGTCCCGCCGCCCCAGGCACTTTCGGTCCCGTGGCGCCGAGGCCGTGGGCGGGGGATGAGGGCTCTGCCATGGGGACCCCCTGCGGAGCCCGGCCGGGCAGGGTGGCGTCGCGGGGCAGGTCCCCTTACCCTGCTTGGCGTGGCGCCGGGAGGCGGGGATGGGTCGTACTGGGACCGGACCCGAGGGGAAGGATTAGCCCCGGTATCCTCCAGAACCCCCGAGGAGAGGAGTTCGTCCGCGGAAAGGAAATATGCAACCTTTTGGGGGTCGGGAATCGGGGGAATGAGGTGCCCTCTGAAGAGGAGCGGAGGGAGAGGGGCTTTGCTTACCGGGCCGGCCGTCCTTACCTGGCCTCTGCCTTAGGGGGAGCCTCCTAGGGGAGGGGCTGGGGAAGGTAGAGGGGCAAGTGCTGGGGTGCAGGTGGGCGTCAGTCCCTGCTGGCTTGGATGGGGAGTCGGGCGAGAGAACTTCCCAACCCCGTACACGTTGGGATAGTGTCGGTACGGGCGGCAGGTGGGCTTGCTTGCACCCGCGTGTCAGGGCGAGTTAGAGGGGCGACTCGCAGGGGTCCCCCGCAGCGGAGCCCCTGAGGGCGCGGTACACCCGGCAAGGGGACGCCCCCGGAGGAGGGGCCTCGGTCGCCCTGAGAGCACCTGGCCCGGGAGGAGCCGGCCGCGGGCAGTGCTGCCTGCCCTGGGGCTCACTTTCCATTCTGAACCTTCTTCCGGGGTGAGGCTGACCCCACTACCCAAATTCTTTCACTGCTGGGAGCATCCAGCAACCCCAGAAGTCGAGCTTCGGTGCCCATGTGGTTGTTTGGGGGCGTTTGTAGAGCTTTGGCTTACAGGGGAGAAAGTGGAGGCGGAGAAAGTGGAGAGTGGGCGAGTTAGCGAGGGAGGGCTGCCCTGGGGCGCAGGTTCCTGCGGGAGCCTCACCTGGAGCCAGAGTCCTGGGCCTCCGCACGCCTACGCCTCCATCTCCCTCCCGCCCTCCGGGTCCAGGGGCTCGCGGCCCCTCTCCCTTCTCCCTCCCCCCACGGTGAGATGTGTATGAATTAAAGGGAATTAAGAACAGAGTATGAACTTTGAACTGCCCCCGGAGTTGTGGAGGTTGTGGTGTTTGGCAGACTGGTGGCAATTGTTTTGGGGAGCCAGCTCCTGCTGGGGCCCCACTTAGGAGGCTCTGAACGCTGACCTTTCTCTGCCCTCCCCCCCCAGACCTGCTGGGGCTTCTTGTTTGCTGGCCCTGGGAAGCCCCAGGTGCAGACATTATTTTTCAGAGCTGAAATGATAGCTTTTCTTTTTTTTTGCGGTGTAGGGATCATTCCCAGAGCCTCCTGTATGTTAGGCAAGAGCTCTACCAATGAGATACACCCACAGCCCCAAGGTGATAAATCTACTTTAATAGGGTTGGAATATAGTAAGCACTCAATAAAAGCTTGCAATTCATTAGCTTCATTAGCTATCACATGGGCTAGGCAGCCTGGCCTCCTTTGGTAAGGATAGGTCTCAGGCATGTGTTTAAGTCTTATTTCAACAAGTTTGTTGCCCTCTCTGTGCCTTAGTTAATACATCTGCGAAATAGGAAAAATTGTGTAAGAATGAAGCCAGTTTTATATATAATTTAACTTATTCAGCCCTCCATCTTCCTCAGATATCTAGATGTAATATCCTTTGGCTTGAATAACAACTCTGAGGAACAGTGCCTTCCGTGGAGTTGGTACTTAGTGAATATTAATATCAGTATGAACCACTAGCCCATCTTTTAAGGGTGGGCCTTACCAGAATTAAGGATAGAAGGAAGAGGCACTTCTGCTGGCCCCTGCTTCTCTTACCTTACCTAAGATAGTCCCCAGCCATGAAAGCTTCTCCAAATCATCTTTGTCTGTGACTGGGGAGTTGGCAGGAAGGACCGCTTTTGTTCCATTTTGAAAGGAGCCTTAGTTTTTTATGGGTTGGGACCATTTTAACCCCCCACCCCCAGCTCCCAGCTTGGGGCCCACAGTAAGGTGTAATTGCAGAGCTAAGAGATCCTGTACTTTTCCCCCCATTGGAGTAGAGAGGACTGAGACAAAGAGGCCAGGGCTGCGGCCAGCCACATCCTCCTTTAAGCTATAGGCAGAACTCCTACCCCTTTCGATGGTTGGGGGAGGGGAGGAGAGGATCTTGGCACTGCAGGGGGCTAAGGAAGGAGCAAGGTTGGGGTTGGGGAAGCTGCTTCCCTGACTTCTCTTCCTGCCACGTGGGGCCTGTGACCTATAGAAACTTGTACCCCTCATTGCTGCCCCAGGGACCTGCTTCCATTTTTTTTCCTTTTTCTTGTAGTGTTCGAGATGGAACCCAGGGCCTCCTGCATACTAGGCAAGAGCTTTATCCCTGAGCTATATCCCTAACCTCCAGAGGGGGCTTGGATACCTTCCCCAGGGAGAAATGACCTCAGGATTCCTTTGTCCTGGCCATCTTCCCGTCCTGGCTGCAACATGTCCATGCTCAGGAACCTCCAGTTTCATGTGACACAGTCCTTGCTAAATCGGAAAAACTTCCTGGGTCTTGTAATGTGGGCAGTGCTCTTTTTTCCCCCAGTCTGTTGTCTGTGCAGAGCCTTTGCCCAGTTGTGTTCATTTGGGTGAGGTTTTTAAATTTTATATCATACAGTCTGGCTCATTTCCAGGTTGATGGTGAACCATGGCTGAAGTATGGCATTCCTTGTTTCATTTGCACACCACGTCTCTGCCAAGGTCCTGGGCTGACTTCTACCTTCTTGTGAGGGCTGTCACGGGGTGCCTTTACAGATGATGCAACTGAGCCTCTGCGAGATCAGTCATTTCCACTTCATGGTGGTGAGCGCTTTTCAGAACATGTTTCCACCCATCACCATGGCAGCCCAACATTTTTCTTTCCAGAAGGATAGAAGCCCCATGCAGACTCTCATGTGTCTGGCCCTGGCTGGAGAGTGGCCCAGCAAATAGAGGAAGCCCGCACATGGGGTAGCTGTACTAATGAAGAGTGCTTCCCATCTGTGAACTGGGTACAAGTACGCCTCTACCCAGCATGGTTGCTAGGAGGACCAAATGGAATTTGGGGCTTTTTAGCTTAGCAAATTTTATTTGCTCATTCACAAAATTAGCTGGGGCTGGAGGAGCCCTAAGTATGAAAAGCTCATTCATTATTTGTGGTGTCCAAGGTGGCCAAAGGTAACAGACCAAAGGGGCCAAGGTCTTTACATTCCTGATCGTTCCATATATTTATTTATTTTTTTGAAACAGTCTCACTGTGTAGTTCAGGCGTGTCTTGAACTCACTGTGTAGCCCGAGCTAGCCTCCAACTCACAGCAATCCGAAATCCTCCTGCCTCAGGCTCCTGAGTGCTGAGATTACAGGCTTGTGCCACCACACCTGGCTGAGATTTTTTAAGAAAATGTTTATGGCCTGGTGATTTGTTCAGCAATAAGAGTGCTTGCCTAGCATGTATGAGGGCCTTGGCTTGATCCCCAACACTGGGCCAAAAAATATATTTTTTTTTCTACTTTATGTTTTGGTGCTAGGGATTGAACCCAGAACCTCCTCAATGCCAGGCAAGCACTATACTGCTCTATACACTCACTCACCTGCCTATTTTTTTGTTTCTGGAGATGGAATCCAGGGCTTCCCACAAGGTAGGCAAGCCCTGAACCACTGAGCTACACCCTCAGCCCTTTTCTAATTTTTATTTAAAGACAGGGTCTCACTTTTGGTCTTCCTGCCTCAGCCTTCCCAGTACCTGGGACTACAGGTTCGTGCCACCACACCCAGTCCCTCCTCCCCCCTCTTTTTTTCTTTTTGGTACCAGGGATTGAACTCCAGACCTTGTGCTTTCGAGGCAGGCGGTGGAACCACTAAGCTAAATTTCCGGCTTCCCCTTCTTTATGAGTAAAAATTCAAATTTTAAAGTCTTCAGAAGTTTGGATGGTTCCTATAATCTCATCATCTCAAGGTAATCACTGTTTTGCCATTTTGGGGCTTCTCAATTTCTTCTAGAAAAGGAGAAAAATGCAGGTAGAACCAGGCAAGACTTTCCTATGAAAAGGGATATGCCTTAAGTAATACAGAGATTGGCAAGGAACTTGGTCTCAGCTGTTACTTTTGTTTCAGACAGAATCTCACTGTTGCCCAGGCTGGCTCTGAACTTCCTCAGCCTCCTTAGTGCTAGGATTATAGGCCTGTGTTTTTTCTTTTCTTTTTTTTGGTACTGGGAATTGAACTCAGGGCCTTGTGCTTGCCAGGCAGGCACTGTGCCACTGAGCTACATTCTTGGCCCTAGGCCAGAGTTTCTGTGCCTGACTTAATGCTTTCTTTGAGCTGGAATCTCACTGTGTAGTCAGCCTGATCTTGAACTCACTGAAGAGCATTCTAATCTTTGATATTCCTTCCTTGGTTGATTGATTGATTGGGGGGGTATTGAACCCAGGGCCTGAACATGCTAGGCAACTGCTTTACCACAGAGCTTCATCGCCATTCTCAATATTGATTGATTGCAGAACTAGGGATGAAACTCAGGGCATTTGTACTGTGCTACATACCCAGCTTTTTTTTTTAAGTTTTGGAACAGGATCTAAGTTGCCCAGGCCAGGCTTGAATTTGGCAATCTTGTCTCATGCTCCCAGAGGGCTGGGATTACAGGCTGCACCATCATGCCTGGTTCTAATATTTATTGTTTTCTGGTTTTATTTTTAATATTTAATTTTACAACATCTACCTCTATTTGAGCTAGACCAATGATTGTTTATGGGATTTAGAAGCAGGTGGATTTGGGCTAGGGATAAAAGCTCGGTATCATGGGTTCCATCCCTAGCACTGCCTCCCAAAAAGCCTGATGAACATTTTTGTTGTGCAGTGAATTCAGTTTGTCTTTGGTCTCGAAATAAAAGTTCTGTACTACTGAGTCTTATGTCCAGATTAGAGGAAGTTTCCAGTGCCCTGCCTGAGAGATACAGGCCTGGCTGCAGGGAAAGGGCAGGGAAAAGGTTGCAGGGTAAGGGTCCTAGGGAATAGAGACCTTAGTCTAGTTCTCTCCTTTTGGCCCAATCTATAGTCTCTTCTGGGTTTTTGTCCTGGACTTACGCTGGGTGGAGGCTGTCTGCAAAAAGGCTGTGGAAGGGCTCTGGGAGAGGAAGGTCTTCACTTTTTCAGCCCCCGTGCAGCCCTACCTTCTCAAGTAATCAACATTTGCTTCTTGTTGTAAGCATGCAAGTGCGCATGCTTGCTGTGCTTGCCCCAGAGCCTGGGCAGACACCCAGGCTTTCCACTGGACTCCAGCTCCTGGAGATGGGATGGTAACTTCTTGGGCAGTGTGTGCTGGCATCCTGGCTTCATGCTTGTGGGCTATGTGCAACATCTAAAGGTATAACAGTGGGCATTTCCTTGGGTGAGCCTCCAGTAGCTGCAGCATTGACAACAAAGGAGACAGGATGAACTGAATGGAATCAGCCTCCGTGGTGATGAGGTAGGATATTTTGAGTGTTAACTAAAAGGGTTAGATCCCTGATAGGCAGGTGCTGCTGGCAGGAGTGGGCTGTCCTGTGTTTCGTGGAAGGCAGTTTGCATTAAGAGTTAGACAAATCTTGAGCAAGTACTGTATAGAGGTGTTGACAAAGTCTTGATCTCTTAATGCTCCTGTCTCTATAAGGTAAAGAGCAGTGTAGGTTTTAGGCCTGAACATACTTTGTTAATTTAGTCTTTGTTTTCTGCGACCACTCATTTCTTACCTTCTTGGCAGCTCCATAAGTATCTTTGCCCACCTTTTTAAAAATTATTTTTAAATTAACACCTTCATTGTACAAATTAGCAGTATTCCATGCATGCATGCAGTGTCCACTGATCAAATGCAACCACTCTTTTCAACCCCACCTGTTGGGCTGCCTGAATCCCCAGTGCCTAGCGTGGTTCCTGAAGTCTAGCAGACATCACCCGAAGCCTGGATGAGAGTGGTTTGGAAGCAGAAGGTCACTGAAGGGCATCTCACAGCCGTCTGTCTGTAGGACCCCTCTTGTGTGGAACAGATGGCTGTGGTGAAAATGAGTGTCTACCTGCCAGGCATGCCACCTGCTCTTAGCCCCCACAGCCACTCTAGTAGATATATATGACTAGGAGTCAGCTGTGCCCTGACCAAAAGTTGTGCTTGAAGTTGAGCCCTATCTTTTTTTTTTTGTTTTTTTCCTTTGGTACCGGGGATCGAACTCGGGTCCTTGTGCTTATGCAGCAGGCAGCAAAACCACTGAGCTAAATTCCCAGCCTGAGCCCTAACTTTTACCACAATGTGCTTAGGTGACATTCCAAGTCTCACCTGTGTCCTAGAGTTTTTGGTGCTGAGCTATGAACACAGAACAGAGGTAGAGAGACCATAACTAACAAGGAGTGGAATCTTCAGTGAAATACTCTTGCAAATGTCTTTTCTAGGCTTCTGCCTCCACCAGGCTCAAACCCATAGAACTACAGGGTACACAAGGTGTGTCAGTCAGGTCAAGAGGCTGAGGCACAGGTCTGTGCTAATGCCACTTTATTGTGTGCAGCCTGCAGGGCAAGGACCCAAGTTCGATTCGTGGTACCAAAAAAAGACCCCCCCCCTCAAAAAAAAGAGATAGGCAGATCTGAACCTCTCTCCAGGCAATGTGGCCAGTTTTTAAAAGGTGGTTATTGTGAGTCATCTTGGATTTTGTTTTTAGCTAATTGCAGCAAGCCATTTCCTTACCTGCAAGCTTTAAAAAAAATTTTTATACAGGGCCAGGCATTATAGCTCAGTGGTTTTGCTGCCTGCTGTGCAAGCGCAAGGACCAGAGTTCAATTCCCGGTACCAAAAAAAAAAAATCACTCAAAAAATTTTTATACAGGCTCTCACTATGTAGCTCAGGCTGGCTTTGATCTCAGAATGTAGCCCAGGCTGGTGATCCTCCTGCCTCAGCCTCCTGAGTACTGGGATTAAGGTGTGTGCTACCACATCCAGCTCCTATAGGCTTTATTTTGATATTTTTCTTGGTAATTTACATCAGGTGATCAGGTGGGGTTGGGACATACTAGGCCTTGTTAAGAGAGTCTGACTTTTCCTTGTGGGGGAAAGTACTAGATTTCTGCTGGGCATGGTGGCTCATGCCTGAAATTCTAGCACTTGGTTGGCTGAGGCAGGAGGATTGCTGTGAGTTCAGGGTCACCCTCCTGAGACGTTCATTTTTACAGTGAGAGAAGAAAAATGCCAGAGAAATATGCCTTAATGCATATGCTGACATTAACAACCCTGTTGTATTATGCAGGCTTGCTTGCTTGTTTTATAATAACAATAACTGCCTTGTTCTTTGTCCCTCCTAGTAGTGTTCCCTATGGTGGCTGCAGGGAGTTCAGTTCCCTAACATATCAGTGGCCACTTTGTGGTTTTTTCTCTGACCAGCAGGGCTGCAGAGACCACCCTTGCACCACAGGAATCTGGGTGGATTCCCAGCAGTGCAGAGTCCTGTATAACAGGATAGGGATGCTTGGCAGCTTGGCATTTTGGATGATGTGTCAAGGTTGCTCTCTCACAGGTTGAGTGTATTGTACGTGCTTGCTGCATCTGTGTACAGATGGCTTGAGCTGAATTGTAGCAAATGTGTGGGTCATGCTGTGGGGGGATGCAGAGGCCTAGGGTTGGCCCTTGAGAATATTGGTTCCTTTTTATCCTTAGACCCTTGGGGAAAGGACATGGGCCCTTGGCACTCTCCCTTTTTGTCAAGGGGTAGATGGCCACAGGAAGTGGCCATGGTAGCTCCCAGAGTCCTCTGCTTCTTACACTTCCTTACCCCTCATTCTGTTACTATATTGATCACACACCATGCCCTTCCAAGGGTTTCCCAAAACCAATTTAAGGAAATGAACTGGTCACTTACATTTTATTTATATAGGGCGTAAAGTTTTAAACTGCAGTTGAAATTGCTATATCTTTTCAATCTTCATTCTCTTAGGATTTTTTTTCCTGCAAATTATCTAAGAGATAGTGGTACATATAATTTCATTCCAATCAATGACACATCTAGTATTTTTGGCACTTTGCTTCTATGAATAACACTGCAAAGGGCAGCATCATGGCCAACATTTTTCTTGTGCAATTTTCTCTACTGGATAAATTCTTCATAATGCTGATTACTATGCCAAGGGATAGTTTTACTGTAGGATGACAGGGTGCATCATGTGACGGTAGCCTACAGGCACTAAGCAATTCCCCAGTGCTTCCTGAGTCACAGCAGATGAGCAGATAGTGCTTTTTTTTTGTATTGGCTTTCAGACTGAGTCATCTGCTTGGGGAGCCTCAGCCTTTTAAGATCAGGTGTGGTCACTTCATTTCACGAATGATAAAACTGAGGTTTCAGATAATCTCTGAAGCCTTTTTCTTTCCTAGGAGGCTGATTTATCCTGGAATTTCAAGGAGGTTTCTTGTCAGCAAAAGCAGTTAACTGAGACCTGGTGCCCTGCTGTTTCTGTTCTGGCCTTCTTATGTGCTGTGCCTGCTGTAGGATTCTTTCCCTCATGCCCTTGGCTAAGAGGAGTGATCCTCTGATGTATTTATTTTTGCTTGTTTATTTCTGGTGCTGGGGATTGAACCCAGGGCCTTGTGCTTGTTGGGCAGATGTTCAAGAGGTGAGTTATGTCCCCAGATTTTTTTTTTTTTTTTTTGGTACCAGGGATTGAACTCAGGACCTTGCACTTGCAAGGCAGGTAACTGACTTTTTGTTTTGTTTTGAGACAGGCTGTCCAGGCTGATGCTCCTCTCCTGTCTTAGCCTCCAGAGTAGCTGAGTTTACACAAGACTGTCACACCACACCTGGCTTGATTATGCCTATACTTAACTACCTTGCAATACCTTTTAAGATCTGTCTACTATGTTAGGCCTAAAGCTCTTGTCTCTTCATAGCTGCCTGAGCCTGGGCAAAACATCTATTTCCACTGAGCAATAGTGTACTCTGTAAAATTTGTAACTTGACTTCTCTGTTTGTGAAGCACATAGGAAATTCTCCATGACACCCATTGGAATTGTGGACAATGGAAATAGCTGAGAAAGACAGGAGCAGTTCAGGGGAGGAATCCTGAGTTAAGATTTCCCTTCCACAGGCTGAGGAGGCTGAGGAAGTTTTAAAATGAGGGAAGAATAGGAGTATCTTTATACCTCAACCATTTTACTTTCTTTGCCTTTGGGGCTCGAGGTGAGGCAGAGATAACCAGATGCTCCCCCATCAGTTTCCACTGACCCCATCCTTTGTGCATCTGTGACATTTAATACAGTTACCATTTACAAGGTGCTGTGAAATATTTTTGCGCCCCCCCATGACTGCCTGGAGGAAATGAATGGCCTCAGTTATCAGCTTCCAGGTTGGGAGGGGGAGCCTTGAGCCTCCTCTTTTGAGTCTAATTGGGGGTGCCCCATACTGCTCTATATGCCACATCACATTTAAGCATGTCTGACCTGGTCCTAGCTCTGCTGCCAAGCCACCATCACATGGTGGACCTCAGCCTCTAGGAAAGGGTTAAAGTTCACCCGCCCTCACAAGGCTAGGCAGCCTTTTCTGCCTGGGAAGGGAAGTACTCAGCAGGAGGATCATGGCTCAGCTGGACAGTGCTGAGTCCCTGGGATGGCTCATTCATTGTTCATAACTTGTAAAATTCTTTGCTGCTTCATCTCTGGCATGGAGTTTGGTTAGACATGTGCCCTGGACTGCCTGGGCATGAGACTTGGCACTGCCACTTTGCTGGGTGACTTAATTAACTTTCTGAGCCTGCAAAAAAGCAGGTTGATAATGGGCCCTGCCCCAGGATAGGATGGAGATGGGGACCTATTGACAGGGATAAGAGCAGGAGTAGATCACCACTGTCCTAACTAAAGCCAGCATGTCAGCTTCATGGAAGGTGCCACCTCCCTCAGGGAAGTAGCAGACTGGTTGTCCTTCAGCACTGGACTGATCACATTAGATAAAGCCATTTGCATGTGATGGAGGGCACATTATCTGCAAAATGCCAAGTTTGAATTGCTAGAAGCCAAACAGACACAAGGGAAGAAGTGTAAGATTTTATCTAGCATTACACACCATTTCTGGTGATTTCTGTCTTCCTGTTTTGAAGAGCATGTAGTTAAATTTGTGCATTCATATTTCATTTTCCTGGATACTTGATCAAGGATGCATTTTCAGCCTGTGTATGTTGAGCCAAGCTCTACCCCTGAGCTACACACTCAGCCTTCATTATGTTGATTAACCTCCTAGTATCTGTTTTCCCATCTGCAAAATAGGGTTAATAAGAATTATATGTACTATTAGGGGCTAAGTGAATTAATACCAATATTATAGGTGAGACACAGAATAGCACCTGATTGATATATCCTAAGCACTGAAAAAAATCACCGTATTGGATGAGGTTTTATGTATCTGTCTCCACGAAGGAAAGGACAAGATGGTTTGGAGAGGCCCTAGGGGAGAACCCTTCCTAGCTTGTTAAGTCCAAGAAGTAGAGGTTTGTGGACGAGAGATAGGAATCTTCTAGGCTGCAGGAACAGCTGCAGCACCGCCTGGAGGCTGGATTTGTTTGTGTGGTCTGTGTGCAGAACACAGATGGGAGAGGAACTGAGCTGGGCCTAGTTGAATCATGGATGCAGGGCCTGGAGGCTGGTGAGTGTTTTCTGCAGTTGTGCCTGTAAGGCAGTGAGGGTAACGCCAGGGTGATGATAAACACACAGGGGAAGAATTTGTAATGAAATCACATTGAGTTGTGCAATGGGAAGAAGGCATTTTTACCTCTGCAGCTCATCCCCGGGCACCCAGGTAACAGTGGCCGGTAAGCAAGTTTCCATGGACTTGCTCTAGTACCCATGGGTATGCATCTAGATTCAGGAGGTTTTCTGGAATGTCGGAATCTGGCATATGAAGGGACGCTGTCCATATTTCAGGCAGACAGGCAAGTACACACCGCTTATACCCCACGAGAAGGTGCGTGCTAGTTAATTATTGTCAGCTCTGGGCTGCAGGCTCCATCTGGACCTGTCTAAGAAGAGGAGACACTCTTGTCTGGCCTCTTGTTGACACAGTTAGGAGTTGTCCAAAGGACTGAAATCCAGCAGTGCCTTGAGAACCCACCACTGACCCTGGTGCTGGATGAGAGGCCTTATCCTTTAGGGTGGGTCTGTGACCCACCGTCAGCTCCTGATTACAAGGCCATCCTCCACACAGAAGGCCTTGAGTTGCTGGACCCTCATGGAGTCTCCCACTCCATGGCACAGTCTCCCACCCAAGCCAGGCCACTTTACTGATTTTTGCCTGAGGTGAAATACTGGGAAATTAATTATTCTGAGCTACTTGTGGGGAGCTTTTCTGAATTCTGGCAGCTCAGTCTCACAGCAATGGCCACAGGTCACAACCCATTCTTCTGGGTCAGGCCTTGGCAGAGAAGGGGGCCAGAGAAGGGGGCTGAGAGGACAGGGCTGCATCCTGACATGTCTGTCCTCAGTCCTCGAGGGGCAAGGAGAAGAACTTCCTTGTTAGGAAGAGTCCAGGAGCTATTAACCACACATGCCCAGGTCATGTGGGGCACAGAAATGCCACATGATGTGCATTGGTCTGTACACTTCAGGGCCTTTATCAGTGTAATTGAAATTTCCATTTGTTTTCACATCTTATTATATCAGTACATATAGGTTGTAAAGATGATGGGTTTTGCTGGGGATTTAGCTCAGTGGTTTTGCTACCTGCTATGCAAGCGCAAAGACCTGAGTTTGATCCCCAGTACCAAAAAAAAAAACACCTCAAAAAAACCAAAAAAAAGATGATGGGTTTCATTTTGGCAGATTTGTGCATTCACACAACTTGCTTTGATCACTTTCAATCCCCATCACCCCATTACTCAACCATCCCCCAGTTTCACTTTTTGGTTTTGATTCCTATGGTACATCTTTACCATATCTATTCCCTGTTCCCTGTCCTTATGCTCTCCTCCCTCTCCCCCTTATTCTTTTTATTAGTGCATGTTTGAAGTACATAAGGATCACATTCATGGGGAGTTGCTACATGTATGTAACATCTTAAGTCTTTCCCTTACCCTCCCTCCCTGCTACCTCCAACTCTTGGTTCCCTTACTATATGCAAAAGATCTGCCACCCTGTTCCATATCTTGTATTTTACTCTTTTATTTATAGTTTCATATAAGTGAAGCTATATGATAACTTGTGTCTGATTTATTTCACTTAACATTATGCTCTCAAGGTGGATCTGTTTTCCTACAAATGGCTCAAGATTATCCTTTATGGAAGAGTAGTACCCCCTTGTGCATATATACCACATTTTCTTTATTCATTCATCTGATGATGGACAGATGGGCCACTCTCAAGATTTAGTTATGAATTGTGCTTCTATGAACATGGGTATGGATTTATTGCCATAATGTCTTTAACTCTTTAATGATGTCTGAGTCTTCAAGAAAGATAGCTAAAAGGGGAAATAGGTAGATACCTGGGTCAAATGGAATTTCTATTTGTAGTTTTTTGAAGGAGTCTCCATATTGATTTACATAGTGGTTGTACTAGTTTACATTCTCACCAACAATGTAATGTAGAAGGGTTCCCTTTACAGCCTTGCTAGGATTTCTTATTGTTTGCTTCCCTCCCTCCCTCCTTTCCTTTTTCAGGCAGTTTTTGGGATTGAACTAGGACCTCATACATGGTATGAAAGGGCTCTACCACTGTGCTACATCATCACCAGCAATTTGATGATAACCATTCTTTCTGGAGTGAGATGAAATCTAGGTGTTTTAATTTGCATTTCCTGAAAGGCCAGAGATGTCCTAACATTTTTTCATGTATTTATTGGCCATTGTACTTCTCAGAGTGTCTACTTTTTTCAGTTGCCCATTTTTTGATTGGGTCTTATATTTTGTGGGGTCTCTTTTTTTCTTTTTCGATACCAGGGATTGAATTCATGACCTTGCACTTGCAAGGCCAGCTCAGTGCCACTGAGCTGAATCCTCGGCCCTTTGGTCTAATTTTTGGAGTGCTTTATATGTATTCTAGACATTAGTCTTCTGTGCAAGGAGTGTCTGGAAAAAAATTTTTCCCATTCTGTAGTTTGTTTCTTTACTCTTGGCTTGTTTCCTTTGCTATACAGAAGCTTTTTCTGGGCCGGGGATTTATTTAGCTCAGTGGTTTTGCCTCCTGCTGCGCAAGTGCAAGGACCCCAGTTTGATCCCCGGTACCAAAAAAAAAAAGTATCAGAAGCTTTTTCTTTTTTTATTGAGACAGTCTAACTATGTAGTTCAAGCTGGCCTTGAACTTACTATGTAGCCCAGCCTGGCCTCCTGCCCTCAGCCTCCCAAGTGCTGAGACTACAGGCTACACCACTGCTCCCGGCCAAGCAGAAGCTTTTTAATGTGACATAATCCCATTTGATTCGTGATGTTATTTCTTGTGCAACTGGGGTTCTGATTAGAAAACCCTTGCTTATACTTAATGTCTTCAAGAGGTTTTTTTTTACCTATTTTATCTTCCAGTAGATTAAATGTTCTCGTTTAAACATTTAGATCTTTGATCCATTTTGAATTCTACTTTTTTTTTTTTTTGGTACTGGGGATCGAACTTGGGTCCTTGCGCCCAAGCGGTGAAACCACTGAGCTAAATCCCCAGCCCTGATCCATTTTGATATTTTTAGTTTAGAGATATGGGTCTAGATTCAATCTTCTGCATGTATAGAGCCAGTATTTCCACCACCATTTGTAAAAGAGGGTACTTTTCCTCCAGCATGTTTTTGGCCTCTTTGTCAAAGGTCAGATAGCTGAATGTGCGTGGGATTGTTTCTGCATCATCTATTCTGTTCCATTCATCCACACTTTTTGTGTCAGTACCATGCTGGTTTTTTTCTTTTTCTTTTTTGGTACTGGGAATCGAACTCAGGGCCTTGGGCTTACCAGGCAAGTGCTGCACAGCTGAGCTACATCCCTGGCCCCATGCTGGTTTTTTAAAAATCATTACAACTTTGTAATATAACTTTAAATCTGGAATTGCGATGCCTCCTGCTTCATTCTTGTTGCCCAGGATTGCTTTAGCTATTCTGGGTTTCATATAAATTTTAGGATTGTTCTCTAGTTCTGTGAGAAATATGCTTGGTATTTTGATTAGGATTGCATTAAATGTATATATCACTTTTGGAAGTATAGCTAGTTTGACAGTATTGATTCCTTCTATCCAGGAATGAGATAATCTTCATTTTCTGATGTTCTCTTGTAGGAAACACTAGTTTCCTTATCGAGGTCTTTCACTTCATCAGGTTAATTACTAAATATTTAATTTTTCTTGAAGCTTTTGAAATAGTTTTATTTCCTTAATTTCTCAGTGGGTTCATTATTGGTCTACAGGAATACTTGTGTGTTGATTTTGATATCCTGCCACCTTGCTGGATTTATTCATTCTAAGAGTCTTGGTGGAATATTTTGGGTCTTCTATGTAAAGGTTCATGTCATCTGTGAATAAGGATAGTTTGACTGCCACGTTTCCTGTAGCTATCCCTTTTATTTCTTTGTCTTGCCTGATTACTCTTACAAAGTTTTGAATAATATATTGAATAGTGGTGGTGATAGTGGTTATCTTGTCTTATTCCTGATACTAGAGAAAAAGCTTTCAGTTTTTCCCCATTTAATGTTGGCAGTAGGTTTGTCATAAATGGCTTTTATCAAATAAGGTTCTTCTGTACCTATTCAAGGTTTTTTTATAAAACATGAACCAAGTTAGATTTCAACAAAGGCCTTTTCTGTATCGATGATCATGTGATTTTTGTTTTGTCCTTCTATTTATGGTGATATATTACATTTATTGATTTGCATATGTTGAAACATACTTGTATCCTTGGGATGAAGACTTACTTGGTCATGATTTTTTGTTTTTTGAGACAGGGTCTCACTATGTAGTTCAGATGGCCTTGAACTATGAAACCCAAGCTAGCCTCGAACTCCTGATGATCCTCCTGCCTCAGCCTTGAGTGCTAGGATTGCAGGTGTGGGCTATCATGCCCAGCTCTATCTGTTGATGGGCACCTAGGCTGGTTCCAGGTCTTGGCTATTGTAAATTGTGCCACAATAGGTAGGTATGCAGGAATTCCTATAGTATGCTAAATTTGTTTTCTTTGGGTCTATACCAAGGAGTTGTAGAGCTGGATCAAATGGTAGCTCTATTTTTAGTCTTTTTGAAACAGGGTTTCACTAGTTAGGTAACCTAGAATGTACTTTGTACCCCAGGCTGGGTTTGAATTTGCAATGATCCTTCTGCCTCAGGCTTCCAAGTGCTGAGATTACAGGTGTGCACTACTGCACCTGGCTCTTTTTAGTATTTTGAGGAAATTCTAACTGATTTCCATAGTGGCCGTACTTACTGATTTACACCCCTGTTATAACAATAGTGCTTTTCTAATATGCATATTAATCACCCTGAAATCTTGGTAAAGTTTTTTTTTTTGTTTTTGGTACCGGGGATTGAACTTGGGTCCTTGCGCTTGCACAGCAGGCCGCGAAACCACTGAGCTAAATCCCCCGCCCCAATCTTGGTAAAGTTTAATTAAAATCCTGATGGAACCAATGTAGGATGGTACCTGAGATTCTGAAGTTTGAAGCAGCTAGGCTATGGGTTCTTGGTCCTTGGCCAGATGGGGAAGTAGAGGGGAACTCTGCTTGGGATGGCCTGCGCAAAGGGTGGAATTGGGGCCCCTGGGGACGTACTGTCCTTCAAATGTGGGACATGCTATAAATCCGCCCGGAGTGTCACGTGCCCTTCAAACTGCGTCCCACAACGCCCCCTGGTGGACACAGCACAAGTGCATCTAGTAGCCAGGCCCACTGTTAATGCTTCTAACGAGAGGAGAGCCTCTAACTGGGCGGCCTGTTGAGTCTCAGATGTGGGTCGGGCAGGGCAAGGGCCTGGTGTAGACAGCCAGCAGCTTTTTGGGGCAAGATTTTCCCACGCAGAATTGCAGGACAGGATATGATGTGAGTGTCTGATTCGGGTGTTTGGAGGAAAAATAAGTGTCTGAGAGCCACACTCTTGTGCCTAGGCTTTGTTTTTGCCCAACCAAAGGGAATAAAAGAAAGCCAAGGCCAGTGACTTTTGGTTTAAATTGTGCTTCTGGGCTGTTAACCTGATCTAAAATTGATCCCAGCTTTACCTCTTGGGTGTTTGTGGGTGTGGTGCTGGAGATTGAACTAAGGGCCTGGTACGTGCTAGACAAGTGCTCTACCATGGAGATGTCATCAACCTTTGATATAATTTTTTTGGTGCTAGGAATCGAACTCAGGACCTTGTGCTTGCAAGGCAGGCAGCGGAACCACTGAGCTAAATCCCTGGCCCCTATGCCTTTGATATAATTGATTTTGTGTGTGTGTGTGTGTGTGTGTGTTTTTGACATAGGGTCTAGATACATATCCCAGGCTGACCTTTATTAACCCCACTATGTAGCCCAAACTGGCCTGGAACTCAAGGTGATCCTCCTGGGATTAGAGCCATGTGGCACCACACCTGGCTTGATGTGATTTAAAAAAATTTATTTTTGGCAGTACTAGGGATTGAATCGGGGCCTTCACGGTGAGCTATGTCCCTAGTCTCATATTTTATTTTGAGATGGGGTAAGTTGCCCAGGCTGGGCTTAAACTTGTGATCTTTCCATCTCATCCTCCCAGAGTGCTGGAAGTATAGGTGTGTGTCACAACACTCAGTCTGATAGTTTTTTTTTTAATCTAAGAAACTAATCTGGTCTATCTGTATTCTTTTTCTATAAAATGGCCCTACAGTTACCTTTGGGAAGGTGCAGGTTCTTGTATCCAGCACATTTCTAATTAGTGCCAATAGTGTTGGCAAACAATGGGCCAGGCTCGAGATCATACAGCCCATCAATCCATCTATGCAGATTGGCCCTGTGTCCTGTCTGGTTTACCTAGTGATAATGCAGGTACCAGGAGGGACAGTGATGGGGCGACCAAGCCAATAGGGTAGGGTGGAGGCTGCAGCAGACTATAGGCTTGGACACCCCTCTTTTTAACTGCCCCCTGCCCTCTGTCTGTGCCTCTCCTCCATCTTCTTGGGAACTTGGGACACAGAGCCCCAGCTGGTGAAGGAGGAGGCAAGTGAGCGACAGACCAGCAGACCAATGGGCCTCTGAGGATGGGGTGGGGCGGGGCTTGTGCTGCCATGGAGAGGAGAGAAGCTGTTCTGTGGGGGAGGAGGGGGCGGTGGGAAGAGGACCTGGAGATTGAGGAGAAGGGAGAGAGCAAACAAAGGGGTCAGGAGGGAAAATAATGCACGGGCTTCCTGAGGCCCTGAAGAGGCTGGGCTGGGAGAGAGGGCCAGGCACAGGGATTTAAGACTGGCTGCCTGCAGGCCAGGGCAAGCAGGTCCTAAATGGCATTGTTTGAAGGTGCTGGCTAATTGCACAGAGTAGCCTGAGCCTCAAACCCCAGCCCTGGCTCTCTCCTCTGCCCTGGGTGCTGGCGTCTGAGCCTTCGGGACTGCCTGCCCACATGGAACCAAGTCCAGAGCCTCCGAGTTTGGTGAGGGGGCACAGGACAATGGGGGGCAGCCTGGGTGGGGTCCTGGGCACGATGTCACCCTGAGATCAGATCATGGGCCTCTGTGCCTAAGGACATACAACCACTGACAGGAAGTTTGTGGGGTGTGCTGCCTCCTGGCACCCCTGACTGCCTGCTCCCCTATCATTCTGGCCTTCTCCCGCAGGAAACAATGAAGGGAGATACCAGACACCTCAATGAAGAGGAGGGCACCAGCGGGCGCGATGACTCCATTATCGTCAACGGGGCCTGCAGTGACCAGTCTTCCGACTCCAAGGACGCCCCCTCGCCCCCAATCCTGGAGGCCATCCGCACCCTGGAGATCAGAGGTGGTTGGGCCAGTGGGGAGTTGGGTGGGACCAGGGCTGACACAGTGGGTGGTCGCTGTGGAGCTCCTGCAGGCTCTGCTTTTAGGGAAAGGTACACTGATACCTTCTACCCTCCCCAGAAGGCAGAAGACAAGTACCTGTGAAGGTGCTGTGCTGACAGAGCCAGAGCCCTACACATCTCTGCCCACCCACTCTGCACTTTCACCTCAGTTACGACTCTGAAGGTGATGGTCCCCTGCCATCTGCCAGCTCCGTAGGGATGCTCCTGGCATGGGCTGGGATCTTTGGCCCTTTTGCAGTGTGAGCTCTTCCCCCCCAGAGCTGGCACTAGGGTATATGGCCTAGGGTAGAGCAAGGCAGGGTGGTCTGAGGCTTAGTTCCTACTACACCCTTTCTTAGTGGTTCCCAACTGAGAACCTGCTGCCTTGGAACCCCCTGTAGTATCTCTTCCTGTTCTTACTGAGATCTGTGTCCTCCAGAATTTTTGCTTTTTTTGAAAGCAGCCTATTCCTGCACTGTTTACTGCGATAGCCAGTCAACACACACCTGAGCACTGGAAGTGGGCCCATAGGGCAGGCAATGATTATTTATTTGCAGTTTGTGGTCATTGAATTGCACAGCACCTTTCTTAATTCCATGGCTCCTCTCAGTATCTGTGGGAATGTTTGTGTCTTGTGTCCCTGGCTTGTGCCCCACTGCACAATGAATGCATGTAGTGGCCAGGGGCACTGAGTGGCTAAGACATATTAACCCCTGAGGATGACAGCCATTTGGAGAGATCCCAGACCACAGCCCTGAGAGGAGTTCCTGTCAACAAAACTGTTCTCCTGGCACTGCCTATCCCTCCTCAAACTCAGATTCTGACTCTTCTGCAGGGCGCAGATCAAGCTCTCGACTATCCAAGAGGGAGGTCTCCAGTCTGCTCAGTTACACTCAGGTAAGGCTTTCTACTTCAATTCCAGTGCTCAAGGACATTTCCTTTAGCATTCTTCATGGGTGTCCCTAGGCTCAGAAAAATTGGCATCTATAGTTTAAGACCTTACATTGTATATTTTTTTACTAAATCAGAAAGTTATGTTTTACTGGATGCCTCTTATATTTGTGAAATTACTTTTCAGTCTGGTTTGAGTTTTTTTTGGTACTGGGGATCGAACTCGGGACCTTGCGCTTGTGAGGTAGGCGGCGGAACTACTGAGCTAAATCCCAGGCCATGTTTGAGTTTTAAATTTGCAGTCCTGCTTCAGCTTTTCAGAGTGCTGGGATTATAGGCCTGTATCATGCGCACCTTTAAAGCTCCATCTGGATGATGGGTGGCTTCGCTAAATGGTAATATAGCAACCTGCCCATTTATTCCTGGAATAGGCCCTATTAGGTCATTGAGATAAAACTGTTTTAGGCAAGAGAACGGGGGGAAAAACGAACCAAGATATATCATGTACAGGTACAAATACCCCATGATAAATGTCATCATATTGTAAAGCTCAAATGTACCAATAAACTTAATGAATTAAAAAAAATGAGAAAAAACCCCCTGTTTTACAGTGAGGAGAATCCAATTGAGGGTCCTTGTGTGCTAGGCAAGTCCTCCACTTACCTACCTACAGCTTTAACCCTTGAGTTTTAAAAAATTCATCTATTCATGATTCAAGTTTAGATAGGATTTTGTTTCTGTAAATGTGTGGTTTTGATATCAGTTTATGTGTCTCAAATTATATTACTACTTTTTTTTTTTTTGGTACCGAGGATCGAACTTGGGTCCTTGCGCTTGCGCAGCAGGTGACGAAACCACTGAGCTAAATCCCCAGCCCTATGTGCCTCAAATTAAAAAAAAATTTTTTGTAAGTTGCGAAAAACTTGTTTAAGTTACTTTTAGAAGATTTTAAACAGTTGTACTTCATCAGTTTTTCAAAGTTACTTTTTATATCATGGTTTTTTATTTAGGCCTTCAGTTTTATAATTAATCTTTTGTAGGTTAGTTACTCTTTTCAAAGAGCCATTGTTATACCTTGGGCACAGCCAGAGATAGTCCCAAACAGTGAAAATCCATCCTTCCAGAAGGCGAGTTCTCTTGGGCTTAGATGAGCACCCAGTGAGGGATCCAGGTGATACCCAGAGCTGCGGAGAATAACTACCCACTGGGTTGGCCCAAAACCTGAACATTTCCTTGTGTCTGGCACTGGGCTAAGCATACAGTATTTGATTCTCCTAGTATTTGAGTTGCACTGTAAGGGAAATACTGTTATTTTAAAGGGAGAGGAGTGGATTTGAAAAAGGCTACAGAGTTGGTGACAAGCCAAGTTCTTTTTGTTTTATTTTTGAGACAGGGTCTTGTAATGTAGTTCAGGCTGGCCTTGAGCTCACTCTGCAGTACAGATTGGCCTCAAACTTGGAGTGATCCTCCTGCTTTAGCCTCCTGAGTGCTAAGATTACAGGCATGTGCCACTCTGCCTGGCTACAAGTGAAATTCTTAAGACTGAGCCAGTGTTTGCATTTTTGTTCTCTGGATGTGTCAGATTTGGTGTGAGGCTGGAGGTTTGTACTGGGGGTCTTCATGGTATAGTGCAGAATTAGTGCCATTGTGTAATTGTTATATCAAGAAATATCTCCCTTGAGCATTGACCTGTGTCTTTTCTCATGTGCTGTGAACAGTACAGACCTGCTAAGTTGCCCTGCTGGCTGTAGCCAGTCAGTTAGTCTTGCATGTTACCTTCCTCTCATTTCTACCCTGTGTTGCTTTGGGGTTTTGTCCTGTTTTCAAGATAATCCTAACTTGCGTTTGTTCCTGTGGAGAGATGTTATAAAATCTTTGTGGGTGGTAGAGTGCTTGCTTATAGGTGCAAGGCTCTGGTTCCATTCCCAGCACCTTCAGTATCACCAAAATAAAATAAGGTAGCTGACAATATTTTTGAGTGTTGAATTAATATTGTGATAGGTTTCAATATGATTGACTATTTTCAATTTAAAATATATCTCATTGGACAAATGAAGTAATTGACAATATGGGTCTCTAATACTATGAGATTAATATTAGGATGGATTTTAATAGGTTTGATTTTTTTTTTTAATTATTTTGCTTGTAATTCAATTATATTGAAACATAGTTCAAGGCCAGGGATGTAGCTCAGTGGTGCAGTGCCTGCCTGGCAAACACAAGTCCCTGAGTTTGATTCCCTCTACCAAAAAAAAATTCAGAACCTTGTGGCTAGGTTTTGGGGTGCACACCTGTAATCCCAGCACTGTAGAAGGCTGAGGCAGGAAGATCAGAAATTAGATCACATCCTGGGAAATTTAGCAACCTAGTGAGACCCTGTCTCCAAAAGGACTGGATGCAGTTCAGGGAAAAGGCCCTAGGTTCAATCCCCAGTACTAAGAAAAATTTTCATTGTGTTTCCTTTGCAAAGGATCTGACTGGCGATGGAGACGGGGATGGCAAAGGGGAAGATGGAGATGGCTCTGACACTCCAGTGATGCCAAAACTCTTCCGTGAAACCAGGTCTTCGCTGGAAAGCCCAGCAGTAAGTTCCACACACTGAGCCAAGGCCCTTCTAACCACTCAGTCCTTAGAAAACATACACACTCCTGAGTGAGAGTGGTACACAAATGACAGCAAGATGACAGCAAGGTACATACACCGTTGTTCTTGGTATGTTTAATTTTACATGCCGTTCATTTCTTTTCTGTGGTAGATGTTGAGTTTTTTCTTGAATCTATCTTGGAAGAGATGGTTTGATGTTTGGTGGTGAAGCAATAGCTCCACTATTAGTTTCTTGTGGGAGCCCTCTCATTCCTGCAGGTCGATTCTATGGCTCACAGAACCATGGTCTGAGGTCTGGGATAAGGAAGGCCATTATTGTTCATGGCTATCCAGTTCCTAACAGATATTTACAATTGTGGCTATAATCTCACCTGCCAGGCATGAGGCGTGTCTCACCTGACACATGAGAGAAGATTCCAATAACCTCTCCAAGCTTACACATCAACTCTTATCTACAGAATTTGAACATAGGGCTGCAAGACCTACAATTATTCCATTTTGAGAAAACATAGGGCCTAAGTGCTTCTGATTTGAATATTCCAATAATTGGCCTTATGCTTCTATTTTGAAAAAAAAGTTCAGTTTAGAGTAAATATGGATTTTATTTTTCAATCCCAGTTTGTAGGTACAGGTTTGAGTTTACTTCTGTGACAGCAGAACAGGACCTGTTGTAGGCTGGACTGTCACATGACCACCTCACCTCCCTCACCCCACTTAACAGCAATTTCTGGGCTAGAAATCAGTCTAGAAGTTTCCATTTACTTAATGACTTTGCTCACTTCTAGTTGGTTTGAGGCCACCAGGGATCCTTGGCCACCTCAAGACCGAATGCTCAGCCTCCTGCCACTGTCCCCATTTCTCCAGGTACCCAAGGCCCGAGCTTATCCTATCTTGCTTCCAGGTTCGAACCCGAAATAACAGCAGTGCTTCCAGCCGGGAGAGGTACAGGCCCTCCCCACGTTCCACCCGAGGCCGGCAGGGCCGCAGTCACATGGATGAGACCCCCGTGGAGTTCCCAGCTACTAGGGTTGGTCCCCCTACCACGGTCTCTGATGGGAAGTCTGCCTGCCTCACACACCCAGCTATGGCGGGTGTCCTGTGTCCTTTCTGCACTCACTCACCTGCTTTTCAGCATCTTGCTTTTCCATTCTCTCCTGGGTGTGGGTAAGTTTCTCTTAGGCCAACAGCTTCTCTTCCTGTCCTGGTCCTGGATGGAGCAAGAATCTATTTATTGGGCTCTTGCCTCAGTTTGGAATTGAGCTGGAAGCCACTGATTTTGAGGACTGTTTTCTCTCCTTACACCTTCAGCTGCCTTTAGGCTTTGGGCAGCCCCAGAGGGTCCAGCAGAATCTGCTTTTTGCCAAGTTGGGCATGCAGTGGGTGCTTCAACCAGTGACCCTCTCTGAGCTCAGTCCTTGGAGCCTCTTGTTATTGTGCCTTCAACCCCCACTCTGTGTCCACCTCTGGACTGTTACAGTGACTTTCTCCTACCACTTCAGGGAGATTTGCTCCTGGAAAATTGTCCTTGGTGGTTTCTGCCTCCTTCACTTGTTTCTTCTACCCTTTCTGCATGTGTGGGAAGCCACTGGGAGAACATGATCCCTGTCACCCACTTGCTTTGCTGTACTGGAGCCCAAACTGTCCTTTTGTCCACAGTCCCTGAGGCGACGGGCAACTGCATCTGCAGGCACACCATGGTCGTCTCCTGCCAGCCCTTACCTCATCATCGATCTCACAGATGACGATGTAACACCCCAGAGCAGCAGTACCCCTTACACCAGCCTAGCCCAGGACAGCCATCAGGACAGCTTGGAGTCCTCACAGGTGGACGCAGAGGGCAGAGATACAGATAGCGTGGAGTATCAGGTACACAAAAAGATGTGTCTGAAGACCTTAAATAAGAGGAAAGGAAAACAATTGCCACCTACTGTTGGTAACTTACAGTGATAAACTGGTGCTATAATTTTTCTCATTTCTATTTTTATTTTTTTCCTGAGACAGGGTCTTGCTATGCATACGAGGCTGGCTTCAAACTCAAAGGAATCCTTCTGCCCCAACTTCCCAAGTGCTGGCCAGCTTATTTTATTTTTGAGACAGGGTGTCACTATGTAGTCTGGCCTTGAACTTGTGACCCTCCTTCCTCAGCCTCCACAATGTGAGGATTATGGGCATGAACCACTGTGCCTAGTGAATTTCCTAATTTTTATCATATTTGAATATTTATAAATAGCTTCCATATGCAGTATGGCCTTTCCTTTATACTATAGTCCTAAGTACCATCGTTACCATGTGAATACTGACTTTCTGAACATTGCTTGTTGTAGATAGAAGTATTGTTTCTATATGTAAGATAATATGGTTCTGTCCATGTACATCTGATTATATACTGGCTTTTTTTTTTTTTGATACCGGGGATCGAACTTGGGACCCTGCGCTTGCGAGGCAGGCGGTGGAACCACTGAGCTAAATCCCTGGCCCCTATACTGGCTTTTTATTTAGAGCTAAGAGTTGTTTCACATATGTCCAGTACATTCAGGGTTGTGGATCATAGTTTAATTAGCCAAAAGCATTGCATCTTGAAGCTCTCCATACCTACATATATTGGTGTTTAGGTTCCGGGTTTTTTTTTGTTGTTGTTGTTTGTTTGGAGACAAGGTCTTGCTGTGTAGCTCAGGCTGGCCTCAAACTCCTGGGGATCCTCCTGCCTCAGCCTTTGAAGTTCTTAGAATCCAGGCATTGTCACCATGCCCAGCTGCCTATTTTCTATTGTGTAATACTTCAGAGTACATTGTAGTGTCGATATACTTTATTGATTTGTGGTGCCGAGGATTGAGCCCTGGGCTTCACACTGAGCTACACCCCCTGTCATTTACTTTTTAAGAGATGGGGTCTTGCCAAGTCTCTCTGCTGGCCAGGCTGGGCTCTGACTTGTGACCTTTCTTCCTCAGCCTCCCAGTGTGCTGGTTTTGCAGGCATGGCCACCACCCCTGAATAGATACACTCTGACATCTCCCTTTTTCCCCCCTGATGCTGAGATGCATGTGGATGTCCACTGAGCTCCACTTCCCTGACCTGGTGCTCACATTTTATGACAAGCTAATTATTGCCGTCAGCATTAGTAGAGTGGGCAGAATTTGACTGTGCTGGTCTTTCTTTGTCACTGATTTCCTTCATGTGGTTTTTCTTCCAGGACGGGAAAGAGTTTGGCATAGGGGACCTCGTATGGGGAAAGATCAAGGGCTTCTCTTGGTGGCCTGCCATGGTGGTGTCCTGGAAGGCTACCTCAAAACGCCAGGCCATGGCCGGCATGCGATGGGTGCAGTGGTTTGGAGATGGCAAGTTCTCTGAGGTAAGTTGAGGGCCAAGGCAGGGTCTCTGGCCCTCACACCTGGAAAGTCTGACTTCCTTTCCTTTTGTAGTCACTTCAATGACAGCTTTTTTTTTTTTTTTGGTACCGGGTATTGCACTCTGGACCTTGTGCTTGCAAGGCAGGAAGCAGAACCACTGAGCTAAATCCCTGGCCCAATGACAGCTTTCTAAAGAAAGGTTTGACCAGGCTTTGATACTGTCTGGTATGAAACAAACTACCAATGATGGCCAGCTCGAATAGATAGTTGGGTTCTATGGGGCCAGTACTCATCCTTTTGGCACAGGGGTAAAGGGTTGGAAAGTTCTCTGGAGCTACAGCCACATTGATTGCATTTATTTTTCTGGGACAAAATCAGTAGTATGGCCAAGTGGGGAGTTGGGAACTCAGAGGGATTATGTGAAATGCTAATGTGCAGCAAGGTGGGAAGTATGGAAAAAAAATGTGTAAAAAGGGAGGGCTGCCTAATAGTATGTTCTAGGGATGCAGACTCAATTTGAGGTTTGGGTTTTCCCCTGAATTATGCTGCTTTGTGGGGACATGGAGGAAATCTGGTAAAACATGGCATGTAGATCCCCTCTTTGATCAGCAGAGGGAGCAGAAGGACCAGTGTCCTGGTCCTATACTGGCCCTGAAGTGCCTGAGGGCTGATATATGCAGGCAGTTAACTCCTGTGAAACTAAGGAAGATGCTTGAGCCCAGTGAGGCATGAAATGTGCTTGGCAGACAAGGTCTGATACTAATAAGTTGCAGATCAGAACCGATAGTTTTGGAATGAGAATACCATAAAGGTCTGGCTTTTTGGCTGACAGAGGGCCAAAACAAACTACCTGCTCATATTAAGTGGAACAGTTGGCTGTTTCTTAACAATGGTGGTCACACCTCATGGTAGAGAGGTGAGGCTCTGGGCTAGAAGTGAAGATGAACACATGTATGTATGCTGGAGCCCTTGTGTCCTACAGTTCTGCACAATACAGTATCCTGAACACCCAGTTTATCTCTTTTTTTGGTACTGGGGATCGAACTCGGTTCCTTGCACTTGCGAGGCAGGTGGTGGAACCACTGAACTAAATCCCCGGCCCAACACCCAGTTTATCTCTTGCACTCATGGTGGCTTGATCTGTTCAGGTAAGGCCTGTGGACATGACATAGACTTAGAATCATGTAATCATAATAACTCAAGTGCTCACTCTGTGCCAAGCACTGTTCTGTTACAGTGAGATGAATTCCGTTAATAAAGTGGCTAAAGATGAAAGTCTTGAGCTCAAGCATAGGATGAGCAGAAGAACATAGAATCCCAACTACAGGTGCATCTAGAGTGAAGTTCGGACTAAGTCTCTGCTCTATAACAGGGTTATTAAGGCTACACGCAGGAGAACATATGTGGTTGTATTGGTAGTGTCCCAGTTAGACATGTGCAGAGTTGTGGGTGTCAAGTTTTTATCTATAGGGTACATTAGAGCTCTGTACCATTTCTCTTTTCTGCTTTTTCATTTCTTTCCTTTAGAGTTGGCATCTGTGCGCTTTCTGACCAGGAACAGGCTCTAGGACAGTCATAGTGAACCTTTTAGAGCTTTCAGTGATATAGCCCGCTGTGGCATGTATGCCATAGCTTTGCCACAACTGCTGTAGGCTATGTGTAAGAGCTCTCCCTTCTGATAGATGGCCTGTGGGGCACACACAACCTCAGGCACAGGTGTGGGTGATGCTGATGATGTCTTTCTCTTTTAGGTTTCTGCAGACAAACTGGTGGCTCTGGGGCTGTTCAGCCAGCATTTTAACCTGGCGACCTATAACAAACTGGTTTCTTACAGGAAGGCCATGTACCATGCCCTAGAGGTAACATGGGAGTGGGGAAGGGCCTGGCCCTGAGTAGGGAGGAACCCTGTAGCTATTGCAGACTAGATACTGCCAAAGATGGCGTGGAGGGGAGAGGACCACTAGGGAGGAGGTGAACACCATTGGAAGGTGGCTCCTAGGCCTGTCTGTGAAGGGATTTGAAGCTTTGCCAGAACCTCCAATGGCTGCTGAGTTGAGAAGGAAGCCTTAGGAAGTAGGGCATTCACATTAGAAGTGGGGATGGGGAGACCTCAGAGCTTCCTTTCTTTTTTTGGTACTGGGCATGGAGCTTGAGGCCTTGCGCTTTTGAGGCGGGCACCGGAACCACTGAGATAAATCCCCAGCCCATAGCTTCCTTTCTTCGAGTAGTATGTGGGGTGCAAGGCCAAGCTTGGGCAGCAGCTGAGGCCAGCTGCCTCCTCCCCTTCTCCATGGGCAACACTGTTCCCTGTGAGCTATTTGGCTTTGTCCCATATTCTAGCTCCATTGGAACTGCTTTTGTCCCACTAGCATTTTGAGGCAGCCTCTCTGCTACTTGTCACATGCTTAATTAGACACGTAAATGCGCAGTCCATTTACTAATGGACACCTGACCAGGCCTGTTTCTTTAGGACAATAAAACAAGTCTGCTGCCGTAGACAAGAGAGAAGAAAACAGGCTGACGCTGCTCATGTATCTTAAAGCAGCAGAGCTGTGTAAGGGTTCCCGGCTTTGAGAGCAAGCTGATCACTCTAATTTTCTACGGAGAAGCTACCCCCTTGGTTTCAGTGGAGACTTAACCCCGCTTTGCAACCGTGGCCTCATGCCTGTCTCCTGCCACAGGCCATTCCTTCCTCACCACATACCACAGTCCAGGACAGCTGTCTGGCTATGAAAGGGCCCAGTGTGAGGGGAATGTAGGCCTCAGCAATGGGGTCCCTGGGTGGGGCCTTCTGTGCTCCATTTGTCACAAACTCTGACTTTATATCTCTACAGAAAGCCAGGGTGCGAGCTGGCAAAAACTTCCCCAGTAGTCCTGGAGACTCACTGGAGGACCAGCTGAAGCCCATGTTGGAGTGGGCCCAGGGGGGGTTCAAGCCTACTGGCATCGAGGGCCTCAAACCCAACAGCAAGCAACCAGGTGAGAATGAGTAACTGGCAGCTGGATCTAGGCCCACCTCTTGTGCTCTCTGGAGCCAGGGTGATGAAAAACAGTTTCTGCATCTGACAGCAGATGCAGCCTTCTTCCCTGGCTTCCCTGGTCTCTTTCCTGTTAAAGGTCAGGGGCATATAATTGAATCTCTTCTGAAAACTATAATCACTTTTTTTTTTGAGGTCATTGGAGAAAATTTAAATGTTGAAAAAAAAAAAAAGCTGGGCCGGGGATTTAGCTCAGTGGTTCTGGCACCTGCCTCGCAAGTGCAAGGACCTGAGTTCGATCCCCGGTACCAAAAAAAAAATGCTGTATGTTATATCCTAACATTTTGTCCAATACTGTATCTCCTCTGTTATATCTGTGATTTCCTGAAGTGTAGGAGGTCTTAACAGTCCATATATTTAATGTGATGTTTTCTGTTTTGTTTTGTTTCTCCAAAAAAGTGGTTAATAAGTCGAAGGTTCATCGTGCAGGCAGTAGGAAATTAGGATCGAGGAAACACGGTATTTCCTTCCCAGTTTTTAACTATGTTCTATTTCCTTTGGTCTATCTTTTGATTTCTTAGAATGTGCAGTGGTCACTGAGAAAAAATCAGATTTCTTAGAGGTGATTTGAACTAGCCCTCCACCTCACTCCCTGTCCCCACCGACACTTAGCCTCACACTGGGTGCACAACCTTCCTGCCTTTTCTGAACACCATTGGGATTCCTGCTTTCTCTTTGTTCTCAACCTTAATACTATAAGCACTACCAAATGGCATTTGTCACTAAAGAGTCCTTGTGATTTTGAATGACTGTATGATATTCTTTCCTAGGTGAAGAGTTGAATTTAGCCATGCCCATTAGGATTCCACAGATTGAGTAGAAATATAAATATACATGGGGGTGGGGATGTAGCTCAGTGGCACTGTGTCTGCCTGGCAAGCACAAGGTCCTGAGTTCAATTCCCAGTACCAAAAAAATATACATATATAAATGTAACTGTAGAGTCCCATTTATAGAATAGGAGCCAAAGTAAAGTATATTCTAATAATGTCATTGAAAAGAAAAAGGAACAGGTGAAGTGAATACTATTCATATTTTGTCTAACCTAACATTTGCAAAATACTAGCATTTCAACAGTCTCCAAAATAATGTGTTTTACATGTCTTGCAAAACACATCTCAATTCTGACGTTAAACTTTTGCTGGGACTATCGCATCTGTGTTAAATACATATTAACAATACAAATATTGACTTTGAGTATATTAACTAAATTCATAAAATCTATACTTGCAGAAGTAGGTTCAAGGCAAGTGTGGTTGTGCATGCCTGTTAACCAGGGTTCATTCAGCTAAGGCAGCAGGACCACAAGTTGGAGATAAGCCTGGATTAAAGTGCGAGACCCCATTTCAAACCCCACCCTAATTTAAAAGAAGTCCAAGTTAGTCCAACTGAACCAGTTTGTTAGTCACATGTTGATTTTTAAAAATCAACACTGATGATCATTGTAAAGTACAGTTCCTCGGTCACCAGGTGTGTTTCAAGTGCTCAGTGGACATGTGTGGCAGTCGCCCAGCACATGGGGCATCTTAGACATAGATATTTGAGTTTTAGCTGTGGATGGAGGTATTCTGCTGTCCTTTGAGGTGGGTTCGAAAGGATGTGTTTTTTACATGTGGATCTTTAAATCCCCACGCACCTGTATCGTTCTACTTCTCAGGTATGAGGGGTTCAAGTGGGATCCTATCCTGGGCTGCCCTTCATGGGCCCTGTACACCCAGTGTGGTGTCATGCCACAGATGGCAGCTGCCTCCCAGGCACAGCACAGTCTTGTCCGGGTCCTACCATCTCCCTGGACCCTCAGCTGAGCCTTGGCCACCTTCTGCTTACCTTTCACAGAGAACAAGAGTCGAAGACGCATAGCTGATGACTCTGCCACTTCTGACTACTGTCCCCCACCCAAACGCCTGAAGACCAGTTGCTATAACAATGGCAAAGACAGAGAAGAAGATCAGAGCCGAGGTGATTGTTGGGTTGGACAGGAGTCTAGAGTGTCAGACTGAGCACCATGTTGTAGTAGGCCGTTGTGGTGAACATGGGTGAGTGGACGAAGCAGAGGCTCCCTGCCTTCATCGCCTGCCTTCTCCCTCTTTCCTCAACAGAACAAATGGCTTCTGATGTCACCAACAACAAGAGCAATCTGGAAGGTACCTTTTCTCCTTCCAGCCTTACCTTCGCATCCGCATCCCCATTCCCCAGCCTGGGTTATTTTTTGTTTTGTTTTGTTTATTTTTTTTTTTTACCAGGGATTGAACTTAGGACCCGGCAGGCTTAAGTGCCACTGAGCTAAATCCTGGCCCCCTGCCTGGGTTTAACCTGTAGCTCTGGGCCTTAGCTCACATCAAGCCTGTTTCTGTTCCCCGTATCTTACTTGCTCCATTGTGTAGACTGAGGGGTGTGATTAATTTTGAGACTGATTTTTCCCCTGAGGTAAATGAGTAGAGAAGTTAAGGTAGGGTAACAATGGAGGTTGGGTCACTTCAGCCAAAGAGAACCCAAATGTAAAACTCAGAGCAGTGGCATCCTGACACGTCATCCTACGCTAAAATTGGAACTAGTGCATCAGTGCAAAGCAGATTTGCTTTGCCATTGTCATGCTTGCAAGCTAACTCTGCTGACCCCAGGTGGGAACTTCCACTAGACGAAAAACTGCCCAGAACAAACCTAATGGAATTGAATGAGAGAGTAAGAGGGCTTCTCAGCCCTGTGTCCCTTGATGCAGAAATATTTCTTGAGTTGTCTCTTTGGATGTGATAAGAAAATGTACCCTCTGACCCAGAGACTTGGGAATGCTTGGGTTTGGAGCAGTCTTGGACAGTTCTTGAGGTTGGACCCATGATCCTTCATACACCCCAAGATGCATTTGCCCTCATTTCCCTCCTTCATAATGCCCAAGAGTAGCCTACTTCTAAGGATCTGGGCTTTGGGGCTGCATCCATGTGCTGTGTTGCTAGAGTATGGTGATGGGGCAAGTCCTTCATCAGCTAGTCAGCCACTCAGTCACTGCAAATGCTTCAGATGTCCTATTCTTTAAAGAACATGCAAGCCCTTAAAATTCATTCCTCTGCTCAGTATCCTGGCTTGGGTCTTCCTCCCCAGCAGCCCTTTAGCTTATCTTGTGTCATCTTCTATTTGTGAACTTGACTTTTCCAGTCTATGAAAAAGGGTGGAAATTTGAAACACTGGTAAAGAATAGAGTATAAGCATGGAACATGGCATAAAGCTTTGAGAGTCCTTGGCACATTGTTGGAATAAATGGTCAAGAACTGTCTGTCCCAAGGTGTCAGCAGCTGGTGCTAGGGCCATAATTGCCATAATCTCTGACCCTGTCTTTCTTACAGATAGCTGCTTGTCCTGTGGCAGGAAAAACCCTGTGTCTTTCCACCCACTCTTTGAGGGTGGGCTCTGCCAGACATGCCGGGTAAGGCCTACCCCTGCCCTGCACTTTATGCCCCTTCCTTCCTTTGCAGCCTTCTTTTTACTCCCCCAAAATAGCACCTGCCCCATTCATTAGTGGTGCCTCCCAGGGTGCCACTGTCCCCAGCAGACAACATGGCAAGTTTTCCCTGTAAAGTGCCGCAGACTATCTGCTACTGGCTCCATGGCTATGTTCTAGTGCCACAGCCAGTAGGCAAGCTGGGGCTGGCTGGCTCTAGTTGCTGGTTTCATGGGCATTTGTTTCTCCCTACCTATCAGGATCGCTTCCTGGAGCTGTTCTACATGTATGATGATGACGGGTATCAGTCCTACTGCACTGTGTGCTGTGAGGGCCGTGAGCTGCTTCTCTGCAGCAACACAAGCTGCTGCCGGTGAGTACAGTTGCATCCTATGCTTTCTGCAGCCCTGAGGCAGCTGTGTTTAATGCAATCCCAGGCACAGGACTGGGAGGATTTTGAACTGGAGGCAGGACACCGTCATTGTATAGGGCAGCTGTTGTCCTTGTGTCAGGACTGAGAATATACGCATAAGGATGGTCATCCAGGTGTGTGAGGGAGGGGAATGAGGTGTCTAGGGAAGCTCCTCCTTACAGCTCCTTTGACTAGTGAAGAGGCAGCATTGCTTTGCCAAGAGCCTGTGGATTTAGAGGAGTAGCGTACCTAAGGAAGATGTTTGTTAGACCTCATCTTGGTGGGCTGCACTGGAGTAGCTGAGGCCTAAGAGTTGTAAGGCATTGTGTCACCATCTCTGTAGAGAAGTGGGAGAGCTGCCTGGTGACAAATGTGTCCCTTTGGTCTCTGTGCAGGTGCTTCTGTGTGGAATGTCTGGAGGTGCTGGTGGGTACAGGCACAGCAGCGGAAGCCAAGCTGCAAGAGCCCTGGAGCTGCTACATGTGTCTCCCGCAGCGCTGCCACGGTGTCTTAAGGCGCAGGAAGGACTGGAATGTGCGCCTGCAGGCATTTTTCACCAGCGATGCAGACCTTGACTATGTAAGCCCACCCCCACAGGTCCCAGGGGAATGGGTCTGGATTTAATGCAAATGAAGATGCATTATTCAGAGGAGCCTCTCTGAGCCTCATTAACAAGGCCACAGTTCTGACTTCTCAGTGTGTGGGTTTCCCAGAACTGGTTAAGAGAAGCTTGTAGAATGAAGCCATCTTGGTTAGTTTGGGTCAAGAGGGCAAGGATGCCTGTAGCTTAAATTTTTTTCACCTGCTCCTCACTCAAAATTTTTTTTTTTTTGGTACCGGGGATCGCACTTGGGACCTTGTGCTTTCGAGGCAGGCGGCAGAACCACTGAGCTAAATCCCCGGCCCCTCACTCAAATTTTTGTAGGAGTGAATTTACCATTCTTAGAGGCAGTCATTATTAAGGGTCGTGTGTGTGTGTGTGTGTGCACGCGCACACATGTCTCTGTATCTTGTTGAGTTGCCCCGCTTGTCTTCAAGTGATCCTCCTGCTTTAGTCTCCTGAATAGCTGGGGTTATAGGCATGTTCTGCTACCTGCTGGCCATGTCTTTTCCTGTTGCATTTGTACCACACAGCTGTGTCTTGTGCCAGGATAGAATGGCCATTCTGTGCCCAGTGCAGGCTGGCGTGTTACATGTTCACTGGCAATTGCCATCAAAGCTTCTCTGACAGACACAGCAGGGTTTGAACCCCACCAAGGAAGGACAGTCTACTGCTGATGTTGAGACTTCCCCCTGCTCCTTCATCTCCCTCACACTTTTTCCTCATCTGGCAGGAGGCCCCAAAGTTGTACCCAGCAATTCCCGCAGCCCGAAGGCGGCCCATTCGAGTCCTGTCACTGTTTGATGGAATTGCCACAGGTGAGTAGTTCACTGCTGGGCAGTCTTGAGTGTTACCTGTGTGCACCCGTTCTTGTTTTTCTCAGCCTTCTCACCAGCTGGCACCCTTTGGTTCTCTTTAAAGGAAACATGTCTCAGCTCTTGCATTTTGTTTTTTTATTTTATTCATGTATCTGAAAAATGAATTTTCATTCCATGTACATCCAGTTAGCAACAACTATCACCATCCTCAGCCTTGGCCCCTGCCCCTTTCCCAAGGTTTCCCCAAATAATGGAGTTAGCCCAGCCAATAGGCAAGGCACCCTTGGGGCTCTGCCTGTGGTTTTTTGTTTGTTTTGGTACCCAGGATCCAACTCTTGTGAGGCAGGCAGGGTGCCCCTGAGCTAAATCCCCAGCCCTACCTGAGTTAACACACTGCCTTCCCTCTAGGGTACTTAGTGCTTAAAGAATTGGGCATTAAAGTGGAGAAGTATGTCGCCTCAGAAGTATGTGAAGAGTCTATTGCTGTTGGAACCGTGAAGCATGAGGGAAATATCAAATATGTGAATGATGTTAGGAACATCACAAAGAAAAATGTAAGGACTCATCTTTTGTTTATGTCTTTTAGTTTTTTGAGACAGGTTCTCACTGTGCAGTTCAGGCTTGAACTCACTATGTTTCCCAGGCTGGCTTCAAACTCACCACAATTATCCTGCCCCGGCCTTCCGAGTGCTGGGATTATAGGCATGTGCCACCATGATTCCATTGCCTCCTCCACACTGAACCCCCTTCCTCTTTTGCATGTTGTCTCTGTCCCTAGCACACAGGGTTGTAGGTATAATAAAACCTGGTACTTCAAGTTGTAGTGGTAAGAATTGTCACTTAGAAATAATTTAGTGATTGAGGTCTTGGAAATCTAAAGCACTGAGCTTCCAGGTTTTTTTGTGTGTGGTTTGTTTTTGGTGCTGGGGATGGAATCTAGTATCCTGTATATGCTAGGTAATGCTCTACCTTTGAGATACAGAGCCAGCATTGAGCTTTCTTGGGTTAGAGGTGGGGCTGCTGACCAAGATTGTAGAATTGGGTTTCTTGGTAATAACTTGAATATCCTGGCTTTCTGTCCTTCCCTATTTCTGAGCCTGTTTTTCTCCTTTAGATTGAAGAGTGGGGCCCATTTGACTTGGTGATTGGTGGAAGCCCATGCAATGACCTCTCAAATGTGAATCCAGCCAGAAAAGGCCTGTATGGTGAGCACCTCTTTTTTGTGGAGGCCCTCAGAGACCCTATGATGCCTGATCTGAGTAGAGCTTCCTGACAAGGCGCTCTTCCTTCCTGTCCAACCTTAACTGGGACTTTTTTTGGTCCTTAGTTCCACGCACCATTGTAAATCCCTGGCCCAAGGAAGGACACTAACAAATAGTACACTGTTGTACCTGTGTCCTTGCTGTTATCATTCCAGAGTGCCCCAAGGGGGTTGGACACTGGGGATTGGGACCTGTGGGTCTCAGGAAATATGGATAAAGCCCTGGTCTTCATTCTTTTTTTTTTTCCCTGAGCAGAGGGCACTGGCCGACTCTTCTTTGAGTTCTACCACCTGCTGAATTACTCACGCCCCAAAGAGGGGGATGACCGGCCATTCTTCTGGATGTTTGAGAATGTTGTAGCCATGAAGGTTGGCGACAAGAGGGACATCTCACGGTTCCTGGAGGTGAGGGAACCCAGGGGCCTGATTGTCAAAGACAACTGGGGTGGTAAGGCCTTGTTGCTCAAGAGGGTGTGGGTTACATCTGGGAATGCACAATTCTGTGGGTCCTTTTTGTGCATTGGAAACAGTTATTGCTAATATTGCTAAAACCCATGAACTCAGCTCTTAGTCTAGGGAGCTTTTTCTAATCTTTTTTCTGAAAATAGTTGCTTTAGAGTAAAGGAAATATATATTGCTTAATATGTATCAAGCCCTGTAGTAAATACTTTTTGTACACTGAAGTCACTTAGTTTTCCAAAAAATGTGACAGCTTAGGTCTGATGTGATAGAACTAGTGCTTTTACTTTGGTAGCACATTTTGTCATTTGACATGACCCAGGGGATTCTTAGAATTTGGGTCTGATCAAAACTCTTTACGGATTATGTGGGAGACGAGTCTGTCTCTAGCCAGACTTTTGATGGGAATTGGTCTGTTTTTCTCATTGTTTGGATCCATGCCTTTTCTTTAGGCAGGGTCAGCTTGCCACTTGCACAGGTTCAAGCCTTGCTCTGATTGATGCCTGAGTTCTGATGAGGGCTCCTAGCAGCTCCCTTCCTGTCTCCCTGCAGTGTAATCCAGTGATGATCGATGCCATCAAGGTCTCTGCTGCTCACAGGGCCCGATACTTCTGGGGGAACTTACCTGGGATGAACAGGTAACACAAAGCTCTGAGTGGGACAGCTCACAGCCGTATTGGCCAATGGCATCACCTTTGTCATTCCAGCTTTCTAGAAACTGATGGCTGTGCTGAGAAACTCTCCCACCCTGGGCTTCAGACCAACCTGTGGTGTTGTGATCTCTGTTAATGATGTGCAGAAATACATGGAAATCTGTTAGGATCCCTTAGTCTTAGTACGCAATTGTTCTAGCTGCAGGTGGTACTGATTCTTAAAGGTCCTATATTCTTGGGCCAGATGAATGTGAGGATGTGACTTGTTGCTTCTGCACTCTACTTGGTTCTCTCTGCTGCTAAGGCAATACCTTAGTAGGAGATGGAAATAGGTTGTTAAAGTTTCATTCCTCCTGTCCCAGACATGAAGCTGGATCAGTCTGGTGATTACAAACCAGATGGTAGGGCTGAGATGGCATGGTAGCCCAAATACTGTCTCCTTCAGATTTTCTTAATCAAAAGAATCCCTTACCTTTTTGTCATACCAAAGATAAGTGCTCTTTGGTTAGATACATTTAGACAAAAAGCAAGTCAAGTGGCTTTTCTGAGGATTCTCTAGAACACTTCCTTTACAAGGTAGTGTTGGATCCATGATCATTTTCTGGCATTTAGCCAAGTATGGACAGAGTAAGTGGGCACTGGGGTAGCTTGGGGGATTTCTGTTGGGTATCATGATCTTTTAACATGCTGATCAGCTAATCAAATGATACCATGCCCATGTTTGGAATGAAATGGGCCTATTCACCTAATTTGAGCTCAGCCAGCCAGGCACTGTTGTACTGCTGCCGTTTCAGTGGTAGACACACTGATGTCAATGGCTTTTCTGGTGATGACCTGCTCATGGCGGAAAGGTAGACAATAAAGGATTGCAGTTGCATGTCTGGGCAGGTGGGCATTGGAAGTGCTCATGGTGAGGGTGTCCCATGCCAGCAGGGCTCTAAATGAAGAAATAGAGCCAGGCAGAAGGGAAGGGATAGGAATGCCTGGTGAGGGTATCTCAGCTTAGGGCTGATGATACTGTGCTGTGCCTCAGGAGAAGTCATCTGTGGAGAACATAAATGAGTGGTGGCTCAGGTTTGTAGCATGGCAGTCCTGTGGAGATGGTAAGAAAAGCTCACGGTTGAAACACTTTAAGGGTAGGACTTGCAATAATTTGCTTATGCATTAGAAGGTGGAGCAGAAAGTATGGGTAGTGACAACTGAGCCTTGCAAGGTAATGGGGTGTGCATGTTGAGCACTGCTTGGGCTGAAACCCAAATCTAGTATATGCAGGCTTTATTTTCCTTTTGTACTGGGATTTGGACCCAGGGTCTTTGAAGAGCAATATCCCTATTCCCTTTTTATTTTTTATTTTGACACAGGGTCTTGCTAAGTTTCTAAATTGACCAGGCTGTAAATCCTCCTGCCTCAGCTTTCCAGAGTGGTGGGATAATAGGTGTGCACCGCCATACCTGGCTAGTTTGTGTAGTTTTTAATTCCTCAAACCTACGCAAGGCTGGACTGACCCATGTCCTTTTGGCCCTGGTCCCTCAGCTCCCTTCGATCCATTCAGGAAGGTTTGGCTATTGGAAACCTAAAAGGTGAGGCTAAGGAAGTCTGGAGTGTAGGGAAAGATCTCATTTCTCGATTCCTTGTAGGTATTTTCCATTCTCTCCTCTGAGGTCCTTTTGGCCTTGAACGTCCCAGAAGGCTTACTGAGATGCTCATCAACTCTGTAGACCTCTTAACTGGTTTCTGCTCTGGAACTGCTCAACACACACCTTTTGCTTCTATTCTTTGCTCTTCTAAATTATCTTCGCCATGCTCCATTTGCAAAACAGACTTCTAGAGTAAAGGTTAAAAGTGTAATTAGTCTTTTTTGTGAATCCTTTTATGGCCTTCCCATGAGGATGGCACCCACTGACAAGCCTGCTGAGCTTGCTTCTGAGCCACCAGATCATAGGGACGGGACTTGCTAGTAGTATCAAGTAGATCCACAAAGATGTAGTTAATTCTTCTCAAAATAAAATAGATAAAGCCCTGGGGATGTTTCTGGTCAAGCACTGGCTTTGCATGTACAAGGCCCTGGGTTCCATCCCCAGAAAATCCCCAAAATAGACCTGAAGCCCAAGCAGGTGGCATGACTTATTCAAGGTCACTCAGCCAGTGAGCACTGTGGAGGTGGGGCCAGAGAGTTTTCCTGGCTCCCCCTCCAGTGGATCTCTGCAAGTTCGAGGCGAGCCTGAACTAACTGCATAGTGAGACTCTGTCTAAAAAAAGTTTAGCAGTAGCTGCAGTTGCACCCAACATTGGCCTGACCCTTTCTGACATGGAATGCAGACTTGTGCTCGTTGCTCTGTCAATCCTGGCAGGTGGGGTGTCCCCAGACTCGCTGGGAGAATGTATTTGTAGCCTGTTCTCTGCCAGAGCACACTTGCAATGAAGGTCATCCCCCTACTTGCCCTGTGAGGTGCCTAGCTGAGGCCTCTCCACAGAGTAATGGGTTTTGGCTGTTCCCAGGCCTGTGATAGCATCAAAGAATGATAAACTCGAGCTTCAGGACTGCTTGGAATACAGTAGGACAGCAAAGGTAAGATGTGCTTCCAAATGGCCTGTACTGCTGTTCTCTGGGAAATGCACTTGGTGACCTTGGTGTGGTGTCCAGTTGATCCTACTCCTCCACACAGACTCCTTGGTGCTGGCCCTCTTTTCCCACATAATTGTTTATCCCTTTTTCACCTACAGAGAGTAGGATATATTCTTGATAAATATGTAATCATTATGAGAAAAGGCAACTAACTTCCTAATTGTTATTTTTTTTGGGTACCGGGGTCGAACTCGGGTCCTTGCGCTTGCACAGCAGGTGGTGAAACCACTGAGCTAAATCCCCAGCCCATAGACTTCCTAATTGTTAACACTGGATACACAGACACAGAATTCAGCTGTCCCTTCCATTAATAAAAGAATAATTGATACTTTTGCATACAAAACAAAAAAATAAAAGAAAAAATGATGTCAGTCACAGTTAATACATTAAAATCTAATTCTTAATTTCTGTATCAAGCAAAGATCCATTTGTCCAAACTGCACTTGACCATTCTCTGTATCTGGGTGGTTTTTCCTTTTTATTTACTCTTCCTTGATTAGTAATTCTGGTGTCTTATCCCACATGTGATCTCACCCATGGTCACTTTTTGTTTATTCTCTCTGAGGCTGGTCCTTCCTGTTCACAAACTTCTTGGCATTTGTGGGAAGCACAAAACATTCTTATCCCTTCAAATCTCTTTTTTAATTCTTCCTGCAAGCCCAGCTCTGCTACTTCTTTCTCCTTCATCTGCTCTGGGCACTTCTGTGTCTTGACCTCACCTGGAACTATTCCTTCTGTGCTCACTCCATATCATTTTGTTCTCCAGTTAAAGAAAGTACAGACAATAACCACCAAGTCGAACTCGATCAGACAGGGGAAAAACCAACTTTTCCCTGTTGTCATGAATGGCAAAGAAGATGTTTTGTGGTGCACTGAGCTCGAGAGGTGAGCAAGGCTGCACTTGGAGAGGGAAATGGTGCACAGACAGAAAGGGGAGCAACATATAGTTCAGGCTGACAGCACAAATAAATTAAGGTGCTTACCTTAATTCTAAATAGTCTCAGAAGTCACCTGAGATTGGGTCTGGGAGTAAATACAGAACCTGTTCAGTTAGCCCTTGTTTCCCAGCAGAAATGGCAGGTGGTGGTGGTGAGGAATCTGAGACATGAGATCATGAGACAGCACCACCTCACATCTTCCTGTTCAGACATGCTGAGTTGCAGGATGTAGAAGGAACCAGCTAAAGACAACCCCATTGCTCTTCCTTGGAAGAGTTCTTTGTCAAATTGTTAATCCTATAGCTGATTCCTGCTTAAGCCATACCCTGTCTTTTCCCTTTGCCCTTTATTATTATTATTTTTTAATTTTTTATTTTTTTGGTACCGGTGGTTGAACTCGGGACCTTTCACTTGCAAGGCAGGTGACGGAACTACTGAGCTAAATCCCCGGCCCCCTTTGCCCTTTATTAGGCCAAACTTGTTTATTTAAATACAAAGAGTCATGTCTGGTTTCAGGTCTTCTGGATTTTTTACTTTTTGTTGCTGTTGGTTTTTTTTTTTTTTTTTTGGTACGGGGGGTCGAACTCAGGACCTTGTGCTTGCAAGGCAGGCATGGTACCACTGAGCTAAATCCCTGGCCCCTTTTACTTTTAAAAATAATTACTTCCTGATATTATAGTTTAAAGCTATGAATTTTTTTCTTACATGTTTGACTGTATTCCAGAGACTTTCTTAGAGTATTTTCATTCCAGACATTTCAGTTCTGGTTTTATTTCTTCTCTGACTTAACAATAGATCTCTTAGAAAGACTGAAAGATAACTTCGCTCAATCTGTGCTGTGGATTCTTCTGGATTTTGAGACCCAAATATATAAAAGTTTGGGTGGAGCTGTCCCAGGAGAATGGTACAGATGGCTCTCACTGTGTAGGTCTTGCACCTGCTTAGTGAACATGCTTATTTAATCAAGTTGTAAAACTGGGTAATACTGGAATCCAGCGTCATCTGTACCCTCCTACAGGCCTGGTCAAACCTATATACAAAATAGGGATGCTTAGGAATACTCACTGTAACTTGGTCTGTGATGGTTGACATTCTTTTGGTCTGTTTCTGTGAGTGACCTTGTTCCTTCAAGGAATTGGAAGGAAGATACATGTAAGGTTGCTGGATTGCTTGGCATTATTCATAGTTATTAATTCACATGATACATTCAAGAAAAGTCCTTGTTTCCAAATATGTGCCAAGAACATAGTGCTAGTGCTGGGATGCACCAAACATGTGTCCTCTTGGACAAGACACTGGTGAGCAAGTGCTCTGCAGAACTTGGATCTCCTGGCAGGCAGGAAAGGGCTCATTTGAAGGCCCAGTGGGCATGACTGAAGGGGTGGGATAAAGGGAAGTCACAGCAGAGAGTATAGCTAGCCACCTGACCAAGTAAGGACTTCCAGTGGTTCTTGGGAGATTCGGGCACTTCTGACTCCCTGTCTTTTCACCCCGGTACTCTCCCAGGATCTTCGGCTTTCCCGTACACTACACGGACGTGTCCAACATGGGCCGTGGTGCCCGCCAGAAGCTGCTCGGGAGGTCCTGGAGTGTGCCAGTCATCAGACACCTCTTCGCCCCCTTGAAGGACTACTTTGCATGTGAATAGTTCTGCACAGGCCTAACTGGGGCACTGGGGGCAAAGCCAGGGCCACAGAGGTGTCCTGATCCCTGAAGCTGCTGCCCCCAGCTCTGCCCTTCCTCAGCTTAGCTGTGTGGGGTCTCACTGTACCTCAGTTTTCTCCTGCTCAGTCTGAGCAGAGCCACCTGACCCTCTCATGCAGGCGAGCCTGAGGTGCCGCCTCCTTGTGCACAATTCAGACCTGGCTGCTCAGAGTAGCCAAACATGGTGCTCATTTTTCTTCTTCTAAAACTTTAAAACTTGAAGTAGATAGTGAAATGTTTTTCTCCCCCCTCCTGGGTATACCACTCAGAGAAATGATAGCTAAGATACCAAAACTTCAGTGCTGACAGACTCAGGTTAATGCTGCAAAATAATCCAAGACAGTTTTTGCAAACCTTTTTAGAAATGTCTTCAACTCCATGTGTACAGGAGCTTTCAGTTGTAGACACATAGTTGAGGGACATTTTAAGGGCCCAGGATGTCTTTTTTCTAGGGCTAGTGGAAGAGGAAGTGATGTGTATGTCTTTCTTGAATTTTACCCAGCATGTTTCCCTGCCTCTGTGCAAGGGCTGGGGTCTGCCTTTAGAGTATTTCCCATGATGATGATGATGATGATTTCAGCAGGGATGATGTCATCGTCACCACATTCAGGGCTACTTTTCCCCACAGACCCAAGGGCAGTGTGGGCCACCCTTAACTAAATCCCTCCCCCTAACTGCAATAGAACCCTCTGAGGAACTCAGGAAAAGGGTGGCTGAATTTATCGTACAAGCTGCCATGTATTAGGTGGGCAAGTTTCACACCTCACCATCTCCCTTTTATATGAGGGACGTGAAGGAGGGAAGGAGTTTAGACAAGAGACTCCCCACCCCCTCCTAAAAGATGTGCCCTCTATAGATGCAGGTCCTCTGATGAGAAGCCTCATACCCTAATTCCTCATCTATCTTCTAGACTCAAGAAGCTGTGACAGGAGCAGAAGCATATTTCTCACATTGCCCCTTCATCTTAGAGATGGTGGGAACTACAATAAAAGCTTGATCCTGCTTCCAGAGATTTTAAAATCCTTTTTTATTCCATAATCATTTTTTAGGGGGATGGGAGGTTAGACAAGCTGCATTTCAGAAATGCTGTCGTAATGGTTTTTAACACCTTTTTACTCTTCTTGCTGGCGCTATTTCGTAGAATAAGGAACGACTTTGACAAGTTTGTGGGGCTTTATATACAGTTTTTAAAAACTCAGACTTCTATTTTTATGTTAAGGTTTTCATTAAAATTTTTTTTGTAAGTGGAGCCACGTAACAAGTATGGGGAGAATATTGTGCCTTGTTTCAACAGTTTTTGCTAATTTTTAGGCCAAACAATGATGGATACCTAGAGTTTACCTTATTCTGTTTAATTAAAATCAGTATTTCTCTATAACAGTCTGATGTTCCTTTTGTTCTGCAGGTCAGGTGGGTGGGATGGGGCTGCGTGCTGGTGAAAGTGTAAGGGTTGGTTGGTGGCAGCCCATTAATTCAAGTATAGTCCAGTGAATCAGGAGTCCTCCCCTGCAGGGCTCCTGATAACTGGTTATGACCCAGTTTCAGTTTCTCTTCTAAAAGTAGTGTGAGCTCTAGGAATTTGATGCTGCTGGTTTAGAGAGTATGCTGAATATCTAAACCTTGGTTTCCAAGCCTTCATTTAAAGGCTCAATGTCTAGGACACCTCTCACCAGACCTTTTTCTTAGATAACCATCTCAAGAACCCTGGGGCCAGCCAGCTACACAAGTGTCCTGAGTCCAGAGGCAAAAAACCTCTTCAAGGGTGTAAGATGTGGATGGGATATACAGGGTAGTTCATCAGTTTAACAGCAGTGAGACTTTGTTCTTCTCTGAGCTCTCATGTTTTTGGTGGAGGTTGGCCGGTTGAAACAGGGTCTTACTATGTAGTTTATTTAGGCTGGTCTTGAATTCACCCAGTAGTCCAGTCTGGCCTTGAATTCACAGTGATCCTCCTGCCTTAGCCTCCTGAGTGCTGGGATTACAGGTATGTCCCACTATACCTGGCCCTCATTCCTTGACATGGGTTATAATCATGGCTATTAAAAAAAAAGGTTTTTTTGGGGTACTGGAGACTGAACTCCAGGAGCTTGTGCTTTCAAGGCAGGCGGCCAAACCACTGAGCTAAAACCTGGCCCTCATGGCTATATCTTTGATAGTTGCTTATCCTTTTTTCTTTTTTGAGGTAAGATGCACCATTCTTGGAAGCACTGCAATACCAAGTTGATTCATGGGAAGGGTAGAACAAGCTTTCATTTCATCTCCATGCTGCAAACATCCTTGGATAATTTTTTTGCTTTTTTGGTACCAGAGATCAAACTGGGAACCTTGTGCTTGCAAGGCAGGTGGCAGAACCACTGAGCTAAATCCCCAGCCCCATCTTGGATAATGTATTGGCTATTAAACTGGTAAGAACAGATACCATACTTCTTCTTAGCCAAAAGGCCGAGAAGTGGCAATTGTGTGTCATGGGTCAGGTTCCCAAAGAGTCTGGGCCCTTACCTGGGGAGGGAAGAAGCTTCAGGAATGTGAGATGGGAAAATTACAATGGGCTAGAACACCCCAGTTGAGTTGTCATAGTGAGACAACTGGCAATTAGCAAGAGGCTGCCCTTGAACTCCTCCTCTGCAGTGTTGGGACTCAAGGGGCCTTAGCTGTGCAATTAAGCCATCTTGTGTACAGTTCTGTAGCAAATGCCAGCACAAGATATGAAGCAAAATAAGCAGCTCTGGCCTCGAAATCCCAAGAGAGGAGGTGGACTAGCCCTCCAGGTGAGGGGCGCTGGGATGTGTCGGCCTGCTTGTTCGGGAGGCTGAGGTATGCTTTGGAGGACTTGTAATTATTACTGTGTTTTCCCAGAATGGGGCTAGGCTGGGATCTGAGTGTTTCCAGGCTCTGTGGTAATGGGAGAATATGATGGACACACTGGGAAAGAGGTCACTGTTTGCATCCACTGTAAGCCTTTTTTGGAACTGGTGGATTTGTGTTCAGGGTCTGTCACACTGCCATATTACTTAGAGCAGGTGATATCTAAAAGGTAGGAATGCTCAACTGTATTTAGGTCATAGGATTATTGAAGTTTGAGGGCCCAATCTGGATACAGTCCTTTGCCTAGTGCCTGGCAGGCAAAAGCCCTTCACTGCTAAGAGGGGGCATTGTGGAAACGAGATCCACTAGCCATGCAGTGTTCGTGACAATGATGACTGGGCACTGCTAATGGCAGTAACAACCCATGCTTGTGAATAATAAAATCTCCCAAAGAGACAGGACAATATTGCCTCAGATGTACAGCTGCTGCTAACTATGGCGACAGTGCCCCTCATCGATAGTACCTCCTATCATGTCAGGTCCCAGTGCTGCTTGTTAATATATAGCCCAGGCAAGCCTGGAAGGTGTAGAAATCCTTATGCCTCTGCCTCCTGAATGCTGGGATTATAGGGATCTGCCATCATGACTAATTTAAAAATAATTTTAGACCGGGGCCAGGGATTTTACCTCCTCGGCACTATGCCTGTCTTGCAAGCGCAAGGTCCTGAGTTTGAACCCCAGTACCAAAAAAACAAAAACAACAAAAAATTTTAGATTTATAGAAAAGTAGTAAGGCTAGTACAAAGAATTCTTAAATATGCATCACTCGAATTTCCAAGATATTAGCATTTTGCAACATTTGCTATATTGTTTGCTATAATTTTTTGCTGAGTCACTGGAGAGTAAGTTGTAGACATGGTCCCTTTAAATCTTTTTATGTGTATTTCTTAACACTAGAACATTCTTTTATAAAATCACAGTGTTTACCACAATCAGGAAGTGAATTTATCATTCACTTATTTTCTGGTCTACAAATCTTAGATTTTGCCAGTTGGTCCTATAATGTCTTTATTGAGGCAAAAATAAATACATATCTTTTCTGGTCCAGTACACAGTCTAGCATCATAAGTTGCATTTATTTGATATATATATATATTTATTTATTTATTGAGACAGGGTCTCTACATAGTTCAGCCTAGTCGTGAACTCATGGCAGTCCTCTTGCCTCAGCTTCCCAAGTACTGGGATTTCAGGCATGTTCCATCATGTCTGGCAAATTCTGATTTTTAAAACTCCTAATTAAGCCGAGTACAGTGGCACATGCCTGTAATCCTAGCACTCAGGGCTGCCAAGGCAGGAGAATGGCAAGTTCAAGCCAACATGGTGAGACACTGTGTCATAAAATGAAAAGACAGCAATAGTGGCGGAAACCTGTAATCCTAGCACTCTGGGAGGCTGGGACAGGAAGATTGAGAGTTCAAAACTAATTTAGCAATTTAGTGAACTCTGTCTCAAAATAAAAAATGGCTGGGGATGTAGATCAGTGCAAAGATCCTAGGTTCAATCCCCGGTACCACCAACACCAAAAGGCTGAGGAGGTATCTTAGTGGTAGTGTCCTGGGGTCAGTCCCCCATTACCAAAACAAAAAACATAACAAAAACTTAACTGTGAAATACACAAGCAATGTTTTAAGTGTGGTGCTTCAAGTCTTATAACCTATCTGTGTTCTCTGAGTCTTCGTTTATTGAACATGTTAGCATTGCAGAAAGAACAGGTTGGAGGCTGGGTTGGTGTTTCCCCCAAAATAAGACCCAGCTGGAAAATAATCAGCCTTGAAAACTAGAGATCAAAAATGCCAGCCCCAGTCAGCCTATCCTTGCCTTACCTGCCCTACAGAGTAACCACTGAGCAAGAGAACAGTGAGACTGTTTACTGAGTCTAACATGCTGTTCCCTCCCCGGCCTGGAACAACCTTTTTCCCTTGCTAGGTTGGAGCTCCAGTTCTCACCTCTCCTAGGAAGCTGTCCTTGCCCCTTTTCAAGGTAGGAGTGAGAGCACTTCCCTAGTTGGAGTTCTCCTTCTCTATGTGTAGATAGAAAACTGTGTCATCACAAAGGAGTCTGTATTATATTTATTTATTTATTGGTACCGGGGTTTGATCTTGGGTTCTTTTTTTTTTTTAATTTTTTTAAATTTTTTATTTTTTTGGTATGGGGCATGGAACTCGGGTCCTTGTGCTTGCAAGGCAGGCAGTGGAACCACTGAGCTAAATCCCCGGCCCTTTTTAAAATTTTTGAGACAAAGTCTTACTATGTAGTTAGGGCTGGTCTTGAACTCATTATGTAGCCCAGGCTGGCCTGTAACTCACAGCGATCCTCCTGCCTCAGCCTCCCCAATGCTGGGATAGGGTCGGGGATTTAGCTCAGTGGTTTCGTCACCTGCTGCACAAGTGTAAGGACCCAAGTTCAATCCCCTGTACCAAAAAAAAAAAAAAAAAAGTGGCCAAATGCTGGGATAATAGGCATGCACCACCATGGCTAGCTATAATTTTCTATTTTTGTAATCATCTCTTCTATGAATTTGTGAGATCCTTAACACGTTTTCATTCATTAAAGCTGAGCTCTCCTAACACCATTGTTTCTAGTTCAATAAAGTCATACAATTGTAAAAAAAAAAAAAAGGTCATACTATTATAAAACTCAGGTCTTGAAATCAGTGTTCTATTTTTGTAGATAAGACTCACAATTTCTGTGATAATGTGATTATTTTACATATTAAACCAGTGGCTTACAGATGCATATTAAAGGGGTGGGTGTAGCTCAGTGTTTGAGCACTTGCCTAGTTTGTGAAAGGCCTTTGGTTCTATGTAAGCATTGCAAAACAAACAAACAAAAAAACCCAAAACCCCCCAAATTAAAATCACCCAAGCTATTTCTATTGCAAGATAGATATACTCTTTTCTTCTTAGCCTCTGGGCTTTTACAGTCAAGGCTTAATCTGACCCAGATAACCTTGGCTAGTTTGGGAGGACAAGACATGTGACCTCTTATCTCTCTGGGAACTGTTGTGGGAGGGCAGGGAAGTTTTATTTTAGAGGCCATTGCTCATGTAGCCTCTGCTACTCCTGTATATCCAGACCCAGGTCTATTTTCTAGTCTGATGTTAGAAGTGCTCTTTCTTTTTATTTATTTATATTTTTATTTTTTGGTATTGGGGATTGAACTCGGGACCTTGTGCTTGCAGGGCAGACGCCAGAACTACTGAGCTAAATCCCCGGCCCCTAGAAGTGCTCTTTCACTTTCTTCACTGATCGCATCCCCCACACTAATGTCCTCTCTTACCCAAACAGAATGGCTTGTACATAATACTGACACCAACTGATGGACATAATTTATTATTATTATTATTTTTTTGGTACCGGGGATTGAACTCTGGTCCTTGTGCTTGCATGGCAGGCGGCGAAACCACTGAGCTAAATCCCCAGCCCTGATGGACATAATTTGATAACTGACATTAAATGAAAAGACCCAAGGGCTGGGGATTTAGCTCAGTGGTTCCGCTGCCTGCCTCGAAAGTGCAAGGTCCTGAGTTCAATCCCCAGTACCAAAAAAAAGAAAAGACTCATATTACATTTATGGGGCACATAGTGTGCTAGGAGTGCTCTATATTTTATTTTAAAAATTTTTTATTTTTTTGGTACTAGGGATCAAATTCAGGACCTTGTGCTTGTGAGGCAGGCATGGTGCCACTAAGCTAAATCCCGGCCTGTATTTTATACACATCTTTTTTCCCCCATGGTGCTAGAGATCGGAGCCAGGGTCTTGCCCATGGTAGGCAAGTGCTCTATCCTTGAGCTATACCCCCAGCCTATGTATATCATTTAATTCTAATTCCTAGTAGAGTCACTATTTGAACCTACATAATAGCTTTGCTGCTTATGAAACTTATTTAGTCTGTTGGAACTTTAATGTCTTCTTGTATAAAATCAGGGTATCAAGTATCGCTCTGAAGAAATTATGAATATCTTTACTTGATTATTATTATTTTTGGGGGGGGAACCGGGGATCGAACTCAGGTCCTTGTGCTTGCACTGTAGGCGGCAAAACCACTGAGCTAAATCCCCGGCCCTTTACTTAATTATTGATGGTTTGTATCAATTCACTATGTTGCTAGTATTACTACTGTTGCTATAATCACTTGGTTACAGAGATCTTTGCTATTGCTTTTTGCTTGCCCTTTCCTCTCCCAGTCCTTTTGCCAAAGTAACTCCTCACCTTTCAGGATAAGTGTCACCTCTGGGACATCTTCCCACACTGCTGGAAGTGAGGTCATCTCTTGTGATAGGCTCTTGGAGAGCCACAAACCAGAGAAGCTCAGAGTGCACTGGTAGCTGGTATAGTGAGGTGCCTCCCGGTGGGTAACAGACATTTCTGCCCAGCTCCCTCCTCTTTCTCTGAACGCCTCACTGAGCTTCAGTACCTAACCTGGTGCCACGAGGCCTAGAAGACACCTCTAAGACCTTGCTCCATGCAGTGTAGGTGCCCTCACCCTGCCTCATGCCACTCTTGCCTAACATTCAGTCTGATTTGTGATTAAATAGAGATTTGTGTCTGTGTCCTCCTTGCCTTCACCACCAGACTGGAAGTTTAAGAGGTTAGAGATTGTGTCTGGTTTTGTTCACCATCAAATCCTTGCTTGGTTAGGGAAAATAAGTAGTATTTGTTGAATACACGAATAAATGGTATCTAGACAAAAACCAGTCCAAAATCTGGATCAACCTCTGATTCTGAGCAAATCAATTGTTCTCTCTGACCTTCAGTTTTCTTGGCTATAAAGTTTATTCTCTCAGCAAAGCTGTAATGAGAAGCTAGGTGGCCGGGCGTGCTAGCGCACGCCTGTAATCTCAGTACTTAGGACTGAGGTAGGAGGATTGGCATGAGTTTGAGGCCAACCTGGGCTACACAGTTCAAGGCTAGCCTGGACTACATACAGAGATCCTATCTCAAACAAAACAAAACAACCCCCCAAAACAAAAGCTAGGTAGAGGCACTGGGAAAGAGCCCAGGACATGAATAAAAAGGTGCTTGTTTCTGTGTACTTAATGGGAAGACAGTGAAGGAATAAACAAATACGACTACTTCATGTAGTACTACCGACAAAGCGTGTTTCTGAGGTGACTTTTAAATCTCTTTCTAAACCGCATATCAAGTGTCTTTGCCGAATAACCCATTTTTGTGGAAATTCATTATAAACCAATTTCCTTTTCGCTACTGCTACTGAGACGTTATAACTAGAAGGCGAGGCCTTCTAGGCGAATCACACGCTGCCTGAGGCGGGAGCTCATTGGCTGCAGCATACTACGTGCCCAGCCGCCTGGCCAGCCCGCCCCTCGACCCGGCAGTCGATCAACGGCTGGGCCCCGCCCCCCCGCGCCTGGCCCGGACCCTCTCTATAAAAGGAGCCGGTGGGCGTTGACCAGTCTATACGTCTGTGCGTCACGGGGGGGGAGGTGCGTGTGAGGTCATCGCGCGGCTGGGCGGGCGGGGTCTGGCGGTTTGAACGAGACGAAGACGGAACCGGAGCCGGGCGCGGGCTGTGGACGCGGTTCTCTTGAGAGCCGGTGAGCCGGCTAGCGGGTCTGGGGCGACGGCAGTGGGGCGGCCGTGTGAGGCTCGGCAGGGCAGGCGCGGGTACCGAGCAGCACCTTCACAGGCAGTGCGGTTCGGGCCAGGTGGGGGGAAGGGCGGGGCCGTGACCCGGCGCGCGCGGCCTGGCCAGGGGGGCGCGCGCTCCGCTCCGCCTGGGGGTGGGGCCTGGAGCCGGAAGTTGGGGTCCCATAAGCGGCGTGGGGGCTTCTGGGCAGCAGCGGTGGAACTCGCGTTCTGGCTGCGGGAGGTCCCAGGGTAGCTGGACCCAGTAGGGGTGTGTGTGGGCGAGATGGGTTTTGCGGAGAACTCTGGGGACCCACAGTGTAGGAAGCAGTATTGCCTCATGGATAAGATTCAAGTTTTAGATTAAGATCTGAGTTTGATTCCCCGTTAGACGACTTTGGGAGCAGGTGCTTTAACTTCTCTGGGCCTCAGCTTCCGCATCTGTAAAATGGGGACGATAATGCTGAGTACACAAAGGTTTTAGCATGGTTCTTGGGAAAGCTAGCTATTTGGACTTCCTCCTTTCGTCGGTGGATGTCTGGCAGTGAATGCTTGCTAGGAGCTAGACATGGTGCTGAGCGCTGACTATACACCCAGAAGAAGGTAAAGAAATGCTCTTCGTAAGTCTACTTACTTCCTAGAGAGCAAGGGAATAAGATGACTACATGGACAAAATAATGTCTGTAGTTACCAGTAATACAATATAAGTGATATTATCTGTGCTTTCCAGTCCCTGCTTCTCAGTTGCCCTCGGTACTGCAAGGCAGAGCCTGACCTCTGCCTTATTTTGGAGATGAGGGTCCTCAGGGAAGTGAGGCCAGGCCCTGGCATCCACCTCTGTTGGGATGTCTCTAAGAGTAGTAATAAAAGAGAGTTCTTTTGTTAATCGGCACTTGCTCTTTCAGACATTGTGTTAAAAGATCGATGTGTTACAATGTCTTTTAATATTCACAGTCTTTAAGCGATGTTATGTTCATTTCATCTTTTGTGGTGCTCAGGATCTAAACCATGGCTTCATGCCTGCTAGGCAAGGGTACTACTGAGGTACCCCAGCCCATTTTTGTTATACAATTGAGGAGTCCAAGACTTTGAGCAACGAGTTGTTTACCTTATGCTACCCAACAAGTGTCTGAACCCCTATTTGTGAGGCTGGAGTCCAGGCTCCCCTTCTGTCCCCCGCCACTGAAAATTGAACCCACCAGAGCCTTTTCACTGATGCACATCCCCAGCCCTTTTAAAATTCTTTTAAAATTTTGAAATAGGGTCTCACTAAATTGTCCTGTCTGGGTTCTGACTTGCACCAGCCTCCCAGAATATTAAGATTACAGGCATGCACCATCACACCCGGCCAGAGTCTAGGCTCTTAACCTCTATGTTCCGCTTTTCCCTAGAGATCCAGAGTTAGCATATTTCAAACAGACACTCCCTTTGTTGTGTGTCAAAGTGCCTAGCACAGTTTCTGGCAGGTAGGGGCGTGCTATGCTTTTTGATTGATTTTCTTATTTACTCCTAACCGTTACTTGTGTAGAAGACAGCAGTTTACCCATTTTATAGGTGAGCCATTTATGATAAGAAAGATGAAGTGTTTTCTTTTTTTTTTTGGTAGCGGGGATTGAACTCCAGTCCTTGTGCTTGTGCAGCAGGAGGTGAAACCACTGAGCTAAATCCCTGGCCCAAGATGAAGTGTTTTATCCAGCATCACATAGCTCTTTCTTGCTTTTATCTCCTCCTTATAGGGCTTAGGATGGCATCTTGAGAGTAATAGGGTGCTCTTCAGCCAGAGTTCAGTTGAAGTGAGTTAGAGAGCCCACTAGGAGAGCTGCTAAGGAAGAGAGAGATAACTGGGGAGGCAAGAGGAGGCTTTGTCATGGTGGCTGAAACCTGGATCAGTGAGCCCTGGGAGGGTGAGGTTTAGGTTATAGTCTTGGATCTTCCATTGAGACCTAGCAATGGAACTTTTATCAGGAAGGGTGAGTGGTAGCTGTAACTCTTTAAGAATGAGGCTCTGTTTTGACGGCCTGGAAGAGCGAATTAATTGAGTCAGTGGATGTTTATTGTGCATCCACAGGGTACCTAATCCCATATACTGTATTTAGTAGCTCCAGAGTTTGTGGAGCACATGGGACCAGGTATTAACATACTGCTAATGAAAGAGTTTTAAATTATGTGATGATGAAAGGCCATTAATGTTTTCTGAACTGGGGTGTTGTATAACACGTTGCTTTACCAGCTGCTTACATTTTATGATAGCATGACACACACACTATCTGATGCATATATGAATGTCACCAAGGTAGATTACAAGTATTCAGGACTGGGACTGTTTTTTTTTTTTTGTTTGGGTGTTTCTCCTTGATATCTAATAATAGAATTCTGCATACAGAATGTATTTCATCTACTTGTTCATTTAGAAATTTTAAACAGCAGAGACATTTGATCTGGTTTGTGATTCAGAAATTCTGACTGCTATAAGAATATATTGAAGCTGGGCATGGTGGCACATGCTTATAATCCCAGCACCAGGAGGCTGAGGCAGGAGGATTGCCTTGAGTTTGAGGCCAGGCCAGCCTGGGCTACAAAGCGAGACCCTATCTCAAAAACCAAAAAACCCCCAACATCCAGATTGAGACAAGTTGAGGACTTGCAGTGGATCTTGATGAGAGACATGGCCTCAAGCAGTAGAATACATTAGGATGAATGAGATGAGGTCTCTGCCTTAGACCGTATTTAATACTTGTTATATTTGATGTAATCCCAAGTACTTTGTGTACCTTATCATTTAAATCTTTCCGTGATCCTCTTTAGTTAGTCTGTATTAACTTGTAACTGACACTAATTTTAGTAACTTGACTAAGGTCACACAGCTAATGAGGGATGGCCTTACTTTCAAACCCAGGTCTCCCTGGTTTGAAATCCTAGCTCTTTGTACTGAGTGGGTTACCTCATGGTCCAAATCCAGACTGGGAATGGTTCAGAAACGAAGACATAATGCCACTCCAGTGTGATAATTCTGATTGTAGAGGTTTGAATGAAGTGCTCTGGAAATGAATTAATTTCCTAGTGGAATCAGGAGCTAATTTGTTATCTCTTGCACAATAGGGGTTTTTCAGCTGATTTTGGGAGTGCAAGAGTGATGATGGTTTGCTTTCTAAAAAGTTTACATAGGTACTGTTCATGCCCTTTAACACTGTCCTGACAGCCTGAAAACAAGTAGCATTTACTTAATGCTCACTGTATGCTAGGTACTGTCAAGTGCTATGTGGTCTGTAGAGAGGAACAGACCTCTTAAGTCATTTATCCCTACAGACCTTGATCTCCCATCCTCATAAGGAGTTGTTGGATGAGTAGATCTATGTCTGTTCTGGCTCTTGCATTCTGTAACTTATGGCTACAGAGGTTTGCATCAGCTTTGTGTAGGATATGGATGTGTCAAGACCAATTCATACAATAATCACTAGGTAGAGGGAATGAAGCACCACAGAAGAGCAAAGGATGGGGATCTGATGGTTGTTCCAGATTGCTGTGAATACCACCATTCAGCCCTTTGGCATTGTTGACATCCCATGAAATGAAGAAAATTAATGTGTCGAGGGCACTATAAAATCTGTTTTAAAGGCCAGGGATTTAGCTCAGTGGTGCTGTGCCTGCCTCATAAGTGCAAGCTCCTGAGCTTGATCCCCAATACCGCCAAAAAAAAAAAAAAAAAAAAGAAAATCTGCTGTTTTATAGTGTGTCCTCATGGTGCATGCGCAAGGATTTCATTTAGATTTGGATTAGCCTGCCTTTACTGGCTATTGTCTTTCTTCCCTCCTGTCTTTACTGGCAATTAGAATGATCCTTTTCAGACTGTAATGAGAGCAAGACTCTACAATGGATTCTTTTCTCTCTCTCTTTTTTTTTTTTTTTGGTACTGGGGATCGAACTTGGGTCCTTGGCGCTTGTGCAGCAGGTGGCAAAACCACTGAGCTAAATCCCCGGCCATTTTTTTTTTTTTTGAGACAGGGTCTTACTCTGTAGTTCAGGCTAGCCTTGAACTTACCATGTAGCCCATGCTAGCCTGGAACTCATGGTGAACCTCCTGCCTCAGCCTCCTGAGTGCTCTTCTAGTTTAATTTTATGTCAGTCTCATTAAAATGGGGCCTAAATTTAGGCTGATATTAGGCAGTTTATTTGGGTCATCTTTATGAATGGAATTCCAGTGTCTCTGGGAAGAAGGCAAGGCCGAAAAATTATTTCTCACAGATTTGCTCGAGGTGAGTCAAGAAAACTCCACTTCTCACTTATGTGCTCACCATCACACGAGCCTTTCTCTTTTTCCTTGAACGTTGTAGAAGATGGCAGTGAATGTATACTCGACATCAGTCACCAGTGATAATCTAAGTCGACATGACATGCTGGCCTGGATCAATGAGTCTCTGCAGTTGAATCTGACAAAGATCGAGCAGTTGTGCTCAGGTAAGAGAAGGCTGCTAAATCACTTTTCTAGGAAAGTATGAAAATACTTCGAGAATATTCAGGCTTGTTGGAAACAGCCCAAGTGCCCATCAGTTGGAGACTGGATAAAGAAGATGTGGGTTTTTTTTAATAAAATGGAGTACTAC
>NW_004624842.1:6416870-6433929 GCF_000247695.1 Heterocephalus glaber | reverse complement strand
ATCTCCTTTTTCTCTCTTGGTACCAGGGATCAAATTCAGGACCTTGTGCTTGTGAGGCAGGTGGCACCACTGAGGTAAATCCCCGGCCTTCCACGTGCTTTATACTCCCTACGTATTACATCTTTTATTAAAGAAGCATTTGGAAGAGAGTTAAACAAATGTAAGTTATATGTAAATAGTTATAATATTGTTTCATTGTAAAACCCATGAAATACGCTAGTTTTGCTTGATGCTTACCACTTATCTCAGATACTGTTTTTTTCCCTTTAGAAAGTGCTAAGTGGGGGGCACTTACATGTCATGTGTAGACAGACATATTCATTCATTAACTAGTCTTCCTCTTAAAAGTTGTGTAGAATCTCTCTTGGAATATGTAGATGGTTGCATTGTGTTTCGTGTTGATGTTTTGAAACCTGGGTCTTGTTACCGGTATGAGACCAAACAGGATGAGCCATAGATACTCCAGTCTGTTTCCTGGTGATTGAAGGTAGGAGTGAAGGGAGTCTCCTAGTTTCCTCAGTTCTTTGTGCTTTCTGAGGTCCCGGGAGGCCTTTAGCCCTGGTGCTTGATCCTTTCCAATCTTTCCTCATTTGAGCAGAACTCAACCAGACCAGAATTATCCACCAAGCAGAATGGTTGGTGGTAGTCATACTTCTCCACCTTTTATTCTTTTTTTTTTGGTACCGGGGATTGAACTCTGGTCCTTGGGCCTGCACAGCAGGTGGCAAAACCACTGAGCTAAATCCCTGGCCCTCCACCTTTTATTCTTAAAAGGTAAGAATAGGTTTTTGCCTTGAGAGGGTAAAGCTCTGAGGTCCTGCCCTGTTAGTGTGCTGGCTGCCTGTGAAGTGGTTGAGTAGCACCATGGGCTTCTGGCCCCTCTGCATTGTACACAAACCTTTGTGTAGCTCTGATGGTGAGATAAGGTGAGGGAGGGTAAGTTTTAGTGATGAGTTGGCAGTTTGTTTTAAGATTCATTGTTAATTCTGTAATCTTCCTTCTTTGGAGAGCAAGCCATCACATATTTTGGAAAGGTAAGTGATCAAGGAAAAATCTGATCACAGAATGTTTTTGATCAGGGATTCCTTTTGTCAAAAAGGGACCACCACTGCTTGTTGCCAACCGTTCCTCTGTTCTCCCAGTTTCATTCCATATTAAGGACCCTTTGTGTTTTCTCAAGGCCACAGCATGGTGTTTTGTCCATATAGAACTTTCACCAGACATTCACTTTTCTCCTTTTCTCCTCTGCAGCCTGGCTGCCTTCATACTTCCTGTGCTGCAGAGAATAGGAGAGGTATTCTGGCTTCCTTTTTCCCCAGCTTCTTGTGGAACCTCGATAGCCCTTGAGTTCACATAAGACACTTTGTCATTCTTGTTTCTGTTCTACTGTTTATGGCCTGCACCTATTCTGGGAGTGATACCATGCTCTTAATCAGGCCTCCCTTACTTTACTTAGGATGTTTCTCCCCTGTCTCATTACCTAAATCCTAGCTCTGCTTTCCCCTCAGGCATTTCCATGTACTCCCTTTGAGGCCATGATTCCACCTCTCTCCTGTCATCTCAGGCCTGAGGAACATCTTTTGAGGCTCTTTCACAAGGTTCTGTTTGTCTCCTGAACTGAAGAGAGGTCCTTTTCTAGCCCTGCTGTGTAGTCAGCTTCTGCTCTGGTCATGACCACATTTGTCATTAAGGCAGAGATAAAGGAAGGCCCCCCCTTTAACTGTTCTCTACCCAGTTGAGACATTTCTAGGTTAGGAGTTTTCAGCTGTTTTCCTTTAAGAAATAGCTGATATACTTTTTTTTCTTTGAAAAAAAACTACCCTTTTCTGTATTTTGATTATAAAAATACTGTAGTACAAATTAAACATTTACAGAATAGAACGCATTCTGTATCCCTTCCCCATGGCCGTTATTGACCATTTTAAATCTACTAAATACATGTGGCTTAACCTAATACATTGTATTTTCTTCTGGTCTTTTTTTTTTTTTTAAATTTTGAGACAGAGTCTTGTTAAATCACTAAGTTGCCTGGTCTGAGCTGGCACTTGCAATCCTCTTGCCTCAGCCTCCTAGAGTGCTGGGATAATAGGCATGTACCACCATGTTCAGCTCAGCTTTGTTGGTTCTTAATGAGTCTTTTTTCTCTTTTTCCAGTGTTAGGTATCAAACCTGAGGCCTCACACATGCTAGGCAAGAGGTGGACCACTGAGCTATCTCTCATTCCTTTTAGTGCGGTCTTAATGTTTTCCCTTGTATATTAATCCTGTTTCAGCCAGCAAGAGTATAGTGGCATGATATAGTTATTTTTGCCCCCCACATCCAGAAAATAGTGCTTATTGATTGAACTGTATGGCATCTCAGGAGGGCTTATAATGATATGGAAAAGAACTGGGAATTAGGATGCTTGAATGTGTTCCTAAACTTGGCCTCTTGTTTACGTAGCATTGGGCAACACTGTCCCCCCAACCCCTGTACCGGGGACCGAACTCAGGACCTTGCGCTTGCGAGAGCTAAATCCCTGGCCCCCTATTTTTAAAAATGTAAATATTGCTAATGGAATGCTTAGTACATTAAAGAGTGTCCTTTGATGAATAAGTAAATAAGCCACCTGAAAATCAAGATTTCACTTTCTAAAGATGCTACAAAGAATGTCACCGTGGTCATTAACGTGTCTTTATAATAATGATGACATTCTTTATGCTGGACCTGGCAGGGAGCATTTTGGCCTGATATAAAGTTGAATATACATTTTATGGTGCCCCTGAGTCCAGCAGAACACTCACTGTTCTGCACTGGTTTTCTTGCCTCCTTCCCACCTTGCTCCTTTGGTGAAATGCCCTGAAGGGCAGTAAGTGCACAGCGAGGCCTACTGTGAATTAGGAGAGGTCAGCTTGGTAGGCATCAGAGAAATGATATTCCTGGAAAGTTTAAGCACCACTAGAATGATTTTTGGGGACTAGAAAAAAATGGGCAAGTAGGGGAAGGAATGCAATTGGTGAGTAAATAGGATAGAATACATGTAGTTATTATAGTAGTGTTTAAAATACAAAGTATAATTTACGTTTTGTTAATAGTGAGGCACAAAATGTCTTCAACTTTGTTTATAAAAAATTACTTCTTTGGGGGGGGCCAATGCTGGGAATTCAACCTAGGGCTTTGTGTAAGCTAGTGAAGTATACTGCCATTGAGTTATACCCCCACCAGGCCTTCTGCAGTTTTTTAACCTAGGGCAGAAGGTGGATCTTTGCAATTCCCCCTGCCCCGCACTGGCCGACCCTTGTGGAGAGGAGGCTGTGTCCTTGTGAAAAACTAGACAATGTCATCTTTGTTTTCCTTTATTCTAGGCATTCACTTTTCTCTCTAGTGGTTGTATGATTGTCATGATGATTTTTGTTTGTTTGTTTGTTTTGAGACAGGGTCTGGCTGTATATTTAGGCTGGCCTTGAACTCACTGTGCAGCCCAGATAGGCTTCAAAATTGCAGCAATCAGGGCCAGGGATTTAGCTCAGTGGTTTCGCCCTCTGCTGTGCAAGCGCAAGGACCCTAGTTCAATCTGGTCCAAAAAAAAAAAAGAAACAACATTGCAGTAATCTTAATGCCTCAGCATCACCAGTGCTGGGATCATAGGTGTGGAGTTTTATATTCAATAGAAACATTCTTTTCTTCCTAGCTATAGGCTTCCAAATTGCAAGTGTGTTACAGAACTTATCAGGTAAAACCACAGTCTTATTAGCCCTGTAGCATGTTATTATATACCTGTAGTCCCAGCTACTAGGGAAGCTGAAATAGGATCAAGTTCAGGGGCAACCTGGGTACCTTAGTAAGATTCTGTCTCAAAATAAAAAGGACTGGAGGTATAGCTTATTGGTAGAACATTTTCATAGTGCTAGAGTCTGTGTTTGATCTCACTACCACAGGAGGAAAAAAACCCAGTCTTGTTAATTTTTTTTTTTTCAGTACTAGGCCTTTGCACTAGGATACATCACCAGGCCTTCATAATTTTTTTCATCTTACTAGTGTTTTGAAACAGGTCCTTACTAAGTTGCCTAGGTTGGGCTTGAATTTGCAATCCTGTTGGTTCAGCATCCCAGAGTCCTGGGATTCAGGTGTGTGCCACCAGGCCCAGGTCTTGTTAATAGATTTTTCAAAATTGACTTTGAATTCAAGTGGTGATGAAGCTTTTGGTTTTGTATGTCTATCTTACAACTTCAGGGCCTCACTATGTAGTTCAAACTGGCCTTGAACTCACTATGTAGCCCAGGCTGGCCTCGAATTCCTGGTGATCTTCCTGCCTCAGCCTCCCAAGTGCTGAGATTACAGGTGTGTACCACCATGCTCTGCTTACAACTTTAAAATTATGTTTGGGTTAAGTGGATCTGGGAAAAAATTGACCATGCTTCTTTATCAGTCGCATTTAGTAACCTAGTGTTTGTTGTATTTTTGTGTGGTTATTGTTCATTCAGGGGCTGCCTATTGTCAGTTTATGGACATGCTTTTCCCTGGCTCCATTGCCTTGAAGAAAGTGAAATTCCAAGCTAAGCTAGAACATGAATATATCCAGAACTTCAAAATACTGCAAGCAGGTTTTAAAAGGATGGGTGTTGACAAAGTAAGTAAATTTTATTCCTTCATTTAAGTTATTTTTTCCTCAGTTAATGCTTGTTACTAAGGACACTGACAGGAGCCCATGACTTAGATGATCTCTTTTCCCCAGTTTACATAGCTCTTTTTTCTCTAGTTAATGTACAATTTACATGGAGCAACCTTATCTACCCTCCTACCTCTACTCTCCTCTGTCTCTTTTTTTTTGAGACAGGGTCTCAACTGTTTAGTTCAGGCTGGCCTTGAACTCACTATATAGCCCACACTGGCCTCAAACTTGCAGTGATCTTCCTGCCTTAGCTAGGATCACAGGTGTGCACCATCACACCCAGCCACCTGTATATCTTCTTTATCAGCTATGAATTTAGTAACTGTTTGGAAGATTCAACTTATAAATCTGTACCAGTGATTTTTTTTTTTTAATACTATTGTTTAATCTCTGTTAGTCTAGGATCTGACTTTCTTAATTTTTGGATTTGTTTTTGCAAAGCATACTATATATGAATAAATAGTACCAATAAAGAAGATTCTAGAAATATTTGCCCTTCATAGCAGGAACTTTGGTGGGTACTGGGAAGCATCCTCCTTTCCAAAGGTTATTTGATATCAGAAACATGGTCCACCAGATTTCATTAGCAAACATATTACCTCTGTTTTAGCAGATAATAGTAGATAGGAAAATTAAGGGATTTGTTTTTCCTCCACATTGAAAAGGCTTATCCTTTTAAGCCATTTTTTTGAGGGATCATTTTTTTCGGGCAGGGGGTAAAGCCTATATTGTCCTTAATTACCTTGCTACTGTGTCTGGTTTTTATTTATTTTGAAATCAGTCTTGTTTTTATTTAATTTTATTTGTATACAGTGTGTAAAATAAAATAAGCACTGGTATTACATGTATGTATATATTTTAAATATGGAAAATTTCTAATAGTACGAAAGTAGAGTAGTGTTAATCTTCTGTGATGTACCTCAGTGGTTATCATGACCAGTTTTGTTTTAGCTCAGTCATACTCTATACTTCTGGATTATTTTAGTGAACCCAGAAGTACTTTTATTTCCTGTTGTGCTGGGAATTGAACCAAGGGTCTCATGCATGCTAGGCAAGTACAATATCCTACTACTGAACTGTATTCCTGGGTCCAGACATAATATTTCATTTGTGCCGGGTATGATGGCGCACGCCTGTAATCCCATGACTTGTCAGGCTAAGGCAGGAGGATTGCTGCAAATTTGAGGCTAGCCTGGCCTCCATAACAAGACCTTGTCTCAAAAAACCGAAAAAAAATTTTTTTTTAATTTGTAAATATTTCAGTGTCATACAAAGTTTTTAAAAAGCATATTTATTTTTCAAATAGGTAGATGTAGTTTAGACTTGCGTAGTTTTTATGTTTAAAAAATTTTAATTGATGCATAATAGTTGTACATACACACACTTTTTGGTTTTTTGAGACAGGGTATTGCTATGTAGTGTATGCTGGCCTTGGAACTGTCTTTGTGGCCCAAGTTAGCCTTGAACTTACAGCAGTCCTCCTGCCTCAGCCTCCTGAATTCTGGAATTACAGGCATGTACCACCACGTCCTGCTTTTTTTTTGTTTCTGGAGAGGGTCTGTTTCGTCTAGGTTAGTCTTGAACTCATAGGGTTATGTGTTCCTGAGTAACTAGGATTATAAGTGTGTACCACCACACTCAGGTCATATATATGTGTTTGTGTATGTATATGTAATTGTCCACCAAAAAAATGTATGCACACTTCAGGAAAAGAAAAACTTGTATAAAATACAAAGCAAACATTGACTCCTGGTAAATTGACTGTTTTGTCTACATAAACATTAGGATTTTCATGATGTCTCAATAAATTTAGTATTAAAATATTTATACAAGTTTTTCGTGTATATATATATATATATATATATATATATATGTAATAATTCCATTGTAGTTGGAATTCTTGGAAATTGGAAGATAGCATGCCTGTAATCCTAGCTCTTTGGGAGGCTGAGGCAAGAGAATTGCTTATTTGATGCCAGCCTAGGCAACTTAGGGAGATCCTGTCTCAAAAATAAAAATAAAAAGGGCTGAAGATATGGCTCAGTGATAGGAGTGTTTGTCTAGCATGTAGGAAGCCCTTGGTTGGGTCCCCAGTACTGCAGAAACAAAAAAAGATGATAGTTCGACTCTTGTCAATACCTCAGTGATTTGAAATAATGCTAATAATACAGTGTTCTTGTACAGTAAAAGAAACTTGTGGGGTCCTTGAGTATGTTTTAATAGGACTTGAATTACTTGAAAAATGTCGTTTTGTAGAAATTATTTGATTCTGCACCTTGACCAATTTTCAAGTTAGAATTTTCCGTGTGGAGGCCTGTGGTTGGTTTGTGCTGTAGATTTCATGCTTTGTAACAGGCACTGTTGTGACTAGGGATTTCCTTTTTTAGTGGAATGGTTCTTATATCACATCTTAGCCTGGATTTGGATGTTTATATGTGATTTAATGGTACTTGTTCTTCTTTTTCAGTTTCCTTTTCATAAGTTTGAGGGACTGGTGAGGCATTGGTACTCTGTTGAAGGCAAATAGAAGTGAAATTTGCACTATAAATTTCTAGGGACTTAGCACTAAGTTCTGTAAAAAATTTTCCCCTCCTTTTGGGAGAGCTTTAATTTGATTTGACACCTGGACAGATTTGATACTTGTCAAAAACCTCTTTCTTGATAATTTCTTTGCAGATAATTCCTGTGGATAAATTAGTAAAAGGAAAGTTTCAGGACAATTTTGAATTCGTTCAGTGGTTCAAGAAGTTTTTTGATGCAAACTACGATGGAAAAGAGTATGACCCTGTAGCTGCCAGACAAGGTCAGGAAACTGCAGTGGCTCCTTCCCTTGTTGCTCCGGCTCTGAATAAACCGAAGAAACCTCTCAGCTCTAGCAGTGCAGGTAAGAAAACAAAAACACAGCCCTAGACATCACATCCAAATAATAGTATTCCAGGTATTCTTTCATTCACATTGAATCAGAGTTTTGGGGTGGGAAGTGTTGAGGGTTTAACCCAGGACCTTGGGCATGCTAGTAAAGTGCTGTGGTGCTGAGCTGTGTCCCTAGCCCTGACTCAGAACTTTTTGCAGAGCTACAGGTTTGGGATCTTTAGAAGCCTAATCCTATGTATTTGATGTGGGGATGGATTCTGGCATGAGAAAGATCTGTGTGTATGTGTGTTCTATGCAGCCCTATGTGAGTCCCTTCACTCTGCCCCCACAGATTCCTCTGTAAAGTGGAAAATTTAATATTTGCCCCAGAGGGTGGTCTTTGAGGCTTGCAGGAGTTACTGTATGCCATTTTGCCAAAGCTCTCTAGTTGTATGGAATAGAAAATCCCTCATGCTAGCTCACATAAGAGAGCTTTCACAGAACCTTGAAGGTAAGTTACAATCAGGCCTGGGTTCCTAGGACCTGAAGGAGTTTTCTAGGTCACAGGGCTCACTCTAGGCTGTCTGCAGCTTCCTGTGCTTACTCATGACTACTTCTCTATAGCTTTGACTGGTGAGCAGCTGTGGTATGCTCTGATGGTAGCAGAATCTGAGAGGTGGGGTGGGCTAGGGTATGGTGTGTAGGAGGGCTGTTTTTAGAGACCATCTTGAGAAATTTTTGGCTTGATAGGTTTCCCAGGGTGTGTTTACATTAGTTGTTCATAGAGCATACACTTATGTTGAAGCAGGGTAGATATTCTATAGATGCTAATTCCTTCTTTCCTAAAAGATAGCAAGAAGTAATATTAGTTAAGATCCCATAGTATCTAGAGACAGGCTGGTCCAGGTTGTGGGTACAGATGGTTTGTTCAGTACTTTTTTTTTTCTTTCTGGTACTGGGGATTGAACTCAAGGCTTTCTTTGCACTAAGCAATATCCCTAGCCCTTTTTATTTTTGAGACAGGGTCTCACTAAGTCACTAACAGTTTTATTGCGATATTATTGGTGTGCCGTGCATTTCACCTGTTTAAAATGCTTAATTTAAGCCGATCTTAGTGATGTATGCCTGTAATCCCAGCTACCTGGGAGGCTGAGGAGGGAGGATTGCAAGTTAGAGACCTAGTCTCAAAATAAAAAGGGCCAAGGATATAGCTCAGTGATAGAATGCTTCTGTAGCATGTGTGAAGCTGTGGGTATTGTCCTCAGTGCTGCAAAAAAAGTTTGTGTATATGTTTGTTTAGCATAGTCAAAAGAGTTGTGCAGCCATTACCACAGTGTTTATTAGAACTTTCTTATCACTCCAAGAAGAAACCTGTGTGCTCAATAGCAGTCACCTCTTATTGCAACTCTTCTCTGTTCTTCCTAGGCAACCACTAATCTATCTGTGGATTTGCCTGTTTTAGACATTTTATATAAATGAAATCATAGAATATGTGGTCTTTGCATCTGGCTTCTTTGACTTAGCATGTTTTTAAGGTTCATCCATGCTGTAGCATTTATCATTACCTCATTCTTTTTCTTTTCTTCCTTTTTTTTTTTTTGAGGCAAGCTCTCATTCTATAATTCAGGCTGACTTGAACTTACTGTGTAGCCTAGGCTGGCCTTGAACTTGTGGCAATCCTGCTGCCTCAACCTCTTGAGTGCTGGGATTACAGGCTTGCACCACCATGCCTGGCTTTGCTTCATTCTTTTTATTGCAGAATAATATTTTAGTAGGACTACCGTATCTTATTTATCAGTTATGGCTATTTCTGGTTTTTCTACTTTTCGGCTGTTTATGAGTAATGCCACTAAGATTCATACATGATTTCTGTCTAGACATGTTTTGGAGCAGAATTCCTGGACTGCATGTTAACTCTGTGTTTAACCTTGTTTAGAATGGCAATTGGATAGGTAACCCTGTACATTTCACTTTTCAGGTGCTGTTAACAATTGATTGGAGAGTTGTAATAATCATTTAGTCTTCAGGATAAACATATCTTAGAGCCAGTGTTTGTTACTCTAGACAAAAGGCCTATGGTTATAAATTATGGATGTCAGGAAGATTAGATCCAGCCTGGCTTAATGTACAAATATTACAGAATAATTGTTAATTGAATAAGTGAAATCATGAACAATACATTTATTTTGAAGTAATCCATTCTTTTTTTTTTTTTTTTTGGTACCAGGGATCGAACTCAGGACCTTGCACTTGTGAGGCAGGTGTGGTGCCACTGAGCAAAATCCCCATCCCCCTAAACCATTCCTGATTACTTTAACCTGCAGATAGGTTGGCCACTGCTTTGTCTGCTTTTGGTAATAAATACTAAGAGAAATCTATAAATCCTAGTCAATGAGATGCTTTTCTCTCCTGACCCTTCTAAACACCTTCTAAAAAGTGAGCAAAAGTTAGAAGTTTTGATATATAGTGATAAGAACAGGCTTTGCCAGCCTTATCACTCCTTACTTGTACTTTTTTTGCAGTACTGGGGATCGAACTCAGGACCTTACACTTGTGAGGCAGGCACGGCGCCACTGAGCTAATCCCTGGCCCTTTAAAATTTTATGTAGTTAAATTGGTGTTTTATCTTACTGTGTATTTTTTTTTTTTTTTTTTTTGGTTCTGGGGATTGAACTCGGGGCCTTGCCCTTGTGAGGCAGGCGGTGGCATCACTGAGCTAAATCCCTGGTAACGATTTCAGAAATGTCTTCTTTTTTTTGGGTACTGGGGATCAAACTTGGGACCTTCAGCTTGTGAGGTAGGCGATGGAACCACTGAGCTAAATCCCCACCCTTCTTCCTTGTTCTAATCCAGTGAGTGTGAAGTTAAGAATCAGGAGGGATTTGTTTTTCAGATGGGGAACAGTTGGTTCCAGCAGCTGGAATTGTGATCTACTTTTGGCTCAGGTTTTACTTTTGATCTGTGAAGCTACCCTGCTTGTGGAGTTGGTTAAAGCTGGGTTAAGGTGCATCATCTGTATGTAGCAGAATGACTGCACCTCTTTCATATGACAATTCAGTTCACTGCAGTAGAGTAGAGACCTCACAGGAAGACTTAGTCTTGGCATGAAAACAGCGTGCCAAAAACTGGTACGTAACCGTGCTACCAGGATAAAAACCACTTTAGGCAAATGTGAGATGTTTATTGTCTCCCATGATAGGGCTGACTCGCACTCATTCTCTTCACTGGACATGTGTGGAAAGTAGTTGATCACATCCTTTCCTTGATGTCTATAGGTTTTTGCTTATTTTTGAAATTTCTCTTTAAAAAGTCTGATGTTTTCTCAGCTCCACAGAGACCCATTTCAACACAGAGAACTACTGTGACTCCTAAGGCTGGCCCCGGGGTGGTGCGGAAGAATCCTAGTGTGGGCAACGGGGATGATGAAGCAGCTGAACTGATGCAGCAGGTAGGCACTGCCTTAATCATTGGCGTTTTCCTGGCTGCAGTGACTAGGGGAGGCTTGCCATGCTTGTAGAGGAATACCTGCCTTGTTTGCTGGCCAGACCAGTCCTTGAAACTCCTGTGACATTTGTCCTGTCAGCCCTTGGTGGCAATGTGGATGGGAGAGTTGAGGGTGGGGGAAGAGGGTGGGTCAGGCTTTTCTGCCTCGCTTGATGGATACCTATGTCTGGAAATCAGCCTTAAAACAGAACTCTGGGGGCCAGGGATTTAGCTCAGTGGTTCCACCGCCTGCCTTGCAAGTGCAAGGTCTCAAGTTCGATCCCTGGTACCAAAAAAAAAAACCCCCAAAAACACTAGAACTCTGTTGGATGTTTCTAGAATGTTCTGAGGATTCTCGGGTTCGGAGTAAAAACTAGAGTTTCTAGAGATTGGAATCAAGTGGACTGGTATGAAAGGGCTATTGCTCTTTTGGTTTTGTTCTTAACTGTTCAGTGCTTTGAAATGTCTTCAGGATTAAACATCTCTAAGGTACTTACCAGAGGCTTCTGTGGCTCAGGACAGTCTTTAGGCTTTTAAACATTTTCCTTACTAGTTAGTTTCTTTGTTTACTTTTGGATAACTCTTTTGACTTAGTCACCCTGTGGTCAGTGTTGAGGAAGTACAGATGTCCTGGAGACAAAGGAGACTTCCTGTATCTGTTTAGAGGCATGGATGTACAGAGGAGACAGTTTTGGAGAAAAATATGGGGGTGAAGAGTGGTCATTGTGAAATGAGGTGGCCAAGAAGTTGGTCCTGTGCTCTCCAAGAGTAGCTGCACCAGATTCTCTGGGATTGTTGCTCTCGGCTCAGACAGTGTCCTGTGTGACAGCATGGGTCTTGGGTGACATAGGTCTGGGGAGAAGTGAGACTGGTTCTGTCATTATGTTTCTCTGGGACAAGTCAGCCTCTGGGAACTAACTACTCCTACTACTTCTTTTTGTTTGTTTGTTTTTTTGTACCGGGGATTGAACTCAGGTCCTTGCACTTGCGCAGCAGGTGGTGAAACCACTGAGCTTTATCCCTGGCCCACTTTTTTTTGTTTTTTGAGACAGGGTCTTGCTATGCAGTTCAGGCTGGCCTTGAACTGGTAGTAATCCTCCTGGCTCAGCCTCCCAAGTGTTGGGCACCACCATGCCCCGACACTTTTTTTTATTTGAGATGGTCTTACTATGTTGTTTAGGTAGGCTTTAACCCCAGATTGGCCTCAAACTCATAATGATACTCTTGCCTCAGCCTCTCGAGAGCTGGAATTATAGGCATGCACCACTGCACTTGGCTCAAGTGCTCTTGATAGAGTAGGTTCTATGGTGTTCTCTAAAAGTTCATAGGAAGAAGTTTTTTGGTTCATGTATGAAATAACATGCATGAATGTTCATAACAGAAAACATCTAATTTTATAAAACACTTATGCCACACTCTTTAAGTATTTTAATATCACTTTTGTGGCAACCTTCTAGTTTTACAGGTATGGCCAGTGCTGTTTGGAGAGGTTAAATTTCCTGAAAGAATTGAAACCCAGGTATGTCTGGTTCCAAAGTTAAGGTCAGTCAGTCATTGCTCAGTGAGGAATTGAGGAAATTGCTCGTTTCTTGCACCATTGAAAATTGTAATTATTCACCACAGGCAAATTGCTGCTAAGCTTTGGAGAGAATTCCAAGGCATGGATGACCTGGGCTGGGCCTAGAACTGGTTTTTAATATAGTTGGAGAGGATTTACTTAATGCCAGCCTGTTACCAAATCCCAAATGAGGGTTATGAGAAGCAAGAGCCACAGTCTTTTAGGGATGAGTGTGGTTGACTCTGGGAAGGCTTCCTTCCTGGAGGGGTGATCAGAATCAGCTGGTTTGGATGGCCAGTGCAGTGGCATATTAGCAGTTGAGGTGGGGAAGGGTTGTGGTCTTGAAGACGAGGTTTGGAGCTCTAGTTGTGTATCTCTGTCAGTGCTATAGAAAGCCAAGAGGCTGAGGATGCAGAGGCTGAAAATTCACAAACTGTACTTCATGATCCTGGAAGACTGATCAAACATATATCCAGTTGATCAATCTTTACCACTGAAGTACTTAGTCTTGCACTTTTTTTTTTTTTGATGGTACTGGGAATTGAACCCAGGGCTTTTGCACTGAGTTACATCCCCACCCCTTTCTTACTTTTTATTTTGAGATGGGGGTCTCATCAAGTTGCGAAGGTGCCCAGGCTGGGCTTGTGATCCTCTGTGTCAGCCTCTCAGAATGCTAGTATTATAAGTGTGTGCTCAGCTCCCCTCCCCGCTTAATTTATTAGTGTGAAAGACTTCAGGCCTTTTCCAGGTTGCCAGAGTACTTCGTCTAGTCTGTTACTGACTCTTGGTTCATTCGTATGATCTGTCCTCCCTGAAAGCATTTGAATTTGTAGCTCTTGATAAATGTGGAGCCAGATGGTCATTAGGCTAAGAGAACAAAACTGTTCTACGCAGATTACCTTATGATATTCATATCCTTAGGAGATTTATAAGGATTTTACATTATTAAGTCATCCTGGAGAAATTTACTTTGAATGAGATGTTTTGCTCTTTGAAGACTGTACTCAGTGTTTAAGTCTGGATTGTATTTTAATACTTATAGCTTGTACCAGGGGTGGTGGTGCATGCCTGTAATCCCAGCACTCTGGAGGCTGAGACAGGAGAATCACTGTGAGTTCCTGACCAGCCTGGGCTTACATAGTAAGTTAAAGACCAGTCTGCACTGAGACAGTGATATCCTGTCTCAAAATAAATACAAAAAAGCTTAGCTCATCTCACTTCCTCTGGCCATGTGAAATAACCATATGTGGTTGATGGCTACTGTTTTGGCCATTGCAAGCCCAAAACATCCTCCTTAGGTTTCTTAGATAAGAACTGTTGATTTACTACTGTAAAAGGAAAGATTCTAAGAGTGACAATTGACTACTAGCCACAGAGGTTTTTTTTTTTTGTCCTGAGGATGGAACCTGTGGCTCTACCAGTGAGCCACAACCCTAACCCTGAGTGCTTTTTGACTGCAGGTTATGAAGAGGGAGCTTCCTTCCATCCTACAGTGGGACTTATCTCAGTTGTGTTTGGGTTCTTCATCTGGTTGAAGGAAAGCTGCATTAGCTATCTGGTTGTGTTTTTGCAGGTATATGTTCAGAAGGTTGGACCAGATTTCTGTGGTGCCGTCTGGTGCTCTCAGAATTTCTTGCCAGAATTGTTCTCAGCACTGCACCTTTGCTTTCCATGCTACTCTTGTGGGCTTTGCCTGTAGGTTGAGGCTGTTAAGGGTATGCCATGCAGTTTGTATTCATTGAGAGTTACATTGAATTTCTTCATCATAGATTTGAAATTAAATACATAAAGGACCCTTGTTCTTGGCTAGATTTCTTACCTAAGTACTGAGATTTATTTGTTAATATCCTCTTTTTGCGAAGCTGAGCCCCTCAGGGATCAGATCCAACCTTTCCATTGATTTCCCAACCAACCAGAATTGGACTTGATTGACAGTCCCCTGGTAGGGACATAGTTTATGATTGTCTTTTAACTTTGCTGGGTTGTGGATTTCTACTCCTGTATTTTTCTGTGGGTTCTACTTCTATATTTGTCTCTGGCTTCCTTAGTTTTTTTCTCCTTGATCCTTTCTCAGTTCCTAAGAAGGCCCTGTATGTCTCAAGGTATGGTCTTATATGTAGTCTGCCCATTCCTGGGAGCTGTTACCGTCAAGAATACCTTGAACAAATACATACTATTTATCTGGGGCTGAAGAAAATTGACATTAAACTGAACTAAGTTTTTGTGCAGTTTTATTAAAGACCATATCACCTCTGGGGTTAGAAGTTTGTGTAATGTTTTATTGTTATGTTAATGCCACATGTCTCACTCTTATTAATATATCTTGAATAGGTCAATGTATTGAAACTTACTGTTGAAGACTTGGAGAAAGAAAGAGATTTCTACTTCGGAAAGCTAAGGAACATTGAATTGATTTGTCAGGAGAATGAGGGGGAAAATGACCCTGTATTGCAGAGGATTGTAGATATTCTCTATGCCACAGACGTAAGTGTTGACATGAAGATATTTTCTTTCTCATTTTCCTCCTAAGAGAAAATAAGCTTAATCTAGTTGATTTCAGTAAACTGTTGATGCCTGTACTCCAGTGTAGCCTTCATCAAGACTTAATCTTTGATCTTTGAAAGTCAGCCTAAGAGCACCTCTGCCCAAATTCAGCCTCTGTGTTGAGGTCTGTGACTCTTTGAGGAAAGAGTAGGATGAAGAGGTGGCTGATTTGCTCAGCTTCTGTAGTTTGTAACCATCGATAGGCCACAAAATGCTCTTAGTTAGAAGTATCCTCCACCCCCTACAGCTTGGACCCCCTCAGCTAGCATGTCCCTGGCCCCTTCTTAATGTCTGCTGCCCTTAGCTGACAAGAAATGTACCTTTACTTCTCCCTCCTAGGAGATTGCATATTCCCTCAGAATACTTTGTGATCAGATTTCTTTGCTTTATTTATTTATTTATTTTTGGTACTGGGGATCGAACTCAGGTCCTTGCACTTGCACAGCAAGTGGTGAAACCACTGAGCTAAATCCCTGGCCCTTCTTTGCTTTATTACACAGCTATATCTACTGTTACTAATCATGGACATGTTAGCTGATTAAGGAAGACTGATTTTTTTAGATTTAGGAGTTGATAGCTGGTTTATATCAACTTTCAGTGGTTGTATTTATAATTCTGCATGCCTAGCAAGGTCTGTATGGTCAAACCACAAACTGTAGTATGTGTAGCACTATATAAACATAAAGTAATAGTAATGTTGTTATTGTCACTATCTTCTGATTAAGACAGATGACTGAAAAACTGAAATTTATTAAGTAAATCTTTAGGACTTGTTCTGTGCTAGACAGTGAAGATAAAAATGATGAAGATGTAGGAGTCTTTGGTCTAGTCTGAGTTATTATTTTGATGGAGACACATCTTCAGTAAATTAAGAGAGACTTAGTGAAAAACAAAATAAGATGGTGGTGGAAGGAGTGATAAAATTTTCATGGTAGTGTAGTTGATCCATTCCCTGCTGTAAGTACGTGTGGAATGCCAAAGATTGAGCATGAAGTGGAAGTCATGAATCCACTCTTTGCTTCACATTCGGTTTTCCCATGCTGTTAAATTTGCGTTGGTTTTGGCTATTGCAGGTATTTTGGTTAAACATGGTTCCTAAGTACAATCAAAATGTGTAAAAGAAAAGCTAATAGTTTGAGATTAGATGGTAGATTACTGAACTTTATGGGAGTCTTTAGGGAATTTTGAGGGCAATTTTCTTTCTTTTTAATAGCAACTTTATTAGCTGGCATGGTGGTACATACTTGTAATTGCAGCACTTGGGAGACTGAGGCCAGCCTGGGCTACATAGAAAGTTCAAGGCCAGCTTGAACTGCATAGTGAAACCTTATCTCAAAAAAAAAAAACAAAAAACCATGCCAAAACAAATCAACCAAAAAAACTTTATTGAGGTGTAGTTGACATATGCTTGCACACATTTTAAATTTATATTTGATGATGTGTGCAATAAGACAATGTACACATTCATCACTTCCAAAATTTTGAGAGTGGATTTGATGTGCTCAGTTTTGGCTTTATGTAAGGTATGATTCAACTGTCCAGAAATAAAATAATGGTCACCTGGCCTGTGTGATTAAGTGCCAAGTGTGGTAGAGACAAGGACTGCTTACTTTGAAAGGCTTTAACTATGAGAAAAGTAGAAACCGATCATTCAGTGTTAAGTAACAGCTTTCCCCTCTCACTTTTCCATTTCAGGAAGGCTTTGTGATACCTGATGAAGGGGGCCCACAGGAGGAACAAGAAGAGTATTAACACCCTGGACCAGCAGAGCAGTGTCAGAATTCTTCACTCCAAATCATGTGCTTAACTGTAAAATACTCCCTTTTGTTATTCTTAGAAGATTCACTGGTTTCTTTTCATAAGCAAAAAGTACCTCTTTTTAAACTTTGCAGAAGTTTCACTCCTTTTCCAATAAATTTGAGTTAGGAGCTTTTACCTTGTAGCAGAGCAGTGTTAACATCTAGGTGGTT
>NW_004624842.1:6404586-6415633 GCF_000247695.1 Heterocephalus glaber | reverse complement strand
CCTTTTAGACTTTTGTTGCCCTAAAATTCCATTTTATTGGGAAACCATTTTCCACCTGGTCTTTCTTGACAGGGTTTTTTTCTACTTTAAACAGTTTCTAAATAAAATTCTGTATTTCAAGAGTGTCATGTCTTCTGAAATTTGTTTTGCTCTGGGTATAAAGAAGTTTTTAGGTTTTAGTGATACCATACCTGTGTTTTTTAGGACTAATCTTTTCAAATCCCTCACTGTTTTTGTCAAATGTGCTTATTTCTAAGCCTGCTTCCTTTTTTCTTCATTCATGTTACCTTTCTCAGTCTCCTGCTGTTTTAAATTCTCATTACTGCCAGAGGTTTTTCCTTTCAGAAGTTCAAAGCTTGATGTATCTGCTGTGAAACCTTAGGCCATGTCTTTCTGAGAAATGTAGCAGGAAAGCTCTTGGCAGAGGATTATGGGGAATGAATAATGTTTTATATATATATATTTAAAGGCATCAACACAATCTTGCTCTATAAAATGCTATTTCTCTTTTATAAAGTTCTGTGTCTTTAGAAATGAGTTTAAAAGGAGACTTGTTGCTGTTTTCAGTACAAAATAAAGTGAAATGAGTGGAAGGTAGTTATTTATATGGTCCTTAGAATACTTAGCATAGTTATGGATGATCTGAAAACCCAGCTTGGTGATAATTTTAACTAGAGGTGCACCCACATTACTTTTTCAGGAAGTTAATGGTATGATACCTTCCTTGAGATGGTTACACATCTTCAGAAGAAAATTGACACCAGATGCATTTGTAATCTACAAGAAGATATCTCCAGGAGAACATGAGTTTATAAAGACACTGTTGGGTGTTGGCAACTGAGAATTACCTTGGTAAAGAGTAAAGTTGTTGTGTATACTTGTGACCTAAGCCCATTGAACCAGCACTTTAGGCCGAGGCACATGAAGTCTTTTTTTGTTTTGGAGACAGTCTTACTATGTAGTTCAGACTGGCTTTGAATTATGTAGCCTAGGCTGGCTGGGAACTCATGGCAGTCCTCCTGCCTCAGGCTCCCAAGTGCTAGGACTATAGGTGTGGGTCACATGCTTGGGGAGGCACATAAAGTCTTAGATGTGACTTCTTTAGGTAAGGTCACTGGTGCAGTCACTTGTAATAAGCTGCTTGGTTTGATTGGTGAGCTCTGTTGTACAGGGGATAACCCCCCCCCCCCCAAACACACACACTTTGATTTAGATTTAGGATTTGGATTTAGGATTCATTCTTCATGCTGGTGAACTCAAGCTGATGAGTTTCACTGTCACCTGGGCCTGGTTGAGCATAACATTTTCCTAAAGCCCATCCCCAGATATTCTGAGTTGAGAGAGTTCAGGCTGGTTTTGAACTCCCTGTGTAGCCCAGGCTGGCCTTGAACTCAACTGCCTCAGTCTTCTTAGTGTTGGGATTATGGTGTGTGTCATTGCCCTGGCTTGAAATTTCAAGTCTTAGTTCTGACAGAGGGAGCATTAGATTTCAGTTCTATCTTTGTCAGGTTTTTTGTTTGAAACAGGATCTTGTTATATAGTTCAGGCTGGCCTTGAACTGATTATGTAGCCCATGCTGACCTCAAACTGGGAGGAGTTCTCTGACAGCCTTCCAAGTGCTGGGATTACAGTGTGCACTTGAAGTGAGTTTTTTATTTTTATTTTTTGGTACCGGGGATCGAACTCAAGACTTTGCGCTTGTGAGGCAGGCTGCGGTTTGAGTTTTAAGTCCGTTGACCTCTTGTTCTGCACAACAAAGATGTTGGGTGAAATGACTCCCTCACTGGGTACTTGGTGGGATCAGCATAAGCTAATGGATGAGAAAAGCAGTTGTGATGTTAGAAAGGTCTTGCCTTGGCAAGAGGCATTATTTATGACTTGGGTTCTTCATTTCCATCCTGAAATTTTGTTGATGATTAGAAAAAATTTAGGACAAGATTTTTGTATCCTGAAATTTCAGGAAGACATTTCTTAAGATAGGCTTTGGGTATTTTCTTTTTAATGTTTCTTTTTCAGCTTGGTGGTATTGGTGAGTCAAACTTGTTTCTATGTTTTATTATTATTATTTTGGTTTTTTTGAAATAAGGTCTTACTATGTAGTTCAGGCTTGGCCTTGAACTCACTGTGTAGCCCAGGCTGACTGTGAACTCCTGGTGATCCTCCTCCCTCAGCCTCGCAAGTGTTGAGATTATAAGCATGTGCTACCACACCCACCCACCATTTTCTTTTAAATGAAGATTCAGTGACTCAGATTCATTGATTAAAAGAAATGATACTTTCCCACAGATTACTCTCTAGCATGTAATATGGTTGTGAAAAGGAAATAGTTTTCTTTTTCTACAACCAAGGTGATTCTCTAGTGAAATTTTTCATTAAGGATTGTTCTATAAGATTTAATATGTTCTCATGGTGATGTTTACTATGGTTTATAATTTGCTTAGTCCACAAGTACTGTAAAACCTAGGCTTTAAACCTGATCAGCCTGGTCACATTAGCTTGCTGGCATGTGAGTGACCCAAAACTGATCATAATCGGCAGAAGAAATACAGTAATTGCTTTGTTTGTTTGTTTGTTTGTTTGTTTGTTTTGGTACCAGGGATGGAACTTGGGACCTTGCGCTTGTGAGGCAGGCAATAACAGTAATTGCTTTGAATCAGGCCAAGCCTTATCTGTGATCAGTGTCCTCAGATCACCATTTTTATTGCCTGGCACTATTGCTGTTAGAAATATGTCATACTTTTGAATTCACACATTCATTTTATACAATTTCAAAACTGGAGGGCCGGGGATTTAGCTCAGTGGTTCTGGCGCCTGCCTTGCAGGCACAAGGTCCCAAGTTCCATCCCTGGTATCAAAAAAAAAGAAAACTGGATGAGTTCATATTCGTTTCTGTGTCTTCATGACATTTTCTCATAGTTTTCAAAAGTTAGAATATAACTTGAGGGCTGGGAATGTGGCTTAGTGGCACCATGGCTGCCTGGCAAGTACAAGGTCCTGAGTTCCATCCCCTGTACCGCAAGAAAAAAAAAAAAAAAAGAAATATAACTTGAGTAGGCAGAGCTCTCCAAAGGCCCAAGGAGGGATTCTGTACTTGTGTGTTGAACTTGATTATAGTTAGTGCCATTAACCTAAATGACTTCAGACAGATTTTATGTAGCTATAATTTGTGATAGTCTGTTTCCTCTTCAGCTTAATCTGAATGGGAAAGTAGTTGTCTTATTCCTTGGAGTACAGAAACTTTCTGTTGCCATTATAGTTATAGTTGTGTACTTCATTAATGTTGTTATCTGGGTGAGCAAGTCTGGCCTTAGTGCCAGATTGCCAGGTTTCCTAAATCTTTACCTTACATCTTTTTTATTTTCATAAAGTTTAAATAACTCTCACTCTTTATACAGTAAGCCCCTGACTTAGGAACATTTGAGTTGTGAACTTTCACAGATATGAATGGACCTCACATTACGAATATTTGTAGATGTGAACCAAAGGAGGAAGTAGCTCCCTTTCTGCCAGACATTGTCACAGTTGTGTTGCTGGGTGCTTTCTGTACAGTCAGATAGTGTACAGTAGTATAGTGCTCACTCAGAGTCCAGAATGGCCAGAAGCAAGAAGAAAGGCAGTGGTGATATGGAGGGCCCTGCTAGGAAGCACAAAGTAATAACCATGGAAACATAAATGAACAGTATAAGACTCGCTTTGTCACTATTTACAAGTCCACACGAATGTTGCCCCAGAACAGAACTCGTTCATCAGTTGGGGATTTATGGTATTGGAAACTGTCATGTTCTGAATGTGAAGTAGAAGGAGTCTTCACATAAATGTGTTTCTGAGTATGGGGGAAGCCAGTTCTTTGTCCTATAACTATTTGAAAGCAAACTAGGTTATCCACTGAATTCTAGAACTGCAGCTAGCATCAAGAGATAGAATTATATGGGCTGGGGATTTAGCTCAGTGGTTCTGCCGCCTGCCTCACAAGCACAAGGACCTGAGTTTGATCCCCGGTACTAAAAAAAAAAAAGAGAGATAGAATTATAAAATGATCTATCAGCAGTTTGAATTTCTATAAAATATCTTGGCTTATTTGCTTTTTATAAATGTCTCCCAAAGGGCTGGGTCATAGCTCAGTGAAAGAGAGCTTGTTTAGCATACCTGAGGCCCTGGGCTCAATCCCCAGCACTGCAAGGGAAAACATTTCTCTCTTTACTTTTCCAGATTTTGTTTCAGTGCTTTTATGTAATCTGTGTAAATTGCTGGTAAGGCTGGGCGCTGGGCACAGGTATAAGGCAGAGGAGAAAGAGTAATTCTGTCTTCTGGTGGTGACTTTAGTTTTGGTGGAATGAGAGGTGGGAAGCTTTTGATAGGTGAGATTCAGTCCTTTAGGGTAAGTTTGAAAACAAGCTCTATGGTTCTTGATAGTTCCTGGTAGAAATAGAGATGAGCTTTTAAAATTTAACCTTATGTGTATGGTGGTACCTGCCTATACTCCCAGCACTCTGAGGCAGGAAGTCTGAGGCAGGAAGATTGCAAGTTTGAACCTAGCCTGGACAATGTAGTGAGACTCTGACTCAAAATAAGTAATAAGGGCCGGGGATTTAGCTCAGTGGTTTTGCTGTCTGCTGCGCAAGCGCAAGGACCCAAGTTCAATCTCCGGTACCAAAACAAACAAAAAACAAACAAAAAACCACAAAATAAATAATAAAAGCAGTGGGGGCTGGGAATACAGTTCAGTGCAAAGGCCCTGCATTCAATCCCTAGTACTGAGGGGGGTGGGGTGCTTAATGGGTTGTTCACAGATTGCAGTGTAGATTATTACTAAAGTTAAGTCCAAGGCCACAAATACAAAGAGGGGAGTCCTTTGGCTAGCACACCCCCCACTTTGGACTTTAACAAAATAAATGAAGGAGACAGTAGTGCAGTTGGAAGGCCATGGGCCAAGAATTGAAACCAGGATCCTCTTGCATGCAGTGTATCTTGGGTCTGCAGAGGATGGAATTTCATTGGCTCAGTGGGATGAGCCTTCGGTTCAGAAAAAAGTTATTTAGGTCTGTAAAAGCCAGTAGGATAGTGAAACAGGAAAGAATAAGAGTGCATAGTTCCTAGCAAATGTTGCCTCTGGATAATTTTTGCCAGAGGAAGGACGATTTTGATCCAGAGAAAAGGGCTGGGGGTTTGGCTCAGTGGTTCCGCCTCCTGCCTTGTAAGCACAGGATCCTGAGTTCGATCCCTGGTACCAAAAAAAAGCACAACTTTTCTCAGCATTATCTGCATGTATCTTACACGTGGATTTTTGAAAAATTCTAACAGTGAAATATTGTATAGCTTTTGTGTTTTACTGAATACTTTTTATTTTGACTCTAAAAGAGGGGACTTTGACAGACATAAGTGGTTCAGCACATGTTTAGCTTTTCCCATAGGTTGCAAATCTTGTTAAGAATGTCACCAAATCATTTAGTATGAAATTTAAGTGCATCTTATTTAGGATCTTTTGTGGTTTATCCTCATCTGTGCTTCATTGGTTTTCAGTGTTATTTTCTCTCATGATTTGCAAAAATTTTTTTATCATGTTCATAGTTTTATTTCTCATAATGGGAGCCCATTTATATATTTTAAAGTACTACTTTCTAGTGACTTAAGATCTAGCATAACCTCAAGATCATCTGGATTGTAACATTCCAAAGTTTTCTAACCTAATAAAACTTTTTGCCCTACAAAATAATGTGTGAGAGAGTTAAACATGCATAGTTATAGATGACTGCTGTTTTTACTTTGAAGTTTTAAACCCTGCTGGGGAGAATGGAATAAGCTATGTGTTTTTTTTTGTTGTTTGTTTGCTTGCTTTTGTTTTTTGTTTTTTTGAGACAGGGTCGCGTTGGAGTACAGGCTGGCCTTGAACTCACAGCAGTCCTCCTGCTTCAGTCTCTAGGTGTGTGCCACCACACTTGGTTTAATTAATTAATTTTTTTTTTTTGTACCAGGGATCAAACTTAGGACCTTGTGCTTGCACGGCAGGCACTGGAAGCACTGAGCTAAATCCCCAGCCCCTCATTAATTAATTTTTAAAAAATAGTAGTGGGGAGTAAATTTAGAGCCTTTTCACTAAACTGCAGTCCCAGGCTTTTTATTTTTATTTATTATTTACATTTTGAGACAGGGTTTTACTAAGTCTCTAAATTTCTCAGGCTGGGCTTGAATTTGTCTCAGCCCCCCAGAGTGCTGGGATTACAGGGTTATGCCACAATACCCCCTGCATTTTAAAACTTTTGATGCATTATATAGAGCTGAAGGTACAAATTTTGGCATCTTAAATTCTACAGTGTTAAGTTTGTATGGTCAGCATTGGCATTGCTACCAAGTAAGAATGCAAGGAAGAGCCTGCTGTAGAGCACTTGTATCTGTGTGACTCCCTTCTGTTGTTGGTGATAAGACTTTCTTTAGGATTAGCAAGTGATGTCTGAATTAATCTCAAGTAGGACTTTTAACTTTTCTAGGGTCTTTTTGGTTTGTTTTGATTTTTGCTTGAGATAGGGTGTCACTAGGTAGTTCACGCTGGTCTTGGACTTGAAGTAGTTCAAGTAGGGTCTCAAACTCAAGATCCTTCTGCTGGGAATAACAGATGTGTACCAGTGTGAGCAGCTTTTCTAGAGCTTTTTTTTGAGACAGGATCGCCTGTGAAATTTAGGCTGATCTTGAACACACTATGTAGCCCAGGCTGACCTCTAACTATGATCCTCCTACCTCAGCCTCCCAGATGCTGGGATAACAGGTGTGACCGGCTAGAGTCATTTTTGAGCAGAGATTTATCAAGCAGATTTTTCATCAAAATGCCCTCCTTTCCACTTCTTCTTTTGTTGTTGTTGTTGTTTAGCCCACTACCACCCCATATTGAAGACTGAACCCAGGACCTTTGCACAGAGCTACATCCCTAGTGCTTCTATTTTGTTTAGGAACAAGGTCTAAGTTATCCAAGCTGAGTTTGAACTTTCTGCACTTAATCTCAGCCAAAAGGCCGAGAAGCGATGAGTTTGAACTTTTTGATCCTCCTGTGTCAGCCTCCCAGAATGCTGGGATTACAGGCGTGTGGTAGCACATCTCCCTACAACTTATACTATTTCAGCCATGTAACTATGTTTGTAAAGTTTTTAGTCAGTGAAGATAAGTTGTAGTGGAAAAATATATAGCATTTGATTAGTAAATGTGTGTCATTGGAAAAATGCAGAAGCCACCGTAAGAATAATTGATGACATTGCCATTGGGAAATTAATCTACTGAGCTAAAAACCCAACGGAAAGCAAAAACATTTAAGGCCATTAGCCTTTTTTTTTAAAATCCTCTAATAAAACTAACTTATGTGGCAAAATTCTTTTATCTCCATTATTGATGAAATGGGAGCAGAAGCCTAGGGAGACTGTTTTGTTTGGTGGTCTCTTTGACATTTTTGGTAACATCCAGTTCCTTGTGAAATGTGATTTTGCTGATTTAAATGTGTGTTCTTTTAAAATCTGGAATCAGTGTTCCTGATTGAAACATCTCTGAAGAGACTTGCCTTTTACCAACTTATCCTGCCATTTTGTGCCAGATTTTGCAGTGGTGGCTTCAGATCTAGGCCTGCTCTGAAGTCTGGATTTGGAAGTCCCATCTCACAAGTAATACTCCTGTTGCCATGCTCTTTTCACATAGCTGGAACTCACGAAGAGGGGCTCAGAGAGCTGATGTGCCTTTTGCTGTCTCAACTGTGGGAGCCGATGGGCCTTTTGCTTTGGGTGAGTCCTGCTTTATCATAGGGCTCTCTGGTATCACCTGTGGTTCCTGTTGAGAGGTGGGCTCTCTGTGCCTGTACTTGTCCTATGGATTGTTTTATATTCATACTTGTGCTGGCAATTTGTGTGTTGCCTATCACTCTGCTATAATTTCACCTTCATTAATAAAAAGAACATCTCACATTGGAGGAAAAAAATGACTGTGTGTTTATGGTTTGTGGGGTAGATTCTGATACTCTATGTTCTTCTTGTGGAATTCTCTCATTTCCCTGGTTCTAAATGTGACCAGTCAACACAGCAACAGATTTCCACAGCAACTTCAGAGAGGAACAGTCTTGGACTGAGGGCAGCTGCCAAGATGTCTCAGTTGAGATGGGAATTCAAAACTGATAACGCTCCATCCTTGAAAATGCTTAGCTGGGGAGATCATATTGGGTCTGGGTGAGTGAGCATTTGGGTTAAAGTTGTCCTACAAAAATTGAACACTTTGGCTTAAGATTCACTTGCCTGACATCAGAGCCTGAGTGGGAGCCAGAGAACATCTTTTACCTATTTCTGGAACTGCCGCGAATGCCCTTGCCTTTAGTCATCTGCCCCTGCAAGTGCCTGCCCACCAATCCTGCAGTGTACAAGTTACTCCCCTCCCATCCCTAGCATGCTCCTTGAGGGGCTCTCACCGCTTTCCTGATTTGCCCTCCCCCCTTCAGTTTGCTCTGGATAAGACAACTCTAAGGAGTAGATTGAAGCTAATGGGTATGACTCTGCTCTTACTGGTTTTCTAGTTCTAAATATAAATTGAATTTGACACCCCAGTTTTTTCTTTCTCCGGGCTTAGAAGTGGTACTTTCCTCTGCCTCCCTCTCATCCCTTTGGTGCTGGTGGTGCTGGGGACAGGACCTCAGTGTTGGATGCATGCTATGCAAGTGCTCCACAACTGACCACATCCCTGAGCCCCCTTTTCCTTTTGGGTGATCTCTGTTGCTGGTGACTTTTTTTTCTCGGTGCTTTGCATTAGAGCTGCTGGCTCTCTCCTAGTTAAAGATCTAGTTAAAATGTATTTCTTACACAACTTCTTTAGTTTTGAAATAATTAAATTTATAAAATATTTGTAAGAATAGTAAAAAAGAATTTGGGCATGGTGGCACACACTTGTAATCCCAGCTCTCTGGGAGCCTAAGACGGGAGGATCATGAGTTTCAGGCCAGTCTGGGCAAGTTAGTGAGACATTGTCTCAAAAAACAACTGGAGATGTATGAAGGCCCTGGGTTCAATCCCCAGTACCCAGTAGTCTTCCCCCCAAACCATTGTTGAACCATTTTAAAATAAATTACAGACATCTTGTCCTTTTACTCTTAAGAAATACTGTGTATATTTTCTAAGAGAAATGTATATCCATTTTCATTTATAACCATAGTACAAGTTTGATCCCTGGCACAAAAAAAAAAAAAAAAAAGTGAACATTAACCATAGTACAGTTGTCAAAAGCAGAAAATATTTTAATATAATATGTAATACTATATTACTATATTAATATAATATATAATTATAATATAATATATAATTATAATATAATATATTAATATTCACATTTCATCTGATTTCATCAAATATCATCCCTACAAGAATTCTTATTTTTCCAGTCTGGGATCTAATTCAAAATCACTCATTGCTTCTAGTTGTTGGGTCTGAACCACCTTTAATCTGTCAACAGTTCCTTATCCTGCCTTTGTTTTACATGACATTGGGGTTTTAATGAGTAAAGTCCAGTTACATGGTACAGTGTCTTACAATTTGAGTTTGTTTCCTAATGATTAGATTCAGATGTTTTGTTTGTTTTGGTTTTTTAAGACACGGTCTCACCATCTATTTTATGTTGCCCTTGAACTCACTGTGTAGCCCAGGCTGGCTTCGAACTTATGGCTGTCCTGCCTTAGCTTACTGAGTGCTGGTATTTTTTTGGTCAGAAAATATATTTATTATTGATAGTGAGTAAAGTTGTCAATATTCATGTTAGAGACTGCATAAACCAAGGTTCCTTTTATATTTATGAAAATGTCTTTATTTCATTTGTAGTCATAAACCAGAGTGCTGGGATTATAGATAGGTGTGACCATGCCTCACTAGATTCAGGCTTTGTATGAGTGTATCACATCAGGAAATTTCTGATGTCATTTACCTCCATCATTGGTGGTATTAACTTTTAGCGTTAACCAAGATTTTAAAACAAGGCAAAAGGTAATCGTTTTCTTTATACATGCCCATGCTTACCTACTTTTTATAGAACTATGATAATGCACATGCCTTTTGTTAGTGCATAGTTTTTCGTATTCATTTTTCTTGACCCCCCCCCCATATTAGCCTTTAATTCCCCAGAATCCAAATCAATAGTGTGTAACCTTCCATATTTTTCTCTGTACTCATAATTTATATAGACAGTAGAGCAACTCCTTAGCCTGAGTCAAGCAGTTCCTGGCCCTAGGCCCTGAGCTTTAAGGGAGTCATACTTAATCTCCTCTGGCATATGTCCCACCGGACTGGGTGAGGAGTTTGGTGTGGGAGGGTAAGAAGGTATGGCCCCAGAGCCAAATCCCATCCCTACTGGAATTTATTTTTACCACCCTACCTACTCCACTGAAATAAATCTTAAAAGATTGTTGTGAACCTTTTTTGAGTTAAAAATTAGAGGAATGAATGATTTAGACCATAAAAATTTTCCGCCATCTCACCTGCCAGAGATAGCTGCCATTAAATTTAGAGTACTTTTTTTTTCTTTTTTCTCCCCCCACCCCATTAAGTTTATTGGTTCATTTTAGGTATAAAATACAGTTACATTCATCATTGGGATCTTGTACCTTTACATGAGTATCTTGGGTCTTATTTTTTTCCCCCTTCCCCTGCCCTCCCTTCACTCCCTCCACCCTTCCCTATTTGCAAAGACTTTGTTTCCATTTTTTTTCCTTTTCTTATATTTTTTCTTTTCCCTTCTTTCCTTTCCCCTACCTCTCCCACTTCCCCTGCTCCTTTAGACCTTTTCTTCCTATTACACAATATCAGTTATATGTTTTTAAAATTACAGTATCTAAGATCTAGGAGACATTACCACAGATTTTACAGAATTTAAAAGGATATAGAAAGCATATTATAAAAATGTTTTTTGAAACAAGTTTGACAGCTTCTAAGAAGTACCTTGGAAGACAAATTAATGAAACTAACTCTGGAGGAAATATAAAATTTGGATAGCACCTATCAAAGAAAGTATATTCCTAGCTTGAAAACCTACCTATATGACAACA
>NW_004624842.1:6224176-6375930 GCF_000247695.1 Heterocephalus glaber | reverse complement strand
TCCCCTCCCCTTCCCTTCCCTTCCCTCTTTCTTTTTGTGTTAGGGATGGAACCTAGGGCCCTGCACATGATAGGCCAGTGCTCTACCCCCAGCCCCAACTGAGGCTCCCTTTCTTGTGGCTGTCATTGATCTAGTGGAAGTCTACCTAGAGGAGAGAGTGGAGTCCCACATCTCCTAGAGCCAGGCTCAGTTGCTTGGTCTGCATCTGTGTATGAGTAAGGGTACTCTGGCTTACATTTAACCTTTGTCCTCTGTGGTTCTTTGTCCTGATGCAGATGCCCCGTCCTTTCTGAGCTGTTTCTACTTGTTTCTTACTGTCCACAGACGGCATGGGTGTGAGATCGTGAAAGTAGAGTTTTTAATCCAGTGGTTCAAGAAGATCACACGCTTCCTGACTGTCACTAAGGATGGGGGCCTTCAGTTCTGGACTGAGTCCTTGCTGATTAGCTCTTTTAGGGTGAGTGGGGCTAGCACAGGTGGGGAGGGGGCTGCAGAGCTGTTTCTTAGTACCCCAGCAGTGAAGGTAACTTGTGTCCAGCATGGGATTGCTCTTGGGATCCCAATCAGAGCAGCCTGGACTTGTGGTCACAGAACATGGACCCAGGTTCAGGCTTTACCTTGGGAGCCTTGTGCTACTCTTCTGCTAAGCAGGACTTCACTTGGATGTCTAGTAGATACCTCTAAGCAAGCTTATGCAAACAGCATGTTACTAGCTCCCCTGGCCACAAGGCTTATTTCTCTGGAGTCCCTGTCTCAGTGAGTAGCATCATTATCCAGCAAAGCACCTGTGCTAGAAGCCAGCCTCCTTTCCTTTCCCTGTCACACTCAGACCTTCCCCAGGTCCAGAAGATTCAAACCTTTTGTCTGGGCCAGGTAGGAAATACCTGAGATGTGACTGTGGGCTCTGGAACTGAACCATCTGGGTTAGAATCCTGGCTGTACCACCTACCAGCTCTGTGCCCTGGCCAAGGCACTCTGTAGCTCTTTATATCTCATATTGAATGGGGCTTTAGGCTTCATATGGCAGGAGCAGGCTAGCAGGTACTGTGCTGTCTTCCTGGGCCCCAGCATCCTCTGCTCTTTTTCTTTCAGCTCAGCCAGGCCCAGCAGCCCCACAGCCAGGAGATGTGGGTCATTGACCTGGTATGCCTGCACAACATGAACCTCATTGCAGTTTCATCTACTGAACTGAAGATAGGTGAGTCCCTGGGGCCTCCCCAGGCCTGCTCACTACCTCTGGGAACCACACATTTGCATTTGGGGGAGATCAGTTGGCTAAGTAACCGTGAGATTAGATAAGAGTCCCCTGGGAGCAGTGCCAGGTAGAGAGGACTTAGTAATCAGAGGTGCTTAGTGAGGGGCTGCATGAGGTAGATACCACAAGAAGGACTGGGGGTAGTCTCTTATTACAGACTTCTCAGCCCCACTTTGTAGACAGGTGATGCTCAGTGAATGCTGAATAAATACGTGAATAGTGGACAGAACCAAATGTCAGAGCCAGAGGCTGTAACAAGACTGTCTTTAGCCCTGATTATCCCTTCTCTTTTGCTGCTCCCTTCATCGAATAGCACTGAGGCCTCCTCTTGCCTGCCATACTGCCTCTCAAGGCCTGTAGCAGCTAGGAGGAGCTTTTTTTTCTCTTTTCTTTTTTTTTGCCCCCCCCCCCCCCCGCAAACCAGGGATTGATCCAGGGAGGGCTGAGCTATATTCCCACCTCTTTTTATTTTGAGACAAGGTCTCACTAAGTTGCCCAGGCTAGCCTTGAGCTTGTGATGCTTCTGCCTCAGCTTCCCAAATAGCTGGAATTACAGGCATGAGCTAATTACTCCCAGCAGGATGAGCTCTTTTTTTTTTTTTTTGGTACTGGGGATTGAACTCAGGACCTTGCGCTTACAAAGCAGGTGGTGGAACCACTGAGCTAGATCCCTGGCCCAGGATAAGCTTTTAAAATGCCTCTCTACAGAGAGCTTTCAGCTTACCCCATTGCTCTTAGAATGGAGGTTGGATCTTTAACATGGTTCATGGGGTCCTATTGTTCCCTGGTCTTTTCTTCTACCTTCTGTGGCTTCCTCTCACATCCTGCAGTGGACACCATGGCCTCTGTGTGCTCTGCTGTCCCTCCTGTACCTCTCTCTACCACACAGCTCCTACTTTTCCATTGGGTTTTACCTCAGATGTCACTTCCTCCAGTCGGCCTTCCATAACCACCTGTCCAAGTCAGGTTCCTCGGATCCTCCTTATATCATCCCTCTTCCCTTCAAGATCCCATTTGAGTGTAGTCATACACGTAGTGTCATTCTCTTTTGTGTCTGTTTCTTCCTTCAGACCAGAAGCTTGGTGAGTCAAGGACTGCATCTGTTCCACTCTGCTTAGTCTCAGTGTCAGGCACCTCCTTGATGCTTGGTGCTTTTCAGTGGGTGGTGTGGGAGTGAGGGAAGGGTTACATTTGTAAAGACAAGGAGAGGAGATCCATGTATGAAACCACAGCTCACAGGGCAGTCTAAGTGGGAGGATAGCAGCTGTTCTGGAACAAGTCCCTGTTTTTGCCACTCTGTAGGTGTGTGACTCTGAGCAATTACTTTACCTCCCAGTGCCTCAATTTACCCAGAGATAAAAGGGGGCCAATAATAAATGTTCCCAGAGTGAGTGTAGTTTAGTGGTTAGGTGTCTGAAGTTCCTGGTGTGGTGGCTGGCATATAGGAGGAGGTGGCTGGCTGCATTGGCAGTAGTGAATTCTTTTTTTTTTTTTTTTTTTTTTTGGTATCAGGGATCGAACTCGGGTCCTTGCACTTGCAAGGCAAGCGACGGAACCACTGAAATAGTGAATTCTTTATGAGGACAAGTTGTGTGATATAGAGAAAGCAGTCAGTCATCAGCAAGGGCTTGAACAGTCTGGGGGTCATGGGGCTCCAGGAGTGGTCTCTGTGTTCTCCTGAAAGCTTGGCATCAGAGCCCCATCTTAGAGAGGATCCTGTCCTCACAGCCCACCTGGCTGGGCAGCTGCTGTTTCTACTTGGAGCACTCGGGCCAGGGCAGAGGTAGATGTGGCACCAGTGTGAGCTGGAGCCTCTGTGACTTCACCCAGCCAGCTCTCCTCTTGTGACCCTCAGCTCCTGGCCCTGTAGGGAGGCAGAGTGGTGAGAGCCTGCCATTCAGATGTGGAAGTCAGCTCCGGCAGTGATGCTGCTACTCATTAGAGGTTGAACAGAGGCTCCATTTGTAGAAAGGAGCTAGACTAAGGGGAGTTTAGATTTGAAGCAGCTGCATATAAGGCCCCCATTGGAGGCTTTTATATTTTAAAATCTTTTTTTTTTGGTACCAGGGATCAAACTCAGGACCTTGTGCTTGCAAGGCAGGCAGCGGAACCACTGAGCTAAATCCCTGGCCCTTGGAGGCTTTTATATTTTCAAGAGATGAGTCTGGCAGGGGCTGGTGAAGGATCCTTAGTGAGGGAAGGGATGAGCCTGCAGGAAGCCAGCTCTGCACATTCCCCTTTCCTTGGGGAAGTTCCTTGTGATGCATGTATGCATAATCCACTTACTTGGCCTCTGACTGGGTTTTTCAGCAGTGGGGTGAGGAGGTGGGTGAGTGATGAGGATGTGGGCTGTCTGTTTTTGTCTGTCCCCAGTACCTGCAGGGATGCACAGAATGAGTGTAAATGGCTAGCTGGAGCCAGAGGGACAGAGGCTTCTAGCTACCTGGAGCATCCAGGGTTCAGCATTTGTTCCTTTACTTGCTTGCCTCAACTGTAGCACTCGACAAACACCTACAGAGCCCCAGTACTGCGGTGACCACAGGACATCATACAGATGTTCCTTGCCCACCCTGAGCCCATGTTCCAGAGGAAAGGCAGAACCTGGGGCCCAAACGAAACAAAAAATGAATTAGAGGTTGAGATAAGTGGATGGGAGAAAATGACAGCAAGGTCTAGGTTAGGTGGGGAAGGCTTTTCTGAGGAGGGAACATTGAGCTGGTCTTGGAGTTCAGGGTGTTCTAGGTAGAGGGAACAGTGAGTGAGGAGGCCCAGTGTGAGATAAGCTTGGTGTGTCTGGGGCTGAAAGGCCAGCATGGCTGGAGCCTGATGGGCTGGGGTGGAGGCAGAAGCAGTGGCGGCCGCATGGAGTGGGAGAGGTGGGATTGTGGAGATCCACAGTCCTCTCACACCAGCCCTTGCCGGTTGTGGTCAGGCACTGGGGATCCTACTCTAGTGGCGTGGAAGCTGTGGGAGAGTTTGCAGCAGGTTCTGGCTGAGTGGGTTTATGGGTTCACTCGCAGGGCAAGGGCTGAAGGGCCAAGAGAGATGCTGTAAGGCTGCTCACCACCACCAGACCCCATCCTAGCCCATGTGTGAGTTTGGCCTTTAGGTGTGCCCTCTCTTCTGTCTTCTCTAGAGTTCTTTGATATCAGTAACCATTAGTGTGTCCCAGCCTTCACCTTTACTGAACTGGACAGCTATGTCCTGGTCATGGGCTACTGGTGAGTCCCAAAGGAGTTGGGTGAAGGGTCTTGGCAGCTGCTACATCACTTGGGCAGGTAAGGCTGGGGCTGCAGAGAGGCCCTTGGGAATAGGCTTGGAAAGATCTATACCCCTCTGGTTCTGGGCTCTGTGTCCTTTTCCCCTCAAGCCACTGCTCTCTTGGGGGCCACCTTGGGGGCTCTGAGCTTGGAGTAATATTTGCTTCTTCTCCTTCCCCTACTCAATCAGCCATCCAGCCCTGGTCCTGATATGGCTGAGCATTCTGGGAACATCATAGTCTTAGGGGGAGATGACTTGTCAAAGACCAATTGGATGACTAGGGATTAATTAATTTTGGCCTAAACAAAATACTGAATTCCAGTTCAATGGTGGCCTGGACCTGGGCCACTGGGCTTGTGCTTTCAGCATGGCACAGGTCTAGGGCGAGGCTGGGAGGTTGATGAGAAGTGTCCTTATTCTCAAGGTGGAGGGGATTGTTGGAAGGGACCAAGATGGAGGGGATCAAGATAGGTGAGGCTCCACAGCCTCCTCTGTCTGCATCTTTCCTCAGGTCTGATTATCACAAAGGTGTGTTCTGCCTTGGGGACACCAAGGGCAATGTCATCATCTTCACCTCTGACAATGTGGCCAATGGGCTGTTCAACCCCCGCATCCTTCCCAGGCCCTCCAAATGGGGTAACTGAGGGTCTTGGGAATGGGGCTGGACCTGGAGTGAGGGTAGAAGCAGCTCCTAAGCTCCCCTGGCTCCGCAGGCCCTCTCCCTCTCCCTGCTCTGGACCTCAGAGCTCAGAGGGTATGCAGGCTGCTGGGCTTAGTGGCCCAGATGAGCTAAGAAGAGGGGCAGTTTCCTACAGGCAGGGGCTTGTGCAAGTTGGTGAGGGGTGCTGCAGGACTGTCCTCATCCTAATAAGAGTGATGCATGTGGCTGTGACCTGGGGAAGCCCCTCTTCCCTCCTGAGGCTGGGCATCCCACGAACTTCCTCAAGTGAGTGTTTTGAGATGGTTTCTCCTCTCCTTGGTCTTGAACTGCTTTTGGGTGAGTGGGGTGGGGTGGAAAGGTGGGCTCTGGGGGACTGGGAGGACCACTTGACTTGGCAGGAACATAAATAAATTTGAGTGCATGCCTTCTGTAATCTCTGCCCACTGCCATGAGGGGTAGCTATTATTTAGCCCCTTGAATCCACTTGTACACGGCTTGTATCTTATAAGTGATGGCTGAGATCAGAAACCAGATCATCTACACTTTAAACCACTTGCTGGGTTGTGTCCCAAATTGACTAAGGAAGCTGTTTGGAGCTACTCTGTTTAGGGACACAAGATTTTTAAGGGCCACACAGCCTTGAACAACATTCTCCCCTCTTGGGACTTCCTTTGCAAGCTTCCTCCTGACCTTGGAGATAAGGCTGGTGACTTGCTGAAGTGAACTGTTTGGCATAAGCCCACAAACCCCCACCTTTCTTTCTTCCATATTCCCTGGGAGTTGCTGTCAGATCTGAGGCCAAACTGTCTGGTATTTCCAACCTGCCTCCCTAAGTTGCTCCTAAGGGTGGGCTCATGCCTGTCCCTTGGTACTACTGGCTCCACTCATCAGCTTACCTTCCCTGGAGGCTTATCAGCTGCTGCCCTTGGGTGGTTTCAGCAGTCTGGAGACTCTCAGTCCCGTGAGGGCAGGACTGTGCTGCATGCAGTTCCTGGCATGTTGGAGTTGCTTGTTCCGTAGTGCATGCTGTTCTAGTTCATGTAACTGTGTTTTCTGGAAAGGAGCACGTGTTTCTAGAGGCACAGTGGCAGATGCCTTGGAGGACTACTTTTCAGGATGACTACAGCCTACAGTGACAGTTCATTCTCCAGCAAAGTTGGAGCTTGGTAGTAGAATCAGCTCATTTAGATTGCAGCACCTGTGAGAGTGTGGGCCCTGAAATCTCTCTCTCTTTTTTTTTTGGTACTGAGGATCAAACTCAGGACCTTGTACTTGTGAGGCAGGTGTGGTCCCACTGAGCTAAATCCCCAGCCCTAGGCCCTGAAATCTCATTACCGGCAGGGAATGCTGGTGGCAGTGTGACCTGCCTAGGTGGAGATTAACTGGAGCCGAGACACGTGCTGAGCTCACCAGGTCACAGCAAGGCTCCAATATGTTTGACCAGCAAAGCTTTTTGTGACATGAAGGTGTTGCACTCCCACTCCACCTGTCACCTGAGATTTGCTTTCTGACAAAGGAGGAAGGCTGATGATGTGGACCTCAGTTTTTTTCTCTAGTCAGATCACTGGGTCAGCGTTTCCATGCAGAAACTCTTAAATGAGAAGTCCATTTTGTACAGAAGTTATTGGCTGCTGCCGGTAAGCTACTTCTTTCCTTTGCCTGTTACCATGCTGATTATACTGTATCCTTATGCATGTACCATTCACAAATAAATGCAAAAAGTAGATTTATGCCCTGGATTCACTCTTAGCCTTTGGAGCATGGGCTGTAAAAACAGGGTGGAGGCAGTTGTTGGGTCCCATGGGCCCATCTAGAGAATACATGAATATGTGGGGTGTGGTCATATCTCTCACACTGCCTTCATATCTATACCCTGGTCCTGCAAACCTCATCTTTCTTCTGGATCACTGCAGGGCTGCTAGCTGGTTTCCCTACTTCCTTTCTCCACCAGCATATTCTCCATTCAGCAGCTGGGGGAATTATGCATTAGAAACTGTCACTCCAATAGCTTCTCATCATGTTTGAAACAATAGTCTCAAGTCCTTGCCTTGACCATTACGGCTCAAGGTGATCTGGCCCCTGGCTTGCTCCAAGTCTTGTTTTTTACATATCTTATTCACTCTGCTACATGCTTTTCCCTGACAACCCAAGCCCTTTCCTACTGTAGGGCCTTGGCACATGCTGTTCCTTTAGGCTGCAGTACTCTTTCCCCAGGTTTTGGTATATCACTCTTCTTCAGGCCCTAACCAACCAGCTAGAACAACCTGCTGCCTGCCTCTGCCTTTATCCTGTCAGCCTGCAGTGTTTACCACTTCCAATTTTGTGTTGTCCATCCATTCTTGTTCTGTCATCCTTGAGACTGACAGCTCCCTGAGGACAGAGATTGTGTGCATAGTGCTCTCTGTTCTGTCTCCAGTTCCTGAAACACTCTCTGGGATTTGTGGTTCCTAGGACATTTGTTGAACAAATGAAGACATGAGATGGTCAGAGCAAGTCTGGTCCAAAGCTCCTAGGTGCTTCTTTCAGAGCAGGTGGGATCTTCTCAGGAAGAGGGACCCACCTCCCCTTCCTTTCCTCCTCTCTGGGAATCTCATCTTGGGCTTGGGTTTTCTGTCTGAGTTTCCTAATGTCCCATGTCTCTTTCAGTGCCTTGCGATTCATGCCATCATTGTCACAGGTGTTCAGTGAGATAGTGACCTAAAACAGCCTGATGCCTTGCACGTGGGAGGCCCGGAACCATGTTTAATGATTAGATTTCTCTAATTGGCCTCCTCATCCTTCGCTCTACTCCATTCCTGTCCCAGAGAGGATGAACTTGGGAGATTGAGTGCTGATCCAGGTCATGAGCAGAGCTGGATACCCAGAGTCGGCCATGGGATCACCTCCTCTGAGTGTGAGTGTATGTATGTGTGTGTGTGAGTGTGTGTGTTTTATCTTTCTGTTGCTAGAGTTGCAGCAGAATGCACATTTTCACTCTTGCCATTTTCCCACAAGCATACTACGTGAACAGACGAGTGTGACAGTGGGCCCACAGCACAGGTCTCTTGTGGTGGAAGCTCTCTGGGAGGATGGACTGGGGCTTGGGCAGCATTGAATCCATCTTTTCTCCCTCTTAGGAGAATGGTATTAACATGGATTAACTTCACTTGCCCTCTAACTTATAAAGCCCAAAGTATATTAGGCTCGTGTACTTATAAGCACTTTCTGAGACAAGGGATAACCATACTCCCCTGATCCCTGGACCTGGGCTGGGACTGTGGCCATATCACCTTCTGTAAGCTGTGATCACTAGGGGAAGGATCTTAAATCCCCTCTTTTTTTTTTTTTTGGTACCAGGGATAGAACTCGGATTCTTGTGCTTGCGAGGCAGGCGGTGAAACCACTGAGCTAAATCCCCGGCCCTTAAATCCCCTCTGCCCCCTACCCTTGGGTCAGGGTTCCAGGGACCAGGCCTAGAATGCAATTGACTTGGGATGATCCTACCACCCCTCTCTTCCCTAGGCTCTCCATACCAGCTGGTGTCAGCTGGTCAAGTTTGTCCCTCAGCTGAACATGGTGGTCTCCTGTTCAGCTGTGGAGAAGTCTTCCATGGTGTTGATAATGCTGCCAGCCAAAGACCCAGAGAAACTCAAGTAAGGAGCACCTCTGCTCCAGTGGCAGCAGTTCGGGTGGGAGAAGGTGGACAGTGAGTACATCTTGGGTGGGTCTGGGTTCACTTAATCTGCATGTGGGCATCGCTGCAGAGTGAGGACTCACCTCAATGTTACAAGCATCTATGGAGGGCGGGGTAGTGTTCTGAGGATCAAAGTGGGCCCAGGGAAGCAGTGTGTGTGCCCGGGCTGATGGATGTAGTAGTTTGAGCATGGGCTATGGATTCTGATTTTAGTCATCACCCCAGCATTGCCATATGGCAGGAGTACAATAGGCCTCTTTGACCACCAATTTACGTGCATAACTCACCATAGAAGCTGGTACAGAGGAAGCAGGTAGTAAGTGACATTTCTAAATGAGAGAATGCATGTGAGTTGTGTTAACTTGGTGAGCCTCAGCTTTCCTACCTATGAAAGTAGTTGGGATGACAACACTTACCTCACTTATTTCAGAGATTCCTTGAGTGAATCATACTCCATGGCAATATGTGTTCAACAGCATTTCAAGAACAGCATTGTTCTGATGTATTTTGTTCATTCTCAATTCCTCTATTGTGGAGTGAACTTTTTCCTTTCCTGTTCCTTTCCCTTTTCTTTTTAAAATTAATTTTTTGCAGTGCTGGGGATGGAACCGAGGGTCTTGCACATATTAAATAAGTGCTCAGTGGTAGAGCACTTTTTATTTTTTTAATTAATTAATTTAGTTTCTGAAATTTTAATGAAGAAACACAAGTAATATCACTTTACAATGCAGTCAACATTGGGAGTGTCCCAAATCACAACTGTTGTTAGGGGAACAAGATTGCTAATGTAGAACTAGATGAAATTTTTTTTTTTTTTTTTTTTGTGGTACCAGGGATTGAACTCAGGTCCTTGCACTTGCCAGGCAGGCAGTGGAACCACTGAGCTAAATCCCCGGCCCAAGATGAAATTTTTAAAGTACTTCCTCTTTAGGTTGATGTACCTTATCATAGAGTTTTAAACTATTTTGTGCCAATTTTTTCTTTGGAAAACCTGCCTTTATATGTGAAATTAATGTACTACATATATACTTTATTTTTATTTATTTATTTTTTTGGTACCAGGGATCGAACTCAGGTCCTTGTGCTTCCGCAGCAGGTGGCGAAACCACTGAGCTAAATCCCCGGCCGACTACATACATACTTTAGATAATAATTACATTTTTCTGTATCAAATTAGGTTCTCTGTATAAAATTCATCTCAGCATTGACCAATATGTCATGCTGGTAAACACTTAGCAAAATTTGACACTGATCTTCAATTTAACAATATGTACTTTAATCAGATAATCAAGCACTAGTTTGCTTCCTGGGTTTACAGTAGTTTTTCTTTTGAATTATGCAAATGAAAAATAACATTTATTTCTGTTGTGCTCATCTGTAATATAATTCTATTTTTAAAAATTTTTGTAATATAATTTTTTTGTAATATAATTTTATTAGGAAACAATTGGAGTGGATGATTTTTTTATAGTCACAGAAACTAACTTGCATTTCACTTATTCCTTACTTTACTGAAATGTAGTGGGAGAGAGAGAGAGAAAAGTATCCTTTGGGTAACATGTTGTAATAATGGAGATTTTCCTTTATTTCTGCTAAATTAACTGTGTTCATCTAACTCTATCCTCCCCATCATCTAGATTTTGTATGTCATGGGAGCTTTTTTTCTTATGCAGTGTTTTCAAACCTTTCACTTATGAATGTACCACAGCTTAATGGTTGTAAAAAGTTACTTCCCTTGAGAAATGCAGGTAAATATGTAAATCATTGAGACAAAAACCTAAACTTTATACCGAATCCTTTCACATAAAATTTTATATTCAAATGAAGCAAGAATGATATTAATGCAAACAAGATAATTTTTTCAACTGATTTTTATAGTTATGATAGTCTGGGCAACTATTACCAAAAAAATTACACAAATATACACACACAACAAAACTTGAAAAACCAACCAAAGGAAAAAAACAACTCTAAAACCAAAAAATCTTCACTTCATAGGGTGACAATTTTTACTTCTCAGTGGTAGGTAGCACAACTAACCAAATGAATACTGGACATGCATTAACTGAGGCACTTGAGATCCCCCAGTTTGTTTAATTCATAACAAAATCTCTCCTCTTTGGGATTTCAGTACTTGTGAACAATTATAACAGAGGTCTTAATGTATTTTGACAAAAATCTTACAATGAAGTTGGGTCATCTAGATTACATACTTGTAAAAAATGTATTTCTGTCTCAGGCAAGTATTGCTCAAAAGCCAGCAATAAATTGAAAGATCAGTGTGTGGAGTATGATTTCTTAAAAAATGAGAAAATATTTTAGCTTTGCATTTGTGAAATATATGAGTGACCTGGAAGAATGTTGTTTTTATATAGTCTGGGTCATTTTGATATGTAAAAAGTTTTGATTTCATTTGTATACTAACCACAGAAAAACAAATATCACAAATCAGTTCAAGTAGAAACATGCTTAAGAATAGTAAAGCAGCTGGCGATTTAGCTCAGTGGTTCTGCTGCCTGCCTTGCAAGCACAAGGTCCTAAGTTCGATCCTCGGTACAAAAAAAAAGAATAATAAAGCATAACATGGGCATGGTAGCACATATCTGTAGTTCCAGCTACTTAGGAGTTCCAGGACAGCTTGGGTAACACATCAAGAATCTGCCTTAAAAAAAAAACCAAAAAACAAAAAAAGGCTGGGGATGTAGCTCAGTCATAAGTGCCTTGCCTAGCATATATGAGGCTCCAGGTTTGATCTGCAGCACTGAAGAAGCGGGTAAAAAAGGAAAAAAGAATAGTAAAGGATGGCTTTCCAATGTTCATGAATTCTGAACACCAAGCATGTGAAAATTTACTGAATTACTAAATAGTAGGGTGATCTAAGTCAGAACCTTGGCTTCATATGAAATGTTTCCATTAAAATTTAGTTTTCTTTAAAATAAGAAAAACTTGCTCCCGGGGATTTAGCTCAGTGGCACTGCGCCTGCCTCACAAGCACAAGGTCCTAAGTTTGATCCCTGGTACCAAAAAAGAAAAACCTGAAAAGCTCCCAAACCAGCTAAGTTGGAAACTGCTAATTTTATTAATGAAAGCAGCACTGTTTTTTATTTTCATATCACTGAATTGAAAGAATAGAAAAAAAAAACTACAGTTGGTGTAGAGAACTATTGAGCCATCTGTACAGACACCTGAGAATAACTTCCCTCTATCTACCATCTTCTGCAGCTACTTGCTTTGGCTTTGTCATTCACTGACATTTCAGCCCTGACAGCTACTGTATCCTCTGATGCTGACTGGACATGGCCTTCTGATTGTCCTCCAGTGTAAGTGGAGGTGCTATACTTTAAAAGGATAGATTTAAACTGTATCAGAGGTGCATCTGTATGAACACCCATTGGGTCAAAATGAGTTCGGCTTACTCGAAAGACCACTTGAGAAAGATAGCACAAAAACTTTTTTAACTTTGGCATGTTCATTCCTTTAATGCTGTGTCTGTGGATGTTGTGGTAGAAGAGAGGATGTTCAGTAATGACATCAGTCTTTTGGTTCTTTTTTTTTTTGGTACCTGGGATTGAACTTGGGTCCTTGCCACTTGCGCAGCAGGCGGCGAAACCACTGAGCTAAATCCCTGGCCCGCCTGCTTCTTGACTAAATTTGTAATCATTTCACTACTTTTTCTCTTTCCTTGTGCAGTGTTATCTGTAGTGTTATCATCTGTAGTTTTAACAGGTACACCATTTTCTTTTTGCTTGTTGAGATTTGAAGGTGCATGAACTGAAAATTGACTCTGAGGAATACCCTCTGATTCAAAAATAAGTGTCTTTATTAGGGTCTGAATGTCATCCAATCCATGGTGTACAGATTCAAATAGCATTCTTTTTTTTTTTTTGTACCAGGGATCGAACTCGGGTCCTTGCACTTGTGAGGCAGGTGACGGAACCACTGAGCTAAATCCCTGGCCCACAAATAGCATTCTTGAGGAACCCAGTTAAAAAGGGAACTTGACCACAGAGGTCCAAGTTCTATTGCTGTCTTTCCAGGCATGCTTCCATGACAGTTAATAGGGCAACTGTCTATATGGGTTTTCTTCTACCATATTACCATCCTTCTGAAAAATTATTTCTTCACACCACTGACAATTGATCAAGTACTGAATCTTTTTGACTGTTTCATCTGCTGAAGTAGGTCCCCTCAAAACTCTCACAACCACCAAGAGAAAATGTTCTAGAGCCACTGTAAATAGTACTTCTGTGCCTTTGTTACATCTGGCTGCAGCTCTTGTCACTGCAGCTACAACAATTCTGGCTGCTAGTTCCTTATCATATTCAGTTCGGACAATGTTATATCCATAGTGACGGTGTGCAACATGTTGTGCTTTGGCATATAAGGAACTGATATCTGTGCAAGTGCAAGGACCCGAGTTCAATCCCTGGTACCAAAAAAAAAAAAAAAAAGGGAACTGATACCTGTAGAAGTCACTGATACTATGCCAGCATTTCTTATATTTTTGAATGCAGAATCTAGGTAGTTCACGGAAGTTCCAAAAGGGTCTCGGTGTATGAAATCAAAAGATCTCAAATGCATTAGTACATTGGCATCCATTTTGGTCACCTTAATATTACCAAGATTTTCCTCTCCTTCTTCAAGATTATCATCACTTTCTTTCTTTTCTTTACTGTCCACCACAACTTTCAATTGTTTTAAATGGCAATTTTCCTGAATCAATGTCACTGAGTTTTCATTTAAGTCATTAATTGTAACTTTAACTGCATTTCCAAGGTGTTTTGCCCATTGCAATCCCATTATACCAGTGGCTCCAAAGGCATCTAGACATACCAAAGGCTTTTGTTCCTCAGCCAAAGCAGCCAATGTACAAAATATTAGCTGTCGATTTAGTTTCATTTTGGGATTAAAATAGGAATCTGTTTTCTGAGGTTATGGAATAGTTAGGACAAACTTGTACATCTGTGTCTGCCTCTTTCAAAATTTCATTGGACGGTTTAGCAGTAGAAGCGGCAATATAACTAGATTTAGTCTCTCTTTTATTCACATGGCATCTAACATGTCCTAGCATATCAGTTCTTCTGGTGATGGTTGCTGAACAAATGATACAATAATAATGGGTGCCCATTTTACTGGATATCTGTTCTCCAATAATGTTTGGTTTTACTGGTCAACAAGGTAAGTGACAGATGCACATTCTGTAACCTTCAAACTCAAGTGAGACTTTCCAGTGTAAATTCTGAAGGTGCCGATGAAGCTTATGACTGTTACAAGCTCTGAATTTCTCCTTAGGGCACAATGGACAAGTTTGTTTCCTGCAATAAGATTATCAGAGTTCAGTGTACTGGCAGAGTCAAAATCCCCTTCATTTACAAAAGCTAACTTCTCTAGATCAGCAACCTGCCTTTGAATTGAGATGTATCTCTTGCTTTCAGCCTCCTCAGGGGTAGAGGCTAGGGATGGGGAAGGGGACAGGGCCAGAGTCTGGGCAAGGGCTGGGGCTGAAGCTGAGGCTAGAGTCAGAGCCGAATCTGGGGCTGGAGCTTGGACCTGAGGTGTGTCTGGGGCTGGGGTCAGGAACTGGGCCACCTCCTCCTTCTCCAGGGATAGCAGCTCCTCCTCTGCCATGTTCTCCATAGTTACCACCTCCATGCCAGGTCCTCCCGGGGACTGGGAGGGGGCTCACAGCGGGGTGAGAGGGCTGACATGAATGCCCACAGGGTTGGATCCAAGGAGTGGGGAAGCGAATGGGGAGGGCAGGATGCATTAGACAGACAAAAGACAGAGAACTATGGATCAAATCCTCTCAAGAGAAAAATAGAAACTCAGAGGCAGCAATTCGAGAACCTGTCGACTTTCCTTCCCCCAGGCGTTTCAACGAGAGCACTTTTTATACCCTAGACCTTTTTTCTTCTTCTTTTTTTTCATACCAGAGATTGAACTCAGGATCTTGCATTTGCAACGTAGGTGCCAGAACCACTGAGCTAAATTCTCAGCCCCCTTTTTTTCTTCTTTTAAAAAAATAAGTTTTTAAAGCTTGATGTGGTGGTACATGCCTGTAATCCCATTACTCAGGAGGCTGAAGCAGGAGGATCTTGAATTTGAGGCCAACCTGGGCTACATTGCAAGTTTGAGGCCAGTCTAAGGTGCACAATGAGACTATATCTCAAAAGAATCAATTATTGGGCCAGGGATTTAGCTCAGTGGTGCTGTGCCTGCCTTAAAAGTGCAAGGTCCTGAGTTCAATCACCAATACAAAAAAAAATTAATTATTGATAGGCAAGGGTACACAGGCCCCAACCAGATGCCCACCTAGACACTAGCAGTGTGGGGGCACAGACCCCAGTCAGAGACCTGCCTGGACGGCAGTATAGCATAGAGATCCAGAAGGGCATCATTCTGAGCCCAGGAATTGCCGCAGTGGTGAGTAGCAGAGAGAGGGCCTCTTGGAGACTTGTTGAGAATTGGGGCCGGGGATTTAGCTCAGTGGTTTCTCCACCTGCTGCACAAGCACAAGGACCCGAGTTTGATCCCCCGTACCAAAAAAAAAAAAAAAAAGAAAAGAGAATTGAAGCCCACTGGGAGAGCAAAAAGTCACCTCAATAAAGGTGCAGCAGACTGCAGCAGTTGGTGAGTTGTTGGGGTCAACACCTCCTACCAGACCCTGGACTTGCTGTGGGGGAAGGGCAGCTTGAACTTGTGGTAGAACCATGCAGAGTTCAAACCTGAAGGAGGTCAGGGAGCTCAATTCCAGCCTTGCAGCCAGAAATCAGCCTGAACTTCAGTGCACTATGGCTGGCTGAGATCAGTTGACACAGATCTGTACACTACCCTCATTGTCAACTGGTGAGAACAGAGATATGCCTTGAAGGGGATATTTTTTTCTTTTCTTTTCTCCTTCATTTCTCACCTTTCTTGTTCTTGTTTTTGTCCTGTTTTTTCTCAATTGTTCTTATTTTTATAGGAGTGAGAATACAGTTTCTAGTTTTTCTGTTGCTATTAGTTTGTTCTGTTCTGTTTTTTTGTGTGTGTGTGTGGTACCAGGGATCAAACTCAGGACCTTGCACTTGCAAGGCAAGCAACAGTGCCACTGAGCTAAGTCCCCGGCCCCAGTTTGTTCTGTTCTTGTTTCTGTTCCTTCCTTGTCTCTTTTACTTCTGTCTTCACATAGTTCACATGATCTTCCTGTGTCTTCTAGCCTTACTTCTAACCTTTCCCTCTCCTATTTCTCTACCCCTCCCCAACTTCTAAATCTCCCCAGAGGGCAAATTCACTACACTGAAAGGCATATTTATTGCAAATATATTTCTGGTTGGTTCTAGATTTTGACATATTTATTTATTTATTGGTACTGGGGATCGAACTCAGGTCCTTGTTCTTTCGAGACAGGCGGCGGAATAGATTTTGATATATAACTACAAGTCTAGTTCATGCAGTGAAAGGTGGTAGATTAATAGTTACCCCAGTTTGCCATTTTCTAGGTTGTGTTTGATACTATTGTTGATGCTGATTGTGTTACTTTGGCCAAGGTGATGTGATTGTTCTAGTCAGTTCTCCTTCCTAGTATACCAAGACTGAGATTGCCTAAGGGCCATTACAGACTCAAAACCCAAAGGCTAACTAAACCTGGAAGACAAACCTGGAAGCCATTCCCTAAGGGTTCTAAATACTAGCAATAAAGATACTCACAAAGCAATTTACAAAGCAGCAACCCAGGACTTAAACCAGAAACATCAACAACAACAACAAAATAGAAATGAGAAAGCACCTAAACAAGACTAAAAACCAGACTTCCAGATCACCAAAGGTAACTTCAAGAGGCAACAAGATGGAACAATCTGAAACTCAACTACCTGGACTCCCTGAACTGGGAATGAAAAAGGATCTGGAAAAAATGAAATCAGAAATAATTTCTCACATGACAACAGAGATGGTGACCATAATGAAAGACATGATTAATAACTAGAGCAGACACAGACAAAAAAATAGAGGAGCTGAGGAAAATGATAGGAACCATGAATACCCAGCATAGGAAAGAATTGGAAAGCATAAAACACATCCAAGCAGATATCCAAGAAATTTAAAATTCCATTGAAAGTTTCTGCAGCAGAGTAAGTGAATGTGAGGACAGAATTTCAGATATAGAAGACAGGATTGCATTTAATGAACACAGAAACAAAGGTTTCTTAAAAATAGCAAGGGACTGTGAGAAATCCAACAGCTACTAGATGATGCAAAAAAGAATAACAAGATTGATTGGAGTCAGTGAAGGAGTAGGAGATAGCACAAAAGACATAAATAAATTTTTCACAGAAGTAATCACAGAAAACTTCCCAAACACGGAAAAAGAATTTGACATAAAGATAAGTGAGGCATGTAGAACTTCAAATAGCCATGATAAAAAAACCCAAAACTACACCTAGGCATATAATAGTCAAGATTCCAGAAATCCAACACAAGAACAAAATAATAAAAGCAGTTAGAGAAAAGAAACAAATCACATGGTCCGGGGATTTAGCTCAGTGGTTCTGCCGCCTGCCCCGCAAGCGCAAGGACCGGAGTTCGATCCCTGGTACAAAAAAAGAAAAAGAAACAAATCACATACAAAGGAAAGCCCACCAGAATCACCGCAGATTTTTCAACACAAACTCTCAAGAAGAGCCTGGAGTGAAGTATTTCAGGCTCTAAAAGAAAATAACCTCCAACCCAGATGGATGTATTCTGGAAAACTATCTTTCAGAATTGTTGGAGAAATAAGATATTTTCATGACAAAGAACAACTTAGGAACTACATGAATACCAAACTAGCAGTCCAAAATATTATAAACAATATCCTAGGAAATGACAGTGAGGATTACAACTCCATGAAGCCCAACAGAATGAATCCATCAGGCAAGATGAGAAATTAAATGTAAAGGGAAGAAAAAAAACCAACAGGAAAAGATCATGACAAGGATAGGTTACAACCTATCAGTTACAACCATCAATGTTAATGATTACTGATAAAAAGAAACAGACTGGCAGAATGGATCAAGAAGCAAGATCCAGCAATATGCTGCCCATAAGACACATGCTTAGGGCCGGGGATTTAGGTCAGTGGTTCCGCCACCTGTCTCCCAAGCGCAAGGTCCCGAGTTAGATCCTCAGTACAAAAAAAAAAAAAGTATGCTTAATTAAAAAAAGAAATTCATAGGGTGAAAGTCAAAGGATGGAAAACAATACTCCATGTAACAGGAACCCAAAAGAGCAGGGGTAGCTCTCCTATTTGCAGACAAAGTGGATTTCAAACCAAAGCTAATTAAGAGAGATAAGGTCAATACATCCTTGTAAAGGGAACAAGCCAAGGGAAAGAGATGACAATCATAAATATATATGTGCTAGATATTAATGCACCCCACTATATACATATTAATGGACATGGATAATCAAGTAAGCACTAATACAGTAATAGTGGGGGACCTCAGTACCCCACTGTCACAAATAGTCAGATCAGCTAGACAAAAGATCAATAATGAAATACTAGAACTGAACCAAACTCATGAACAAATGGACTTAATAGATGTCTACAGAGTATTCCACCCCACAAAATCAGAATACACATTCTTCTCAGGTGCAGATGGGTCATTCTCCAAAATAGACTACATGCTAGCTCATGGAACATGCCTAAGTAAATACAAAGGAATTGAAGTTATCCCCTGTATACTATCAGATCATAGTGCAATGAAATTGGAGGCAAATAGCAAAAGAAACCATAAGAACTTCATAAACACATGGAAATTGAATAACACCCCTCCTGAACAACCAATGGGTCCAGAGGAAATTAAAGAAGAAATTAGACAGTTTCTACAATTAAATGACAATGCCAGTACAGCATACCAGAATTTATGAGACACAATGAAAGCAGTCCTACAAGGGAAATTCATAGCAGTGAATAGCCATATTAGGAAAACAGAGCAAGCCTAAATAAACAACCTGATACTGAACCTCAGCCTTCTAGAAAAAGAAGAGCAAGACAAACCCAAAGCTCACAATCCCCAACTTCAAACTACAAAGCTACTGTGATAAAAACAGCATGGTACTGGCAAAGAAACAGATCCGAGGATCAGTGGAACAGTTTAGAAGATGCAGAAACAACTCCAGGCATACTCAGCCACCTGTCTTTGACAAAGGAGCCAACCACCCTCATTGGAGGAAAGATAGCCTATTTAATAAATAGTGTTGGAAAAACTGGATTTCAACCTGCCAAAGATTAAAACTAGACCCATATCTATCACCATGCACTAAACTAAGATTGAAGTGGATTAAAGATCTAAATATTAAAACAGAAACACTAAACTTGCTGGAAGATAAGTTAGGTAGAACTCTTGAAGACATTGGCATGAGAAAAGACTTTATGAACAAAATCTCAGTAGCACGGGAACTAGCACAAAAAATCAACAACTGGGATCTCATTAAAAAGCTTCTGCACCTCAAGAGAAACCACCAACAGAGCTAAGAGACAACCTACAATATGGGAAAAAATTTTTAGCAGCTGTACCTCAGACAAAGTGTTTGTAACAGCTGAATCTTGGAAACAACCCAAATGCCTGTCAACTGGTGACTGGATAAAGAAGATGTGGGTTTTTTTTTAAATAAAATGAAGTACTACTCAGCCATAAAAAATGACAAACTAGAGACATTTATAGTTAAGAGGATGCAGATTGAGGCCACACTCTTAAGTGAAATAAATTGGACACACTTTTGTAAATACCGGTGTCTCTCTGGTGTGAGAAACTGAAAGTGTAAATGAGGACCAAAATATATAATAGATAATATGAAATAGGAAGCAAAGGTTCAAAGGGGAAGGGGAAGTGGAGGGGGTGGGGGAAAGGAAAAGAAGGGAAAGAAAAAGATATGAGAGAAGAAGCGAAAAACGGAAACAAAACTTTTGTAAATAGGGTGGGGTGGAGGGGTGGAAGGCAGGGAAGGGATGGGAATGGGAAAAAATCAAGAACTAAGATAAATCATATATAGGTACAAATTCCCAATGATGAATGTGATCATAAGGTATACCTAAAATATACCAATAAAGTTAATTTAAAAATCAGTTAATAGGCACACAGTACACATTGAATGCATGTCCATGTAAAAATTAAAACATAAACTCATCATGTAAGCAAAAGCCTCCCCTCTTATTTTCTCTGGAGGTGTCTGTTAACCACATTCCCCTGCATTTACATCCTCCCCTGTGCCAGACCTCTCCCTTGAGCCTTGCGGCCTGTGACACTTTGCTCCTGAGCAAGCTGAATCATGAGTTGTGCCCCAGGTGGGTCTTTTTGGATAGCAACAAGAAATTGGAAGCTTGTGTTGGGGAGCATTTGGCTGAGTCCTGCTCTTTATTTTACAGATGGGAACCTGAACCTCAGGGAGGGGAAGCAACTATCTTGAAGAATTTGATCAGGGCTTTTATGTCAGAAGTGCTTTGCTCATTCCCAGCCCCATCCTGGCCCTAGGACCATCCACAGGTGGAGGAGGGGGTTTGGAGAACATCTGACATGGCGGGGAGCTCAGTTCTGGCTCCACTGCTTTGAACGGGGCAGTGTGGCAGAACTTTGCTTGGAGTTGGTTTGCTGAGGTTGCCTCTCAGCTTTGTCTGTGATATGTGTTATACTCAACTTCTTGTTTTATTTGGTCCTCATCACTGGAGGATGTCAGGGTCTCCTTATTATGGCATGAGGGTCTTCGTGGGCTGGCCCTGCTCCTTCCCACTCCAGCTACACTGGTCCCTTGAGATTCAGGCAGTCCTTGCCCCTGAGGTTTTGCATTACTCCTTTCTGCCCAGGGTTCTTGTTTTCTTAAGTAATATTTTTATTATGAAAAATTTCAAATGCCCAAAATAGAAAAAAACAGTGAACAGTGTAATTCTTTTTAAATCACTCAATAACTAGTCCAAGTTAATGTTGTCCCAAATGTCTCAGGGTATCTTCTTACCATTAGTTGGAAGCAGATAGAGGCAACATACGAGGATGGTTTTGAGCAGAGGAATGGTGTGGTCTGAGGTCTTGCAAGTACATAAGGAGGAATAGTGGTGGAGACACCAGTGAGGAGGCCATTGCAGTAGTTCAGCATGTGATGGTGGCCTGGAGTTGGCCAGCATGTGGAGGCAGAGGGATTAAAGATACATAATTTGGGGGTGGTTGGAGAATATATGCATACCCCCCCACCAAGCAACCTTCCTTCTGTCCCTCCTTCCTTGCCTGGATGCAGGACAATGACCTGGCCAGCAGGTGACATCATTGGTTATTTGCTGGTCTCCTGTTCTTAGAGACGACCTCTTGAGATGGGTTCTGGCACTGCCAATCCACACTCTTCATCTGGAGTGAGCAATAGCCTCTGAGGCAGTGTGGGTTTCCCTGTAGCTCGTCTCACCTGAGTTCTGTGGGTAGTTGGAGCCAGCAGTGAGGCTTGTGGAGGAGTGGGGGTGGCAGCGGGAGGCAACACTGAGTTTGTATACTAACCTCCACAGTTCCTCACCCTTTTCCTCCTCTTCTCTCACTTCTGCTGCTTTCACCTAATTGAAGGCGCTGCCCCCCTCAACTTGCAGGGGGCGCTTACTGAATTCCTTCTGGTCACTGTCTATGCACAGCGGCCTTCTGCAGATATTGTCCAGCTGGGGTCCACTGTGGAGCCCATGGCCTTGCACATGGTGCTCCCTCAGTCTAAAGTGTCCTCCTTCCCCCAGCATCCCTTGGTGATCCCTTCTCATCCTTCAGGTCTCAGCTCCCCCACACCCTCCCCAGAGAGGCATCAAAAGTGAGTCTCTTTCAGCTTCCTGCTGTCAAAACCACCTGTTTATTTTCTGTGCTGGTCTTACCATGGTTTGTCACTGTCCCTTTCCCTGTCTCTCTGTCCATGTTCTTGCTCCTGCATTTCCCTTCAGAACAAAAGCTCTGTAGGGCAGGGGCATCATCATGATACCACTGGAATCCTGGCAAGAGCAGGAGCCAACAAGTCTTTGTTGAGTGAATGAGTAAATTAGCCTGAAATTATTCCTGTTAACCATTTGGTGCCTATTCTTCCAGAATATTTGTATATAAATGCATTGAGGGAGGTATATCTGGTTTGAAAATAAATGAAATATGTAGGTTCTTCTTGAAGCTTTGATTTTTAGAAAATTCTTGTGGCTGCGGAGTCTGGAGAAGACTTGAGGAGGAGCAAGACTGGAAATTAAGAAATCAGCTGGGGGGCTGATTCAGAAGTGAAGGGAGCCTGAGCTAAGCAGAGGCCATGGTATGAGGGGAAGTGGGCAAGGAGGAACTGGCCCAGGAGGATTATGGGAGCCACTGTGTTATCCAGGGTGGCACCTGGGTGGGCTGGTTTAGTGGAGAGTGAGCTGAGTTAGAGGGCAGGAGCATCCTATGACAGGGCCTTTACATTAACTTCGGAAGGAGAATTAAGCAGCAGGAGCCAGCAGGTACGATACTGTGGAAAAGAGGCAGCAGCGAGGGCACCTGTGAGGGCTTTGATAGTCCTAAAACTCCTACCTAGATCACTGTGGCCCTCTGAGCCTTACCCAGCCCTGCCAGGCCACCTTTCCTGGGTGGCTTATTGCTAAGCCATAGTCACTTCTTGCCATACCCACCCTGGGGCCAAATGCTGACCATCACCATTGGTTAGTTATGTGACATTGGGCAAGTGCCTTAACTTCTTTTAGTATTCTCATCCCTAGCTTGGGACTGGTGACACTCTTTACGGTGGCAGGGGACATCAAAGTAACCTTTGAGATAGCACCCAGCTCAGGGGCCAGCACATAATGAAGGCATAGCACCCACTGGCCTGGGAGCCTCCATTTTCTTTGATTTGTATCATGGCTGGGAGGATACCTGTCCTAGAATAGTTGATGTGAAATTGTGTGAAGTTTGCCCTTGGATGAAGCGGAAGTCTTTACAAGAGCTGCTTCTTCTCTGGCCCTGCACTCACCTAGAAGGGGGTGCCTCAGCACAGGCAGCTGGTTTTGGCAGCTACTGCTTTGCCTGCAGTGCTTGGCCCTGCCTTGGCTGCAGGATGAACCCCGGGCAATTTCTGAAGCTGTTTTTGTCCCTGGATGGAGAAGTAAAGACTTTCTCTAGGCCTTGTGGGTGTCCTTGCCTCCAGCTTCTCCATGACCCAGGCTGGCCTCGGAGCCAGCCCATTGCTCCCAGTAGCCTTTACCCCTTTGCTATTGTAGGTTTTCAGTGCTGAATTTAAGAAAAGGAATTCTTTGCTTTGATTACTGCCCAGACAAGAACTTCCTGGGTAAGTTATCTTTATGTCCCCAAGACGCTGCTGGCCTAGCAGACCTAGTGTGAGGGGTTATGGGAGTCTTAGGATTATTGGAGCCAAGGGAAAGTATCTGTCTGACTTCCTTTCTTATCCTGCTGGTTCCCACTCATGGGCATCAGCTGGTGGTGTGCTGTTGTAAGCCAGTGATGGTGAACCTTTTAGAGGTTTCAATGATAGAAAAAGCCCACTGTAGCAGGCATGCACCATAGGTTTGCCACCAATGATGTTGGCTATGCATGGGACAGTGGTGGAGAGAAAGGGGCAAGAGGGACAGTAATGGATCATGGTGACCCTCTCCCCATCTGGCAGACCTGGCTGGGTCCAAGGTTTGGTTCTGGAAGACCATCCCCAGTGTAGGTCCCTGGTGGCTAATAGCTATTTATTGACCCTAGCAACCAGAGGGTATGACTCCCACATCCACCTGTGGAATCCCTTCATCTCAAAAAGGCCTGTGTGGTTGATGAAGGGACATCAGACCTCAGTGACACACATCATCATGGACAGCAAGAACAGCAGCATCCTCATCAGTATCTCCAGGAACAAAGTGCAGCCCTCATGGAGCAAGCCCAGGTCCACCTCGCCCCCTGCCCACCCCCAGTGCCCCTCTCCCAGTTCTGTTCCTTAAGGAATGACACTAACCGTAGGAGTAATAATCTAGCTCAGCCAGCCCTAGGGGACCAATTTTGGGAGGAGTCCGAGGCCCAAAGTTATGGGGCAACCTCCCTGCCCATTATCTCACACTGGGCTAAGGCCTGAAGGAAGGTGCCAAGGTAGAATCACCATGAAGGTGGCCACGGGTCTCTTGATGACCCCCAAAGGGGCCTGAGTCCAGCTCTGATCAATCTGTCAGAGCTGGGATCCATGTAGCCCAACCTGACTGGTTACTTTGTGGCCCTGGCCAAGTCCGTTCCTTTTCTGAGCCTCAGATTCCTCTTCCATAGACTGGGTTGCTGAATGGTTTATAGCAGAACAAACAGGTAGTGAAAGTAGTATCTGCACATAGTAGGTGTGTGATACCTGTGAGCCCTTTCCCTGTCTCCTCTACCCCCACCCCAGATCTGCACCTCTCAACTCTACCAGTGACCCCTCCTTGGCTACTTGGGTGCCCAGGCCCCCCTATGTGGGCCCAGCACTTTGCTCCCGAGCCAGTATTAGTTCAGGATACTGTCCCATCTACTGGCTGCCCAGGTCATCCCTGCAAGGGTGGGGGTGTGGCTGACAGCTCTGGGTGCCCTCTTGCAGTGGACAAGTTTGTTTTCTGGGACTAATGCTAGTAGATGGAGAACTGTCAGGGCTCTTGGGGTCACTGAGCCACCCTTCCCAACACCTCTTCATGTATGCCCCTATGTGGAATTCCCCCTACAGCCCATGAGCTGATGAAGGATCTAGGCTGGAGAGGTGGAAGGACAGGGCTGAGCTTGCTGAGGTCCTCAAGATTATTGATGTGGGGGCCGGAGATTTAGGTCAGTGGTTCTGTCACCTGCCTTGCAAGTGCAAGGACCCAAGTTCGATCCCCAGTACCAAAAAAAAAAAAAAAAAGATTAGTGATGTGCAGAGGCAAAGTATGGACTGGGTCTGGCACACTCCAAGCCCATGCCCTTCCAGCTTGCTGGGGGTACCTGTGAGCCACATGGATCCTGGAGGGCTTTCTATAGGGCTTCCCTGGGGAACATTCTTTAGCTCAAGATGAATGCAAAATGAGCTATCCTGGGAACAGGCAGGCCATTTGGGCACCACTATTGATAGCCACTCTCTGACTTAGGCTGGCTTTTCTAGCATGAGGCAGAGTGGGAACAAGTGAGGGTCTGGGAACGGGGTGCAGGCCTCCTGCTGTCTTCATCCTCAATCTCTGGAGTTAATAGCTTAAGTAGGACAGAGGCCTGAAAGTATATGGCTGTGCCTTTGTTCACCATGTGCCTGGGTTGTATGAGCATGACACATCAAAACCTGCAGTGGGTTTGCGTTAGAAGTGCTTGCTCACAGGGGTATCCACAGGACCTTAGGGCCCTCTTGCATGTTTCCCACCCCCAGAACATTCGAGTGTGGGACCTGCAGGATTATGTGTGCCTCTAGAACTTCTCTGGGAAGCAGTTTGCCCTGGGAAACTACCCCATCACCAGTGTCTATTTCAACACCAAAGGCAATACCCTCATCTGCAGCACCTACTCTGTAAGTGCTGTCTTGAGCAAGGGGACACCGAAACCAGGCTCTGATGTCCCATGGGACAGCCAAGAGCATCTGATGTCCTGTCCCTCCTGAGGTTGCTAAAGTTGCTGGCCTGGCCTGGCAACCCCCTGAGGGTGGGTTCTGGGCCAGCCCATCATCTGCCACTGCTGCATCTGTGCAGTTGGCACCTGTGATCCCTCAGTGGGGCTCTCCCAACAAGACCCTTCCTTTATGCCCCTTTGGCTCAGTGAGGATATGGGACTATCTTTCTTGCTAAATCATGAATTCCAGGAAGGTGGAGTCCATGCCTGAGCAGCTCCTGAAAAGAGAGGCTCTAGGAAAGCTATCAGGAAGACTTTGAGTTAGGACTATGCTGGTGCCCATGCGAGGTCTGTCCAACCCTGGAGGACAAGAGAAACTGGGACAAACACAAAGGGTAAACAGAGTGGTGGGTAGGGACTGTGCCCAGATGGGACCTGGGGGCTGTGAGGGTAACCAGCAGGGGCAGAGAGTTTCCATTGAAAAAGGAAAAGAGGGCATCTGTGGCTGAGCTCCTTTGAGGCTTTGTACCCTCTATTGGCCAGGTGCCTCTGGTAGGGGACCCAGATGTCCTCCTGTGCACTTGGCTGATTCTCCCCCTCGACAGCCATTTATTGAGAAGGAGGGTTACGGGTTCCTCCACATCTTTGGTGAGTGCCATATCTTGGCTATTGGCATTTGTTAAATAGAACTTTGGAGTTCATTTCAGGTCATTAAACATTATCAACTCTTACTTTTTGTGGGGAGCTGAGAATATAGTAATGAGACATTATCCTGTCTCTTGAGGGTAGAAGAAAACCAGATAATTTTAGTAGAAAGTGCTATGTATGTTGAAAGTGTTGGATGCTAGGTACCTCAGGAGCACAGAAAGAGATCCTTGCCTAGCCTGGGGCCAGGCTGGTCAGGAGAGGCTTGCTTCCTGGAGAGAACACCTAAGTGAGGATGTAGCTACTGAGAAGTAGTAAAGTGAGATGGACCACCAAGGTTTGGAGGCCTGATTCCAGGAGTGGGCACTGTGGAGTAGGGTGGGATGTTTTAACTTTATGGAAATTTCTCCCTATGGCCAGTCACAGAGAGGTCTTAGTCACTGCCCAGCTGTCTGATGTTCTCCTCATGTAGATTGGCATCCTAAAAGGTTACTTGGAGGCCCATGGGCCTATGAAATCAGGGAAGACCACAACTCACAATTCAGCACTGTGCGCTGTCCTCTACAGCAAGATCTTCAAGCAGGTGAGTGGGTAGGGCTCACCTCTGAGGCAGGTAACACAGGGTAGGACCCCTGTGTGCCTTTGTCTGCATATGGGGGTGAGAGATGTTAGAACATGGTGCTGGGGCAGCAGGATGTAGGCAGGAGGCAGTTGTGCAAGCTGAAGCTCTGAACTCCCTGTGCTGGTTGTTGGATCTTCTGATTCCTCCAAATCTTCGTGTGCTGAGCTGATGCTTCAGATTATTTCTGGACAGGCAGCTTCTTTACTCAAAGTAAGATGGAGCACCAGTCATGGATGCTCTCCACAGCTCCCAGCATGGATGCTATTCCAGAGCACTACTGTTTAGGGAAGCCACAGCTGGGCTCTGTTTGATGTGGGAAGGGAGGGAGGTCTGGTCTGTGCTCTGGGCCAGAGTAGAGGTCTTTGAGTGGTGAGACAGATGGGCATGTGGAATCATTTCTGAGTAGCAAAAACAGGGCTACCAAGGCCTCTGCCCACCCTCAGTGAGATCTCCTGCCTGGCCTGGGATCTGCACAGGTGGGCTGAATCAGCTGCAAAGAAAGGCAAATGATGGCTGGACAAGGCCAGAGCTCACCTCTGCCTGTCTTTTGTACCAGCACCTCTCACTGCCTTAGGGCTCTTCAATGCTGTTAGACAGCTTTTGTTTTTAAAATTGTCCAAACTTTTCTGGATGTTCTCAGTAGGTGGGTTGATCTGAAATAGCTTCCCTGGCTACTGTTGCATTCTAACAGTTGTGGTGGCAGCAAAGCATTTCATTGAGTGGCTTGACCACCCTTTACTCTCAGGATTTCCCTGCTGAGTGGGCAATTAGTTTACCTCCCACCTCCACCCCTGCGTGCTTTTGTCATGATTGATGTTTCAGCAAGCATCTTTTCTGAAGTAGGGGTTATTTTCTCGAGATAAATTCTGAGTTCACAGGGACTTTACCGAACTGATTCCTTCCAAAAGAATAGTGCCAGCTTTGTGACGCAGAGCTAGGGAAGGCTTGTTTTATGGGATGATTTGTGCTGCTGCAGGGGAGCCCTGGAAATGCTTCCTTGGTGTGTGGTGGGCAGGTCTGGGTCAGCTCTGGCCCTGACAGGCTGGAGACCACTGTGGGCAGTGGAGGTCCTTGCCTCTAACAACCCTAGCAGTGTGCTCCCCAACAGGTGGTGAGTGGCTGCCAGCAGGGCACAGTGAGCGTGTGGGAGATCATGACAGGGAGGAAAATGATGGAGTTCTCCGTGTCTGGTGCCCAGCTCGTTGAGCTCACTGCCATGGCCCTGGATGTGAATGAGCCGTGCCTGCTCATGGGCTTGCTGGATGGCACGATGAAGATGTGGAACTACAACACTGGAGAGTGTCTGCTGACTTTCCCCAACCCTGACCAAGTGGAGGTCAGTCTGCTCTACCAGCTGAAGCCAGAAGTAAATCATAGCTCCTGGGACCCTAGGACATGCTATTTTTGTGTGTCTCCAAAAGGCTGCATGACATGGTCAGAGTGCCTGGCTTCAAAGCTGCCTGAGTCTTTGTGTCCTTATGCAAAAAATGAAGACAGCCAACAGTGTCATCAAATTCAATGGTCTAAATCCATTAAGTTAGATAATGGGGTGTAAAAGCATGCTGAAAAATTTATGCTGGTATTAACTCAAGGGAATTATCATCATTGAGTTTTGACTTTTTCCTTGGTACATTGAGAAAGACACTTGGGGCCTAGTGCTATGCTCTTGAAGGAGCTTTAGTTTTGTTTTCTTCCATCTTCAACAGATTAGTGGCATTGTCCATATGAACAAAGCATACTACATGACAGGATGGAGTAAGAGGATCACTAATTTCATGTGAGTAGCCAGCATGGATGGTGAGTGGATAAGGCAAGTGGTTGTTCTCTCTCTATGTGTTCCTCTACTCTAGCTTTCCTATTGTGTCACATACCAAGCAGGAAATTAGTGGTGGGCAATGACCACTGCTTCTTCTACTTATCTATCCATTCTTTCATCATTTCATTAAGGCTGATATATCCTAGGCTTTCTGTCATGTGCTGGGGGGGAGTGTAGCAAGAATGGCAGCTCCCATCCCCCTGGAGCATCTCTGTGGGGGAACGTCTTAGTTTGGACTGCTATAACAGAATACCATAGACCAGGTGGCTTATAAACATCAGAAATTTGTTTTGCATAGTTCTTGAGGCAGATCAGGGTGCCAGCAGGTTTGGTGCCTGGTGAGGACCCACTTCCTGGTTCATGGAAATTTGTCTTGCTCTTCCTCTTCTGCTTTTGTGGTGATGGTGATGGAACGTAGGCCTTTTGTATGCTGGGCAAGCACTCTACAACTGAGCTGCACTTCCAACCTGAAAGCTGTCTTCTTGTTATAACCTTACCTGATGAAAGGGGTGAGGGATCTCTCTGGGGCCTCTTTTGTAAGGGAACAAATCCCATTCTTGGGGCTTCACACTCATGACCTCATCATTTTCCAAAGACTCCACCACCAGTGCCCTCACATTGGGAAATAGGTTTTTTGAGACAGGGTCTCACTATTAGTTCAGGCTGGCCTTGAACCTTGAACTCACTATGTTGCTCAGGCTAGCCTCAAACTTGATGCGATCCTCCTGCCTCAGCCTCCAGAGCGCTGGGATTACAGTTGTGCGCCACCATGTCCAGCTGTGGAAATAGGTTTTATTATATGAATTTTGGGAGAATATGAAATTCTCCCATGCATTCCTCCTCTGGTTTCTACAAATTTATGTCCTTCTCACATTCAAAATACATTCTTCTAGGCTTCAGACTGTGCCAGCAACAGTCCCCTGGGCTGGCCGAGCTAGTTTATCACTCTCAAGATTGATGTCTTTCTCAAGGAACAGAACTAGTGTGTGTCTCACCTTCCCAAGTAGCTAGGATTACAGATGTGAGCCACCATACCTCTTTTATAAGGGCACCAGTCTCATTTATGAGGACTCTACTCTTGTGAGTTAACCACCTCCGAAATCACCTCCTCCATCCCCACATTCCCTCCCATTGGGGACTAGGCCTGGAGGGAATTTGGGGGGAACACAGATGGGGTGAAGTAATCAAATAATTTCACTTATAAAGTATATTGAGTGCTATGAAGAAAAAGTAGAAGTTTCTACAGGGGTTGGGGATGGAAACCTAATCTAGTCCTAGGGAACCATCAGAATGGCTTAGTGGAGATGTCATGGGTTGGTGGATCTGAAGGATGAGCAGGAGGGGCATCAGAGAAGCACTTGGGACAGGACCACACCACAGGGTGGAATACCACATGCAGGTCCTTCCTTTTCAGTGGGCCTTTGTGGGGCTGTGATTTTCTCTGCTTTACCCTAATCCTTAACCAGATGTCTGAATGGGGTGGATTAGGATTAATACCCTGGAAGCCTGTGGTCAGAACCTTTATAGCAGGCACATAGAAAGAGTTTAGGAAATGCAGTTAAGTGAGACAGGGCTTCAAACTAGCTCCGATGCCCGAGAGCTTCTCTGAGCTGGCTTGTAACATCTGAAGGGCCATGGTTCTCCTCAAAGAGCATTAAAGGCTGTGCTTGTTGCCTTCTTTCCCTGGCCATGTCCACAGGTTCCACAAGACCAAACCAGTGCTCTTGTGCCATCACTGGCAGACCTTCCACATGGAAGATGTGCTCTGCATGGCTAAGTACTAAAACCAGTTCCTTGGGACTTCCTCCAGCACCAGGGACATCCTCTTCTGGAACGTCAACATGTTGAAGCCCATCTTGAATTTCAATGCCTCCATGAGCCCCTTGCCTTTGCAGCCTGTGAAGGTATGGTCACAGCAGAAGCACACTCTCTCTCACTTTTGTCTCAGCTGGAGGCCAGGATTGAGGAAGGGAGGGAGGGCAGGATGCACCCTGGGAAGTAGAGGGCAAATGATGTATTCTGGAGGGGCTGGAAGCTGCAAGGATAGATGATAGTTTCTTTCTTTTTTTTTTTTTTTTGGTACTGGGGATTGAACTCAGATCCTTGCGCTTGCGAGGCAGGCGGCAGAACCACTGAGCTAAACCCCCGAGATGGTAGTTTCTATGATTATATCCATTTGACAGATGAGAAAGCTGAGGCACAAAGAGATTAAACACCTTGTCTAAGGCAACAGAGCCAAGAAGGTGTACAGCCAAACTCAGGCAGTCTGACTCCAGAGCCTGGTGGCTCTAGTCCTGTCATTTCTAATAGATTTATCACTTCTTGGAGGAAGCTCCCATTTTCCTCACAACTGTTGCATGTTATTGCTGTGAGCTCACCAGGCTTATGATGGGGACCTAGAAAACTACAGGCTTGGGATTACTGTATTGTAGAAGACTAAAGTTGGTAGAGTCCTGAGGGGTCACCTTGTGGAGTGTACAGCTGTGGTAGGGAGAGATGCTTGGAAGCTCTTGCAGGGATGAGGGGCTCTGGTGGATGAGGCTTCCCCCAGAATGGCTCAGTGTTTTATCTCTTTTACAATTGGGACTTTACTCAGATTAGAAACAACTACAAAAAGCTTTGGAAACCACTGTCCATTTTATAGATGGGAGACTGGGTTCCTCACAAGAGCTGTGTCCTGCCTTTGTGGACTTAGGATATTAGTGGTAGGCACAGGGATGGGGTTATAAGCTTTGCTCTGAAGGCTTTTAAGGGTGTGAGGTTTCTGGAAAACAAGTCCTCAGGCAACTGCCTACCCAGAGGTGTTGGCATTGGGCTGGGGAGGCCCCGAGTTTCCCTCTAGGATGTTGCAGTGCCTTCAGGGATGCTCTCTTCCTGGCACAGGTACAAGAAGCAGAGGAATGTGTGGATAGCAGCCAAGGGCCCAGTAAAACCTGCATGAAGAAGATGTGGGCACATAAGGCCTCCACGAGGCTCCCTGGCCCTGGCTGGAGGACTGTGGGCAAGATCAGCCTGAGGCGGAGCCTAATGTCAGCTCCTGTGGGGATGAAACACTCAGGATCCAAGGAACCACAAAGGCCTCTTTCCCAGCAGGTGAGAGAGAGTCTCTCTCCCCATCATTGTTGTGTGTTTGTTTCCTTATTCAGGTACACTTTTCCAGGGTGTCTAGAAAAGGTGCTTTCCTACCTACTCACTTGTTTTGAGCATGATGATCAGGGAGAGTACTTCTCTGTTGTAGTCCCACTGTATCTAACCTGCTGGGCTGCCTCAAGCCTGGGCATGGTTGCTTCTCAGAGCACTGCCACACCAGGCTCCAGAGCCTGAAAACTTAGAGGCCCTGAGGAGACTGCAACCCTGAAAACCTAAAAGTAGATGCTAGAGCCTGAGCTGCTTTTTTAGTCTTCAAGCTCGAGTACCAGTTGCTGGCCCAGGAGTACCCCACAGGAGCCCCAGCAAGCCTTGCCTCCTTGGATCCTAGGCCACAAAGGCATGAGACAAGATGCAGCAAAGTACTATCCTCTTCCTTTGAGCTCTCTCGGAAATGTTCCCCAGGATTGGCTGTTCTAAGAATGACCAATAGTTTTCTTTTAGGGGTAGAGAGAAGGAACAGGAGGAACTATTGCCTCCCAACTGCAGGGGTGGCTGGGCATGGACTTCCCAACAGTGACGACAGTATTCCAGTGATGAGTCCAGGGGTCTTTTGTGTGGATCTCTTTTGGAGGAGCCAGTCCAGTTGTTTCTACAATTGAGTTCTCATTCCTGCTCCAAACACCTTCTGCAAAAAAATGGCCATTGTGGGGCCGGGGATTTAGCTCAGTGGTTTTGCCGCCTGCTGCACAAGCGCAAGGACCTGAGTTCGATCCCCGGTACCAAAAAAAAATGACCATTGCAAACATAGGGCAGTGTAGACCCAGAATGATCTGGGTCCAGAATGATCTGTGGGAGTAGTTCCTCTCTAAGGCACACCCTTTACAATACTGTAACACACTCATGACAGTATTGAAGGATCAGGGTTATGCCCCTGCCTTTCGAGCTTCTAGAACAATAGTAGGCCTCTCTGGCTTCATTTTTGGCCAGGGTGACCATTTCCATGACAAAGAAGGGTCTTCTGCAAAGGCAAACTCAAGTATCTGCTCTAGAGAGCAAAATTGCTTGTCACTGAAAAATGGAGATTGCCCAGCCTCAGAGTGTCTAAAGCCTAGCACATACCAGATAGGCTGCTGGGCTTTACATGGTGTAATATCTACTGAGGGCATCATGGAGTGGCCACTTTTCATCATCTGCCTCTGGTGTCTGTCCCTCATGGGGAAGGAAGGTACCCTTACATGACCTGGAAGGCCTGGCTTTCTTTCCAAATATCTTTCAGCACCGGCAGATCCAAGTTGTCTACCAGGTCCCTTGACAAATGGTCATTTTACAGACAGACTGAAATAAGAAGAAAGGAATCCCAGAAGAAAATGTTGCTGCAACCCAATGCATTAGTGGAGAAGGTTGGCCATGCTCAGCCATGGTGTGGGGAGTCATGGTTGGGCTGGGGTCCCTGGACAAGGAACCCACGTGGATTCACTACAGTGCCTGAGAGGCATCGCAAAGAGGATGGTGCTGTGCAGGGTTCTAGAGTCAGGGCTGCGTGTCTGGGGAGTGTTCTCCAGGGGCAGAGGTGCATACATAGGGGTGCAAGATCCTCTCCTAATTGGGGGTTAGGCTGGGGGCAGAATGGCATTTCCAGATCCCACCGTTCGAATGACTTCCCCCTACCTACAGGAGTGCTTTGTGTGTTTATGAGCGAAGCTGGTTCATTTCTGTCCTCACCTCTTCTCTACCTTCCCCTTTCTGACCCTGAACACTCCTTCACTGTGACACTTCTCCTTTTCCTGAAAGAAGAATCATAGCTGTGTTAGGGCATGTTCTAGGGACTAGGGACTGAGAACAAGGGCCCCTCAGAGCTGGTCTTGTAGTGGTGAGGAGGCAGCTGGGAATGGCTCCTGTTCCTGGCTCCAGGTTCTGAATGTTTTTCCTTAAGTCTCTTAAAAATATCTTAAATAACTTTTAAAAGTAATAATGCTAGTTAATAATAAGCAGTATTTAAGGAAAAAGAAAGATCCCATCTCACTCCTTCCTCCCCATCTCACTCCCAGCAATAGCAGTCACTGCTAATAGATCAGCTTTAACTTTTGTACTTTTTTTTTTTAAAGACCAGTGGTGTAAAATTATAAATTTTAGCTATATGTTGCCTTTTTTTTCAGTGCCAGGGATTGAGCCTAGAGTTGCACATAAGCTAGGCAAGCACTCTGCCACTGAGCTAGACCCAAGCCATTTTAAAAACATGTATATTTCGTGGATATGTTTTCATGTTTGCTGCATCTTATTTTGTCATTTTATTCTTTTGATTGCATAGTACCCCACCATTTGGGTGTTGCATGAACTTTAAGCTGGTCTTCTACTGACAGACATGTAGGTAATCCCAGTTCTTAGCTTTTCTGAAGAGGGTTGCACTGAGTATCCTCCCTATATATGCTGGGCACTGGTGTGCATACACTTCAGGAACAGTCCTTGGGGTGGAACTGTCAGCAAACTCAGCCCTTTAAATCTGTGACTCCTCTCAGGCTGGTGATGACTTGTGCTGTCAGGACACAGGTGGTTATTCATTGAGCATTTACCATCTTCCAGGCTCTGGGGAGGTAGCAGTGGACAGAGACCAACCCCTGTCCTCGTGGAGATGACACTGTGGTTGGAGTGAGAAAGACAGCTAACTGGCAGGTCAAGTGAAGGCGTGGCATGGAGTGAGCAAGGGCAGTGGAGAACAAGGAAGCTGGGAAGAAGGGAGGATGGGTGTGGATGGTGAGGCCAGCACTGCTGCTGTAACATCCTGAAGCAGCGAGGACCACAGCCTACTGTTACCTGGGAGGAGGGTGACCCGGGCAGAGGGGACAGTGAGTACAAAGGCCCTCTCAGGAAAGCTTATTTGGAAGGTCCAAGAAAGAACCTGTCTCTGTTTTCTCCCTCTTCCTCTTCCTCCCTCCACTCCACATTTTTCTGACTGTCTCTGTAATTAGAAAGTGATAAATATCTTTCATTAAAACTATAAAATTCAAGCTCCGTAGGAGTGTATAAAATAAAAGGATGGCTATCTCTCTTCTCAGTCTCTAGAGGGAACTATATGGTTAGCCTTCCAGGCCTTTTTTCTGTGCATATACAAGAACATAAATGTATGACTAGATCTCTCATACATATTCTGCAACTTGTTCCTTCTCACCTGGTACCTCCTGGGCCTGTCTATCTGTCTCTTCATGATAGTGTTTTTGGAGTCACAGCCCTCCTTTTCTAGCCATGGGGTGTTCTGGCATCCACCGTGTAGTTTATCCAGTGCCTCCCATCACTGGCAGATGGTTAAGTTTCTAGGTTTTGCCTTTGTAGAAATCACTGCAGTGAACATCTTTGTACATACATTTCGAACTTTTTTTATATTTCCCAGGAGTAAAACCTCAAGCTTAGAAATACACTACTGGAAAGCTTTTGCTATGTTGTGTTACATTTCAGCCTAATAATAATATAAGTAGCAGCTAATATTTATTGAGCTCTTAATATCTGCTAGGCAGTGAACTTGATGGTATATATAATTTTTTTTATGTTATCTTGTAAATAACCCCAGTTGATATGCACTATTCTTCTCATTTTATAGACAAAAACAGGCTAAGTGAGGTGAAATGACTTGGTTGTGAATTTCACTGCCAGAAAATGGCAGAGCCAAGGCTTGAGTCCAAGTCTATTTTCAGGCTCTGACTTTTAAAAATTCTTTGTATAGTTTAATTCTTTATAGTTACTGTTGGGAATTCCTTGTTTTTTTTTAACCTGGTCTTGCATCATGAATCTTGACCAGATTTCCAACTGGATATTTGTGTACAAAGGACTGAATGTTTACTAGTGAGATTTCAGTCACTATGATGGCAGTGTGTGCTTATGTGTGTGTGTATGTGTGACATTCTGGTAAACAAGTGTGTAAGAGTGCTTCCTGCTGATACTGCCTCTCACTCCAGGCCTCTGTGTGTCCCACTTCCTTCTCTATTTTTCCATGAGCAGCCAAGTCCCTTCTTTGGGAGTGGGGAGCTGGGCTGTGAGCAGAACACAGCTTTTCAGGATAATCCCCAGGAGAGGATCCAGAGCTTTTGGATCATGCCTGGTACCAGGCTTTCTTTAATGAAGGGAGGGACTCAGGAGGGACGGGACAAGGGTGCCCATTAAACAATAACTTGCCTTTCCCCTCTCCCCTCAGCTACTTTCTACCTCTTAATTTTGACTATGCCAACTATCTCATATAACTGGAATCATATTCATCATATTATGATTGGCTTACTTAGCATAATGTTCTTTAGGCTCATTCACATGTACCTAGCATATATCAGAATTCCCTTTTTTTAAGGCCGAACACTATTCCATTGTATGTACATGCCACATTTTGCTTATCCATCTCTTGAAGGACACTTGGGTTTGGTTTCTTCTACAGGTTAGTTATTGTCATTAATGCTGCAGTGATACTGTCTTTTGATGCACACATTTAAAATATTTTTTTATCAAGTCCAGTTTACCTATTTTTTCTTTTGCTGTCTATGTTTTTGGTGTAATATCCAAGAAGCCACTGTAAAATCCACTGTTGTTAAGCTTTTGACCTTTTTGTTCTTCTAAGGATTTATTGGTTTTAGGTCTTAAAACTGTTTTTAATCCACTTTGTGTTAATTTTTCTGTATGGTATTAGAGAAGAGTCGAACTTCATTCTTTTGCATCTAAATAACTAGTTTTCACAGAGCCATTTGTTGAAAATACTATCTTTTCCTCACAGAATAATCTCAGTACTCTTGCCAAAATTCATTTGACCTTTTTTTTTTGCGGTACTGGGGATTGAACTCAGGACCTTATGCTTGTGAGGCAGGCACAGTGACACTGAGCTAAATCCTTGGCCCTCATTTGACCTTTTATGCAAAGATTTATTTCTGGGCTATTTTATTCCATTGATCTGTATATGTTTGTCTTTATATACCACCATACTGTTTTGATTATTATAGCTTATTAGTAATTTTCTATGTCAGGAACTGTAGGTTCTCAAGGTTTGTTTTTTGTTTTCAAAATTGTTTTGGCTACTCAGGTTTCCTAGAGATTACATATGAATCTTAGGATAGACTTCTCTTTCTGTGAAAAATGTCATTAGGTTTCTGATAAGAATTGGATTTAATCAGTAGATTGTTTTGAGTAATATTGATATCTTAACAGTAATAAGTCTTCCAATCCATGACTATATGTTTCCATTTATTTATGTTTTCTTTAATTTCTTTCAGCAATGTTTTGTAGCTTTTATTATACAAATCTTTTACTTCCTTGGTTAAGTTAATTTCTAAGTATTTTATTCTATTGATGCTATTGTAAATGAAATTGCTTTTTTTTTTTTTCAGATTGTTCATTGTTAGTGTATAGAAATGCAGCGGATTTTTGTGTACTAACTTTGTATCCTGTGACTTTGCTGAAGTGATTTATTAGTTCTAACCATTTTTTGGTTAAAAATCCCTACCCTCAAGTAGCTCTTGCTCTTGTATGATGTTTTTATCATCATGTAGATAGGAAAGGACATTTTGGAAATTGTGAGACCAGCTGGGTATGGGAACTTGCCCAGGACCCTCAGGAATATGTGACAGGGCCAGAGTAAACCCTGGCTCGCAGCCCTGCTGAGCCAGGCCCACCTCTCTTGCATAGATAATCTTCCTGCAGACCAGGCCTCGCCTGCCACATACGGCTGCCATGCTGAACCGCTGCATCGATGGCTACATTTATGCTTGGTCCATCCATGGGAATGGAGGCCTGCTAGGGAAGTTCTCTGTGGACCTGGAAGATAATGGGGACATTGTGGGTACCATGGCCACTGACAAAAATGACTGGATCCTTATCACAGGAGATTGTAAAGGACTCATCAAGGTAAGGAAGAACCCTTATTGAGATTACGGATCTGGGGCCAGCCAAGCTTCTGGTTAGCTCTTTGGTATGTATGGCTCTTGCCTAGTTCCTGCTCCATCTGGGTCTGGAGTCATTTGTAAAACAATGCGGGGAGTAGGGTGGGTTACTTAGGAGTCCTCCCCTGCTCTGACATGCCCAGTGAAATGAGTGAAGCGTTGTTCAGAAGCCTCCCTGAGAAGCTTTCCTTATGAGCCCATGCTCCAGCATTGTCCTCTCACTTCTCCCTCATCTCCCAGTGGAGTAGCTCATCTGTGACCACCTGTCTTATGAACTGGTTTTGTGCTTTGTGGTGAGATATGAGGCAGGAGTGTCTTATGCTTGAATCAGCTACACTCCCTCTGCCTGCTAACCAGTGGGTCTGTCTTAGATCCCTTCTGGCCCTGAGTAGCTATTTGTTTCAGAGATGTAACTAAGAACTGCTCCCAAAGTAAAGAGTTACTGGGAGGAACCCTCAGACTGAGGTGGGGTCGGGTCAGTGAGTGCTATGCTACTAACCCATACTTTGTGCCTAGATATGGGACATCAAGGATTACTGCACTTTTGTTGGCTATCGGCCACCCCAACCCAGTGGGGTGAAGATCCCCACTGAAACAGAGAACAAGTTCCGGTTCTTAATTACTAATCGGCTCCAGACCAGTATTCCATACTACATTCCTCTGCAGGAGATGGAGGTAGGAAGATTACTGGAGTGTTGCTCAGAAAAGTGCTTTTGAGCCCTACTTAGCTGGGACTATGGTTCCCTTACTGAGATTATGGGTTTTTCATGTTTCCTTTTCATGTTTGGCTTTTGTGAAAGAATCTGTTAATCAGAGGTCCTGATTAATCAGTAAGACGCAACTATACACACACCAAATATACCTGTATACGTATATATGCAATGTACACACACAAACACATATGTGCACATACCCTATCCATGTGCTTTGATCTTTGCAGGTGGACTCTGGAGTCAGGAGTTTTTCTAAAAAGACAAAATATTTATGTATTTTCTGAATAGGTAATACATTAACATGGTGCAAAATCCCTTGATATTTAGCCGCATGGTGGTACATCCCAGCAGTCTGAGAGGCTGAGACAGGGAGTATTGCAAGTCCAGCTTAGTGACTTAGCAAGATCCTATCTCAAAATAAAAAAAAAGATTAGGGATGTAGTTCAGTGTGAAGGGCTTGAGTTTAACCCCTAGTACTATAAAAAAAGAATCATTTGATTTTGTTTCATGACTAGTGAAATTAAGCACCTTCTCCTTACTTATCAGGAAAATGCAAATAAAAACCAAATGTGATTCCACTACACTCCCACCAGAATGATTGAAACTAAAAAGATAGGCAGTAGATAGGCAAGGATGCAGATCAGCTGGAATTTTGCTGCTGGTAGGGATGTAAATTGTATATTATTTCAGAGAATTATTTGACAATAGCTACTAAGTCTGAATATATGCCTTATCCTGTGATCTAGCAATTCCACGCCTAGGTTTATACCCCAGAGAAATCCATGCAGGGAGAAACATGAATGAGAATGTTGATAGATTACTATTTGTAATAGTTCCACTCTGGAAACAACCCAAATGCTCATCATTGTAGACTGGAAACATGAACTGTGGTCTTCACACACTACAAAATAATAATTTGGGGGCTGGGGATTTAGCTCAGTGGTGCTACGTCTGCCTCACAAGCATAAGGTCCGGTGTTCAATCCTCAGTACCACCACCAAAAAAAAAAAAAAAAAAGAATAATAATTTGGCCCTAAAGGTGATGATCTACTGTATATCTACTCATTACAATTTAAGCAAAAGAAAACAAAAAAGTATATATTGTATGTTTTATGATTCTGTTTGTATAAAGTTAAAAAACAGACAAAACAAACTTTTTTTATTAGAAGTGATTATTTTTTGTGAGAGGAGTGGAGTTGTTGGAAGGTTTTGTTTTGTTTTGTTTTGTTTTTGTGGTGCTGGGGATTCAACCCAGGGCCTTACATGTGCTAGGAAAGTGCTCTACTACTGAGCTATGACCCTAGACCCTGGAAGGAATCTTGAGGGGATCTTCTGGGAGCTGACAGTGCTGTTTCATTATCTGGATTTGATCATATAATCAAGTGCAGGTATAGAAAGGCTCACATGAAGAGTCAAAGTCTCATTCCTGTCACCAGCAAGACAGTTCTTGTTCCTTGAAGTAAGCATTTTTATTGATTTGGGGTAATTCTTCTAGTATTTATTTATACAAAGACAATTTTTTGTTTTGTTTTGTTTTTTGAGACAGAGTCTTCCTATGTAATTCAGGCTGTCCTTGAACTCATGGTGATCCTCCTGCCTCAGCTTTCCAAGTGCTGGGATTACAGGCATGCACCACCACTCCCAGCTTTGCAAACACAAATATATAAAATTATTTCTTCTTATTTTTACATAGTGGTATTATGTCATACACTCTCATCTTGCTTTTCTCACTCCATAATATATCTGGGAGATCTTTGCATATCAGTATATTATTTTTTATAGGTGTGTAGTAAGGCCACAGGCTATACTATTAATACAATTGCTTTTTAAGGGAAATTTGTTTATTTTCAATATCAAGTGAATAGGAATGTTTTTTCACATATGGTAAAACACATCTGTAGAATAAATACCTGAAAGTGGGATTTCTGGATTAAAGCATTACCTGAATTTGCAATTTGTTAGTCATTTTGCAGTTTTAGGTGCCTTTTGAATTTCTGTAAAACTGTGTTCAGTATAATTTTAATATAAAAATAATTTCACTATATTCAGATCTGTTGGGAATTGGTCAACCGTTGTTATGGTTTAGATCTAAAATATTCCCCCAAAGTCTCACATGTTCAGAAGTGGGGTTCTGGGGCTGGGGATTTAGCTCAGTGGTTCCGCCACCTGCCTTGCAAGCGCAAGGACCCAAGTTTGATCCCAGGTACCAAAAAAAAAAAAAAAAAAAAGAAGTGGGGCCTGGTTGAAGGAGGCAGATCAATGGAGACATTATCCTTGGCTCCTGTTTACTGTCTCTCTCTCTCTCCTGCTATCTGGCTGCCATGGTGTGAGCAGCTGTACTGTATCAGGCCCTTTCACCATGTCATTTCTGCCTTGGAGCCAGCTGATTTTGGATTGAACCCACTGAAACTGTGAGCCTCCTTTAAATTGTGGGTGTTGGGTCTTTTACAAATACAAAAATTGTGACTAATACAAAAAATTGGTACCAATAGTAGAGTTGTTGCTATGGTTATATCTGGCCATGTGGTTCAAAAGCATTTGCAACTGATTTTTGGGAAGAATTTGGGTTAGAGGAGCCCTAGAATGCTATAAGCAGAGCTTGACTTGCAGTTCTGGTTGGATATCAGAAAACCAGAATGCTGGTAGGAATGTGGACAGCAAAGGACAAGATTATGCAGTTTTAGCTGGGAATATCCCTGTACTCGAAACAGGACTAGAGGACATGTGCATTTCATTCTGGGAAAGAATTTGTCTGGGGTTTTTTTTTTTTTTTTTTCCCTGTGTCCTAAGACTTTGTGTGACTGAATTTAAAGGTCACTGACTAATCTGATGGAGGAAATTTCAAGGTAATTGAGTGTTTGGGTGTGGCATGAATATTGCTGGCTGCTTTTACCTAGATTTACGTGAGATTCAGGAGCAAAATGGAGAGACAAAAGATGTGAAGATTTTGCTGATTGGCCAGAAAGGAAGGGTCTGTAATGTTGGGCCCAAGCAGAGTATGGTTGCTGAAAAGATATGCCAACTACAACAACCGCAAGAAAGATACTTTGAGGGCATCTCAGAAAATTACTAGATCCCGGGAATCAGAGTTCAAGGGTATAAAAGGATAAATACCTTTGAAATATTTTGCTTTGAAACAAGAGGCCCAGGGCACCCTGCTCATTTATGGCCACAAAGGGAAATATTTCCCCAGTTCAGCCATCTAGGCACTCAGAGGATGTTGCAGCCATGTTCCAAGGGGGTCAACCAGTAATCAGGTTACTGGTTGAGCTGGCAGCAGACCTTCTGCTGGTTTTTCAGGCATGCAGAATGCAAGAGTTATTGGGTCACAGAGGCTTCCACCCAGATTTTAAAAGAAGACCTGGGAGGTTAGACAAAAATGTATGACAGGGTCACAGTTCCTTCCAGGAGCCCTGAGAGAGAAATGTTTAAAGCTATGAGAGTGAAGCCAAAGGTGCACTGGAGACCTCAAGGAGTTGGAGATGCCAGAAACAGGAAATGTCTGCTGAAGAAAATCGCAGGCAGTGAGTGGAGCCAACCCAAGAGAGAAGCTATGTTGGCTGCAACCAGCAAGGGCATAGGGGTAGGGATGTCCAAGCCCTTTGAAGTTCATATCATCTCACCACAACCTGCCCAGGGTGCTGAGCATGGAGCTGTAAGATTTAATATTTGCTCTAGTGGGGTTTGCTTTTGCTTTGGTCTGATTCCTATTTCCCTATTCGTCCCTTTTAGTAGAAATATTTACCTGGTGTCATTATATATTGGAAATACTAGCTTTTTTTTTTTGTATTAAATTCTTTTATTGGTACATTGTAGGTATACAACACAATTACATTTCTCATGGGGAATTGTACCTTTATATAATACATCTTGGTTCTTATTTTTTCCCCATTCCTAGCCCTCCCTTCACGCCCTCCACCCTTCCCTATTTACAAAGACTTTATTTCCATTTTTTCCATTTCTCATCATTTTTTCCTTTCCCTTCTTTCCTTTCCCCTGCCCCTCCCACTACCCCTACCCCTTTGGACCTTTTATTCCTATTTTACATTATCGATTATTCATTCTAATCATTGGTACATTTTAGGTATACAATATAATGACATTCATCATTGGAAATTTGCACCTTTACATAGTCTCTCTTGGTTCTTGTTTTTCACCCTTGCCCAGCCCTCCCTTCAACCCCTCCAGCCCTCCCTATTTACAAAAATTTTGTTCCCATTTTTCCATTTTCTCATATTAATCCCATTCCCTTCTATCCTTTCCCTTAGCTCTCCCCCTTCCTTCCCCTTTGCCCCTTTTCTTCCTATTTCACATTACCTATTATACATTTAGTCCTTATTTACACTTTCAGTTTCTCACACCAGAGAAACTATTCGGTATTTACACATCTGTATCCTATTTATTTCACTTAAGAGTATTGCCTCAATGTGCATCCACTTAGCTATAAATGTCTCTAATTTCTCATCTTTTATGGCTGAGTAGTACTCCATTTTATAAAAAACCCACATTTTCTTTATCCAGTCTCCTGTTGATGGGCATTTGGGCTGTTTCCAAGTTTTAGCTATTACAAACTGTGCTGCGATGAACATGGGTGCACATATATCACTGTGGTATGATTCTTTTAATTTTGGGGGGAAGATCCCTAGCAGTGGAATAGCGGGGTCAAATGGGACTTCCAGTCCTAGTTCTTTGAGGTATCTCCATACTGATTTCCACAGTGCTTGCACCAGTCTACACTCCCACCAGCAGTGGAGCAGGGTTCCTCTTTCCCCATAGCTCTGCCAGCATTTGTTGTTGGTTGATTTCATGATAGCAGCCATTCTTTCTGGAGTGAAGTGGAATCTCAGCGTTGTTTTCATTTGCATCTCTCCAATGACCAGTGACGTTGAACATTTTTTCATGTATTTATTTGCTATTTCTAGGAAGTACTAGCTTTATTATTAATTTTTACATAGATTCACAGCTAAGAGTGAATTGAGTCTCAAGGGAGATTTGGGATTTGGATTTTTCAGTAATACTGAAACGGTTAAGAGGTAGACTAAATGCATGTTACATAGCAAGATGAGTGCGAACCTTTGAGAGGTCAAAGGTGGAATGTTATGGTTTAGATCTAAAACATCCCCCCAAAGTCTCATATGTTTGGAGGTGAGGCCTGGTTGGAAGAGGTAGGTCACTGAAGCATGACTTGGAAGGGTATATTCTTGTCCCTAGCTCCTTCTTTCCCTCTTTGCTTCTTGGCTGCCATGGGGATGAGCAGCTGTCCTCTTCCAGGCCCTTTATGCCACTTCTGCCTTGAAGCCAGTCAACTTTGGAACCGAGAGCCAAGATAAACCTCTCTAAGTTGTGTGTATTGGGTATTTTGTCCCAGCACTGGGAATATGACTAATACACCCATAGATTCAGTACCTGGGGAATTTATAATACTATTACAGTCATTTTAACAAAGGCATTTATTTACTGCTTACTGTGTTTAAGAGATTGTGATGAATACTGTGTGTGTGCTCTCACTGAGCCTCCAAAACAACTCTGTGAAGGAGATGTGATTTTTTTCAGATGAAGAAGATGACACAGAGAGCTTCAGCGACCTGTCTAAGCTCCCATAACTGCCAGTGTTGGACCAGGAGTCTGAATCCAGAACCTGTATTCCTAACCAACTGTCCTTAGTTTTATTTTAATTTTATTGTTTTGAGTCTTGCTCTGTAGTTCAGGCTGGCCTTGAACTTACTATGTAGCACAGGCTGGCCTCAAACTCATGGCAATCCTCTTACTTCAGCCTCCTGAGTGCTGGGATTATAGGTGTGTGCTACCCTTCCCAGCCTGTCCTTAGTTTTAAAATGATATAAATATATTGGGATTGTATTGTCCAATACAATACAGCCTTGTAATGTCAAGGTTTGGAAACTCTGGTGATGCCATTGGTATGGGTTTTGCTGCAGCACACCCACCCCATCATTGGATATTCTTTTTTACCTTTATAAATTTCAAAACTTACTACTAAGCTGCAGTAAGCAAGACTGGTTCTAACATAAGTAAAGACAGATAGATCAGTGGAAATCGCATATCTGATAAGGGATCAGTACTGGAATATATGAAGAGGGCTCATAATGTAATAAAAACAATAAATAACCCAATTAAAATAAAGGCAAAATACCTAAAAAGACATTTCCTCAAAGAAGATATATAAATGGGCTGTGAGTATATGAAACAATGTTGAACATTGTGAGCTATCAGAGAAATGCATATCAAAACCCTAATGAGGGCTGGGGATTTAGCTCAGTGGTTCCACCTGCCTGCCTGCCTCACAAGTGCAAGGTCCCGATCCCCAGTACCAAAACAAACAAACAAAAAAACTCTAATGAGACCCCACTCCACACTTACTGGGATGACTACAGATAATAACAAGTAGTCCTGGCTGGCCTTGAACTCACTATATAGTCCAGGGTGGCCTCAGACTCATGGTGATCCTCCTGTATCAGCAGAGATTACAGGTGTGTGCCACCATGCCTGGCCCTTTTGGTATTTAAGATATAAGATAGTGCTTTGATTTTCTCCTGATAGTCCATCAGGTATCCCAGTACTATTTATTGAGTCATGCTTTCTATCACCACTCTTACATATGAAAGTGTTATGATACTTGGATTGGTTTGAGTTGTCTATTTAATTTAAAGTTTTTATTCTTTTTACCATACTATATTTTACTGTAGTAGAATAAATACCTGTTCCCTAATCTTGTACTTCAAAATAGTCCTGGTAATTTTCACTCATTTTCTAATTAAGTAGATTTTCATTCTCTCAAAGTATAATGTGATCTATCACCCCCTTACTCATCCTATTCTCCCAGTGCCCAACTAGAAGGCCTGGGCTTTTGTCCTGGCCCCATCCTTTCTAGCTATGTGGACTTTTGGTGATTACTGAACATCTCTGACTCATTTCCCTCCTCTGTAAGACAGTGAGAATCCTATGGATACCATAAGGTTGTGAAGTTCAAATGGGATAATCTGTGTAGAGGCCCTTGGTAAACAATATAGATATATGAAAATACTTTCTATGGTTTTTACTAAAGGGGCCATTGAGCCCAGAGAAATGCTAGCTCTACTAAAGATTCCCAGGAAGTTAGTATAGGAAATGTCTAGAACTAGAATGCTGGCCCATGTCCTATAGCCTTCCACTGGGCTCTGCTGCCTCCAGTCCTGGGTGCTTGCTGAGGAGCCTGTCTGGAGGTGTTGGTATTAGTAGCCCTCTTTCATTGTCCCCTATAGGTTGTGAATGGTCAGACTATTTCCCTGGTTTCCCCCAAGCTTCTGATTACCTGGAAAGGCCATCTGGAGAGTGTGGCAGATATCCTATATGTGGACAGCTTGCAGCTGATTATCAGTGCTGGCCAGGATTGGGACGTCAAGGCTTGGAAACTCTCTGACGATGCCACTGGTATGGGTCCTGCTGAAGAACACCCCACCCCTAGGCTTTCTTGTCCCTGTCTCTGATGGAACACAAGCTGGCATGAACCTCCCCACAGCAACTGCAGTTGCATCAATAGTATTATAGGATGTGAGTCTGTCCATCCATTTGGCATTCTGTCCAGTATCCATTAGCCATTGATGTATACATTTATGAATCCACCCAACATTATTTGCCTTTGTATATTTTTGAAAATCATATACCTAATTAGTTGTTACTTTCTCTTTTTTAAAATAAACTTTATTGCTTTATCATACATAAAGAAAACCACACAAGCCAAAAGGGTTCAGCTTGGTGAATTTTCAGAAAGTATACATGTATATTCATAGAGCCACCATCCATGTCAAGAAACAGAAACCATTCTAAGGGATCCCCTTATCCCCTACCCTGACTGTCACTGTAAATATCTCTTCAGAAGTAACTGCCATCCTGATTTCTATATTCATAGATCAAGTATGTACAGTTTTGAACCTTGTATAAATGGAGTCATTTGATAGGTTCTCCTTGTGTCAGTTTTTTAAAAATCATTATGTTTGTGAAATTCATCCATTTATTGAGTGTAGTAGTTCATTCATTTTTGTTGAATACCATTATTTATCTGTACTCTTGTTAGTGGCCATGGGGATTGTTTGCAGCTGTTTTGAATACTGAAAAATAATGCTGCTATGAACATTCTTATATATAAGTTTTGATGAATAAATACATACATTTCTACTGGGTATTCACAAACCACAGGACATATAAAGTCTTAGTTGATGTTACCAAATGATCTTTCAAAATGATTACCAGTTTGCATCATTTCATCAGCCAGCTGTAAGAACTCTCATTATCCTGTAATTTCACCAATACTTGATATTGTCAGGACTTTAAGTCTTAGCCATCTTTTGCGCATGTAATGACATCCCATTGTGATTTTAACTTGAATTACCTTGAAGACTATGGAGGGTGAATATCTGTTTATGTATTTATGAATCACTTGACTATATTTGTTTGTTAAGTTCTTTTTCAGACTTTTTTCTATTGAATTATTTTAATTATTGTAGTTAATACTTTATGGGTATGAGTATTTCAACAATTATATATTATGTAGATGTCTCCTTCCACTTTTGTGGCCTGCTTTTTATTGTCAGCCATATCTTTTGATGAACAGAAGTTCTTACTTTTAAAGTAATTCCATGTTATCAGTCTCATCATTTTTTTGGCTTATGTTTTTGCTTCTTTTTATTATAGCACTTCCCCCCCCCAATTTTCTTACTCTCTTAAGAAAATTTTAATGGTGTGGTATACAGTTAACCATACACACTTAGTTGTGCAGTGAGTTGATCTCTAGAACTTTTTCATCTTGCATGACTGAAACTGTACCTGAATAGCAACTCCTCATTTTTCCTCTCTGCAGCACCTGGCAACCACCATTCTACCTTCTGTTTCTATGAATTTGACTACTTTAGTTACCTCATATAAGTGAAATTATGTAGTATTTGTCCTTCTGTGACTGGCTTTTAAAATTTAGCCTAGTATTCTCAAGGTTCATCTATGTTGTGGCATATAACAGGACTTTCTTCCTTTTTAAGGTAAATAATACTTTATAGGATGTAGATACCATACTCTCTTCTGTGTTCATTTTTTCAGTGGACACTTTAGTTGTTTCCATCTCTTGGCTATTATAAATAATGCTGCAACAAAACCTGGGAGTTTTTCTTCACAACCTGTTTTTATTTTATTGGTTTTTTGATAGAAAGGGGTTGCTGGATCATATGGTAGTTTTATTTTTGATTTTTTTGCAGAATTGCCATACTGTTTTCCATAGTAGCTACCCAATTTTACATTCCCACAAGGCTTTTTATTTCTCTTAGATGTTCTAATGGGTGTGAGATAATACTTCTTTGTGGTTTTAATTTTACATTTCCTTGATGATTATTGATGTTGAAAATCTTTTCATAAAACTGTTGGCCATTTGCATGTCTTCTTTGGAGAAATGTCTATCCAAATCCTTTGCTTATTTTAAAATCAGTTTTATTTTTGGCTAATGGGTTGTTATTAACCCCTTATTAGATATATAGTACATATTTACAGAATGTATCTTCCCTCTCCATAGGTTGTCTTTTTGCCCTGATTATTTCCTTTGCTGCTTAGAGCTTTTAGTTTGGTATAGTCCCACTTGTCTGTTTTTGCTTTTTTGTTGGTGCTTTTGGTGTTATATCTAAGAAATCTTTGCTAAGACTAGTGTTAGGGAGATTTTCCTTTGTGTTTTCTTCTAGGAGTTTCATAGTTCTGGATTTTATATTTAATTTTTTTTTTTTTTGTACCGGGATCAAACTTGGGTCCTTCTGCTTGCAAGGCAGGCAGCAGAACCACTGAGCTAAATCCCTGGCCAAATATATATATATATATATTTTTTGGTACCAGGGATCAAACTTGGGTCCTTGTGCTTGCGCAGCAGGCAGTGAAATCACTGAGCTAAATCCCCGGCCCTATATTTAATTTTTTAATACATTTTGAGTTGGTTTTATGTGTAGTTAGGGTAGGAATCCAGTTTTTTTTTCTTTTGCATGTAGATACCAAATTTTTCACATTTTTTTTTTTTTTTAAGGGTTAGATTTTTCCCTATTGCATAGTCTTGGCACCCTTCTCAAAGATCAGTTATTTCCTTTGCTTTGCAGAAATTTTTTAGTTTCCAGTTTTTTAGTTTTGCTTTTCTTGCCAGTGATTTCCTGCTATTCTGTTTTATTGGTTGATGTATCTATATTTATGTCAGTACCAGACTGTTTGATCGTTATAATTTTATAATATATTTTGAAGTCAGAAAATGTGAAGTTTTCAGCTTTATTTTTTCTCAAGATTGTTTTGGCAGTTCAGGATCTCTTTGTAGTTCCATATGAATTTTAGGATTTTTCCATATTTCTGCAAAAAATGACATTGGGATTTTGATAGGGATTGAATTGCATTTGTAGATCACTTTGGGTAGTATGGGCATTTTTTTAAAAGTATGGGCATTTTAACAGTATTATGTCTTCCAAACAATGAACACAAGATATGTTTTCATTATATTATATCTTCCTGTAACACATTGGTGCTAATGTTGCCCTAAATGGCCAATTTCTTCTCATATTTACCCACTTATCTACCACTTCTGGCTCTTCATTCCTGAAGTTCTAGGATCCTGTCTGTAATCAGTTTCCTTCAGCCTAAAGAACTTTATTTCTTACAATGTTATCACTGATAAATTCTCTAAGCTTTTGTCTCAAAAGATCTTTGTCTTAAAATTTTAAGGCTTGGGCCTGGGATGTAGCTCAGTGGCACTGTTACTGCCTTGCAAGTGCAAGGTCCTGAGTTTGATCCCCAGTACTGAAAAAAAAAAAAATTAAGGCTTTAAAAAAAGCTGGGTATTAAATTCCCAGTTGGAAGCTTTTTTTCTTTCAATATTTAACAAAAAGTTCATTCAGTTAACTTTTAACTTCCATATTGTCTTACTTTTTTCATTGCTGAGACAAAATACCCAACACTCAAAGGAGGAAGGGTTTATTGTAGCTCACAGTTTGTAGAGGTGTTAGTTTGTAGTTGGCTGTCTCCAAGGCAAGGTTGGGTGGCAGAGGCGTGTCACAGAGGAGAAACAGTTCATAGCAGGCAGAAAGCAGCGAAGCAGTGAAGTAGCAAAGATCCATCAACAGAAGTAGCAACAGCAACAAAAGCAGCTGCCCTCTTTGTCTCCCTTGTATTCCATCCTCGCCACAGTAGTACTCAACCCAGGGTGGGGCACCTTTATCCAAGCATCATATCCTTAATCCCAGCACCACACATCCTAGATCCAGCCACCTCCAGAAAGCCCCACTTATGACTGCTTGGGGCTTTGAGAGGATATCTAGATACAAGCCATAACACATATATTCTGTTGAAAAGTCAGTTGTATATTGCTTCTCTGAAGGTTATTTGTCCTTTTTCCCTGGCTTCTTTTGATTTTCAGCTGTTTGACTATGATATGCCTAAGTGTAGTTTTATTTGGATTTATGCTAGTAGGAGTACACCAACTTTTAAAAAAATCTATGGGTTGGTGCCTTTCATCAGTTTTGAGAAATCCTAAGACATTTTCTTTTTAGTGTTGCTTCTTCCCTATTCTCTTTCTTTTCTCATTGTGGGACCCTAGTTATATGTACTAAGCCCATATGTCTCTCATGCTCTCTTCTCATCTTTTTTCTAATCTCTGCATTTCAGACTGGATATTTTCTTTTACTTTTTACTTTTTAAATATTTTTATAATTTTGAGACAGGATCTCATTATGTTGTCCAGGCTGGCCTTGTACTTATGATTTTTCTGCCTCAGCCTCCCAAGTAGCTGAGATTACAGGTACACACCACCATGCCTGGCTTCTAGACTAGACTGTATATTTTCTACTGATCTGCTTTTGGTTCATTAATTCTGTCTTCTTATGCATGCAGCCTGGTATTGAATGTATTGAATGAGCTTTTCATTCCACTTTTAGTTTTAGAATGGCCAGTTGATTCTTTTCTATAGATTTCAACTTTCTATTGAAATTCTCCTTTCTGCCCATTTTCTTCATATTTTTACACTATTTGTAATAATTGTTTTTATCTGCTAACTCCAGTGCCTGAATCACCCAAAGGGTCTGTTATTAATGTCTATTTATTCTTTTGATTATTGGTTACATTTTCCTGTCTTTTCACACATCATAAATGTAAACAAAAAAGATTTTCCAGCCCGTCAGTGGAGCTGGATTATAGCTATAGGTAGTTCTTTTTTTTAATTTAAATTTTATATTGGTACATTTTAGATATACATATTGATAACATTCATCATAGAGGATTTGTACCTGTACATGATATATATTTTTTTCTTTTTTTCCCATTCCTCTTCCCTCCCTTCAACCCCTCTTCCCCTCCTTATTTACAAAAGCTTTGTTTCTATTTTTTTCCTTCTTTTTTTTTTTCTTGTCCTTTCCTTCCTTCCTCCTCCATCATTCTCCTTTTCATTTGAACATTTTCTTCAGTTTTCTTCTGTCTTTACTTGTCTCAAGGGTGAAATCTGTTTGGTCTGTTGTAGACTTCTTCTTTTGGAGGGACTTTGTCTCTGAATGATCTCATTTTAGCCCAACTTCACAAGTCCAGCCTCTGTGCTCAGCACATGTCCTGCTGGACAGTCAGTATGTTTAGGACCCATTAGACTCAAATCTCATGCTGGCCACAATAGCTGTCAGAAGCTCTGCTGGTTCCTCTTCTCTCTGAGCTTCCTTCTGTCTAAGCCAAGCCTTCTTCCTCAGCCTGTGCCCAGTCCAGGATGCCCCTGAGAAGAGAGCAGCTCTTAGTCTCAGTTCTTAGAAAGATTCTTCCCTTACTTAGTTTTATTTCATCTGGTTTTCCTTGCTTCTATAGTTCTCTGATGATTTCTTTAAAATGACTTTGTAACAAATCTCTTAATTTTCTTAATTCTTAAAATTCTGCAGCAGGAGAATGGTTTACTACCCACCACACACTGCCCAGAAACGGGACTTGTATTGTACTTTTTCACTGCCTGCTTTTCACTCCACCCCCCATCTTTCCTTACCTCACCCCAAGAATCCCATTGATTGATGCCTGGTCACTTTATACCCAGCTGCTTGAAGCCCATGGAGGAGCACTGGTCATTGCCATAGAACTCTTCCCATACCAACCTGCGTGTGGGGCAGGATGCTTTAGGCCTGAGCTCCAAGTATGTCCTAGGGCTAGTGACTGGTTTATTCAGGTATTTGTTCAATACCTAGCATACAGTCTGGCACATGCTGGGCACCGAATATTTGGTGAATGTTTGGGATGAAGGTAAGGGGTCACTGGCTGACTCTTGAGGGTTACAGGGCAGGGGGCAGTGGCTGCAGAGACAGGCATGTGCCAGTCCTTGTTCTGATCAGGGTCTGGTCAAATCACAGGGACGTTTGGGCTGAGTGTTTGGAAAAGGATCCAGAGTGCTACAATGGATGGTGATCAAGAACAAAGTGCAAGCCTGGAGGAGAAGGCCTATTCCACCAGCACCGTGCTCAGGGGCTCCTGTCTGGAGCTGCAGTGAGTTACCACAGCCCACTTGGTGATCTCTGGCCAAAGCAAAGGAGGCTGTGAGCCTTACCAGTCCCCAGGAAGCCTCTCCCTGGGTGGGGTAGTGCGGGCAGGGTTGGGGAAGGCCTTTGGAATGGCTGAGGCTTGGGACCTGCAGACAGCTGCGGTCCCACCCTACCCAGCTCAGTACAAACTGAGCAGCAAAGTGGGGGTGGGGGTGGGGTGTGTGTGTGATGATGGGGGGGGTGGGGGGATGGGATGCAAACCCCAAGTGTTTAGATAGGGCCCTGCCCCTGAGCCAGACTCAGATTCTCAGCCAGACTCTGCCAGAGAGGCAGAGATCCCTGCAGAGGACATTGCTACACAGCTACAGGCTTCTAGTGGGAGGGGCTAGGCCCACACCTGAGGCCCAGGTCCTAAACAGATATTTGTGTTATTTCTGATTCGTGGGGAAGAGTAGGCCACTGGCTACATCCTCCTTCTCCACCCACTCCATCCTTATTTCTGACCAAGTCTAGTAATTTGGTTTGTTCAAAATTTTTTTGAGGGTTGGAGGTGAGGCTCAGTAGTAGAGTGCTTGCCTAGTGGCAAAAGCCCTGTGCAAAGCCCTGGGCTTGATCCTTAGTATGCATGCACACACACACACAGAATTATTGAGATTCTGCTCACTTCCAGACACAACTTCTGCCTCAGACAACTCACAGTCCCTTTGGGGAGATGGACATGCAAACTCATGGCTGCAGTTCTGTGTATGGTGTTAGGAATATTAGGTATAGGGGTGGCTTAGAAGATAAGCTGTCTGATTCAGGAGATCAAGTAAGGAAGGCTTCATAGGAGAGATTTTGGAGTTGAGTTTTGACATATATGTAGGAGTTTGCCAGCACAAATAGAATCTTTGTAGCTCCTGTGCTCCCATCATGGCATATGCTTTGACAGTCCTGTGAAGGGAGAAAAAAACAAGGCAGAGGCAGGGTTTGCCTAGGGTGAGGGTAGATGTAGAAATATTCCACTGGGGAGGTCCAGGTAAGGCCAGAGTGAGGGTTCGGGCCACCATATAGGAAAGCACAGGGTGGTGGAAAGAGTGGCAGGACTCATGTGGCTAGCCACATCTGGGTTTTGCTGACATCATCGAACACTTGCTCAGTGATGGCCCCTGGGGAGCCTATCCCTGGGAGAGAGTCAGAAATGTTGGGGAGCATCAGGCCCAGAAAGGGAGGGAGACCCTCCTGGGAAGGGGAGGGGCATGCTGTGAAGGAAAGCCCCTCTCAGAAGGGACCTGGCCGAAGCACTGGCATACCATCAGTGGGAGCAGGTGGCCCTGATGACACTGCTGAATGGGAAGGAGGACATGGAGGCTGAGGCCTGGACCCGGCTGCAGAGGATAGCCCAGATGTCCCCATGGGCCCATGAGCACTCACTGGAGGATATCGAGGCGAGCTGGAGCCAGTGGGAGTCCAGGGGCAGGCAGGTGAGGCTGCTGGTAAGCGCGGGAGGGTCAGGGGCCCCAGCTCTCAGCCTTCACTATCCCCTTTGGCTCCTGCAGGTGAGCAAAGTTGTAGGAACAGCATATAAGCCCAAGGGAGGGTTGCGGAGTCCCAGAGTCCTGTCCACTAATGTGAATTACAGCTGTATGAAGCAGCAGGTGAGGCAGCATGGGGCCCACTCCCTGAGACTTGGGGCTAAAGACCCAGGCTGCCTTTGCCCATATGGCCTCCAGTGGGGTGATGGGAGCATCTGGCCTTTGTCAGGGCTCTGGGCCACAGGCAGTTCTGACAGCAGGGTGGTCTGGCCCATGTACTTGCCAGGGCTGGTGTGGTTGAGGCCATCATTCAGGTTTCATACTGGAAGTTATCTGGCTTTTGGGAGGAGTTCCTTGGCCACGCACCTGACTGTAGCCATCAGAGCACTACTGTAGTCTGTGGCTGCTCACTTGCTTGTTAGTGTATTTACCATGTCCACACAACTGTGGGTGCTCCAGAGTAGACAGGGTGTCATGGTGCCAGGTGCACAGGAAGGGATGGAGTACCTGGGATGGGATGGCTCTCCTCGGGGGAGAGAGGGAGCAAGGGACCTTGGAGTGACCAGATGCGAGCTCCATCCTGCTTTCCTGTGGGTGGATCCCACCTTCCCCATCTCCTCCTCCTATCTGCCATTGTGCCCAGCAGGGCTTCTCTCAAAGCACAGGATGGGGAGTGCTAACGGGAGAAGTGCACACACCAGAGGACACTGTACCTGGGCTTGCTCTTGGTCCAGGTCATGAACTTATTCTTAGGAGGGAATATCCTGATGCCAGCACTCACCTCCCAGGGCTGCTGTGGGCACCAGACAAAGGAGAGGGAGCTGACCTTCTGAACAGTATGTGGCCATTAGTAACAGCACAGTGCTTTGGAGGCTGCTGCTTCTGTGGAGGCCTCAAGGTTCTTCCTGTCCTGGGTGCTGTCAGCTCCCACAGGTGCCCCGCCTCCTGCCTTCTCTGTCCCCAGATCTCACCTCAGGTCTACCAAAGCCTTTACTTCAATAAACTGACACCTGTCCAGCAGCCTGACTTCCTGATGCACCGGGCCCCAGACCAGCAAGGCTAGGGTGGCTGTTGGGTGGCCCACAATATCCAGAAGGATTTGGAGTCTGTCAGGGAGCAGATCTTTGTGGACACCCCAGCCAACACACTGGCTGCCACCCCTACCCTCTCCCCCTGTCTGTCGCTAGTAGCCTCAACCTCCAGGCTGCCAGACTCCAACTTGCCTGCTTTCCCAAGGCCCCAGTCCTGGTGAGTTTCCATAGTCCAGTCCCATGTCTTGGCCTTGCCTTGGGGTCTGTGTCCATCCTGCAGAGCTCAGAGAGCCTGTGGCTACTGGCTCCTCTCTTGAGCAACACCCAAAGCCTCTGGAAGCCACTCTTGGGTCCTCTGTGCAGAGAGGCCCTGCCCTCCTCTCCAGTGATGCAGGGCACCCCAGCCCATGGGTCCTGCAAGTCCCTGACTCACATCCTGTCAGGCTCAGGGGATGTGGGCCTTTCCTTTATGCCTCTGCTCTGGCTCTCTGGAGAAGTCCATATATCTTCTGGCCTCTCACAGAGACATAGAGAAAAAAAATAAATGTTCTCAGATGTCAGAATCATGCAGGTGGTAAGGTTGCACTGCATGTCCCTCACCCCCAAAGACACTGGCTGTACCTGAGACCAGTCACATTCCCTGGCAAGGATACAGAAAAGTGTGTCTCCCTTCAGGATGCAGTTGCCTGGCAAGTCACAGGCTGATGCCTGGGGGCAAGGGCTTGCAGGTCTCATGATGGGGTAGGAGGTGGGTCATCAGTTGGTGGAGCTGAATGGCTCAGAAATTGGTTCAGCTTCTTAGGAGAGTGAAGCCCAACTGTGTCCAGAGGCCCAGCAGCATCCATAGGTGGCACTGGCTGTTCATCCCCTTCCCCTTTGTCTGTCTATTCTCCTTTACCATCAGGCACTGCCCCCAGCCCCTGTGTTTATAAGCCACTGTGTGCAGGGCAGGCATTGGAGCTTGGTGGTGGCACTCTACTTGGCTGTGCTGCCCTCTGGCTTTGGAGCCTCCCTCTGATCCAGAAGTACCCATCCAGGTCTCTGCTGGGCCACCATCTCTCTCAGCAGCTCCACACCCCATTATGGCCATGTGGGGACTTCTGGACACAGGAGATACCATGCAGAACTCATGAAGTGTGAGGTCCCACCAGTCAGGCCCCAGCCCCAACCCTCATGGCCTTCTCGCCCTGGTGCCCAGTCACAGACATAGCCTGTGGCCACTGGACAGAAGCCTTCAGGCTCACCTTATCATGGATGAGGCACATTGTCATCCCCAGTCACTCTAGGTCAGCTGGCCTCAGGTCAGCAGAGCTGAGACCCATCCTTGGAGCCAGTCAGGGGCAGTGGCCCTGTGGATTAGCTGCTGCATTGGGGAAGAGGTCAAAGGAGGCTCCTCAGTACTCAAGTTTCAGGCTAGGTCAGTCTGAGTCCCTACTATCCACAGTGAAGGGGAGGCAATGGGCAGAAGGTGCTAGTCCCCTTGTTGCCCACAGAGCAGCCCCCTACATGTCTCCAGTGTCGGGGTGCCTGAGTTCTGTGCCAGGTGGCCTTTGAAGGGAGGGTGCTGAGTTGAAAGAGCTGGAAACTCACCCCTGCCATCACAAAGAGGTCCTTGAGCTTCCTTTTGCTTTGGGGTGGGAGGTTCAGTCTGGTGGGGGCTGCCTGCCCAGGCCAAGACCACCCTCAGCAGTGCCTCCCCTGGCCCACCCAACAAACTCGCTCTTGAGAAGAGCTTCTCCTGTTGGGCCTCTGACCTGGGTCCTAGAGCTTCTGGATGGTCCTAGAAGCTGACAACAAAGCACCAAACAGTGGCTTCAAACAAAGTCTGTTGCCTCACAGTTCTGGAGGCTGGAAGCGTGAGTTCAGGGTGTTGGCAGGGCCACCTGGAGTCCTGCTAGGAGAATCCTTCATTGCCTCTTCAAAGCTCCCTAGAACCATGGCAATTACAGGCTGGGGCAGGGGGCTTAGTGTTGAAGATTAGTCTGGTGTTGGCTGGCAAACCCTGCTTGGTGTTCCTTGGCTTGAGGCATCACCCTAATCTCTGTTTCCATAGTCACTTGGCCAACTCACTTGTGTAGGGAACAGGGAAAGGGGACGTTACTAGAACCTCTGAAGTACGTCCTAGTCTCCTGGGAGCCACGATAGCACAAGGCAAATTAGTTTATTATATAGGAAAGAGAAAAAATGAGACTTTTGAGAAGAAGCCAAGCTTTGGGCCTGATCAGTGCTGCTCTGGGTGGCAAAGACCCCGACCTGGAGCTTGCCACACCTTTATTCAGAACAGCAGCAGAAACAAAAGTAGCAATTGACTCAGAGGGCACAGAGATGATCCTAGAACAATGAGGAACTATGCAGATGAAGATTTGGTTCCTCCTAGGATGTCTCCAGCTGTTGTAGTCCTGCCCTGAAGCATCACAGCATCAAGGGACCATTGAGGTCTTAGGCGTGACTGGAGGTGAAAAAGGAGTTATATCTGGACATGCTGTAGCTGGCCTGTAGACAGGAAAACTAGGCCCTAATCATGATTTAATTATGAAATGATTTCCCCCCCAAATCATGTAGAATTGCTCCCGACAGACGTTTCTTCTCAGGACACCATGCATCCACCCTGTCCCATCATGACTTCATTTTAACAACATCTGTAATGACCCTGTTTCCAAATTGGGTCACATTTTGAAGTACTGGGGGTTAGGACTTCTGCACATCTTTTTAGAGAACACAGGTTAGCCTGAATGGCATTCTAGGTGGGGTAGTACAGGAGAGTTTGGCTACTAGAGAGATTTTTCAGTTTCTAGAGCTTTCAGCTTTTTGGCTGAGACCCTATTCTCAAGTCCCAGTTGTTCTCCTGGAAAACTTCATCTGGGGCCCCCCAAACCCAAGGCCAAGCAAGGCTGCCCATGCCTGGGTCCTCTTCTATCTGTACCACATTGAGCTTTCCTGTTGACTTTTCCCAGAGGAACTTGAACTCCAGTTTCCTCTTCACTGAAGTTGAAGGAAACAAGAGCCAGCCTTTATCAGACCCATTCCAGGTGCCAGGTACAAAGGCTGAGCACTAACCTGCTAGCAGTGCATCTGCTCATTTAGCCCTCACAGCGCTCCCTGAGGCTTGTGTTGGTGTTACCTGTTTTAACCGAGGCAGCTGTGGCCTAAGAGTGTGTGTGTCCCTACTGCTGGGCCTCATCAGCATCTCTCTGGACTTGGGGAAGGATATTGGCATCTGTCTGGGGCTCTTCCCCCATGACTAAGTAGAGTTCGTGGGCATCAGCATGAACTTGCTATTAGGGTGAGGGCTCTGAAACTGGTGCTGCTGCATCCCTCCATCCAGCACCAAGGTCGGTGTGGAGCCACATTCATACATGCACACATAGACACACACACACACACACACACACACACACACACAGTTTCACTTGAGCTTCTTAATCTTGGATGTTCATGGGTAGTTGTGGCCCACAGCAGCTGGTTGGAGCCAAGATAGACATGGTGAACCTCAGGTCATCAGGGTAAGGGTGAGGGTGGTAACCCAGGTGGGGACCAGTGAGCAGTCTGGGCTGGGCATATTGGCCTCAGCACCTGTGGGATGTTCAGGAATGGCCAGGGCAGTGGAGAGGGTCGGGGAGCATGTGTGGGGCTGGAGGTGGGGGAAAGGCCCAGTGTGCAGGCAAAGGTGTGTGCAGAGATGAGGTGCTCAGAATAAGCTTGGGAAGCAAGGGCAGGAGTGGCCTAAGGTGAAGAAGCCCTGCCCTTGCAGCAGGTGGGAGTGGAGAAAGGGAGACTGGCTCTTGAAGGGGAAGGCTGGGCACACAGGAAGTGCTCACTAACTTCCAAATAGTGGGCCTGCTAGCAGCCTGGTGTTGCCTACCACTGCACAGAAGGAGGTAGGCAAGACCAGAGGGGCTGTTCAGCCCTCAGCCCTGTGTACCCACCCATAGCCTCCTGCTTATGCATGTCCAGGTCCTGATTTCCAAAAAGCATCCTGAGCCAGGGTGAACCCCAGGACCCTGTAGCCTGACTCACTCCTGTGGAGCACAGAGAGGTTGAGCCATGGCTGAGGGTTACAGAGCACATTGGAGAGTACCTGCTGCTTTGCCCTAGGTGGTGACAAGGCTTGTGGGAGGAGAAATATTCCAGAAACATTCCAGAGCTGGGCCCTCACAGGCTGTGCTCAGTCCCCCAGAACACTTAGGGGAAGAACAGCACACTGAGCTGTGTCCATTCCACAGGAGAGGAAACCAAGACTTAGGAGTAAATGGTGCCCAGATGGTCTGGGGGCAAGGGTGTTTTGGAAAGTGAGGAAACTCAACAAATCAGGTGTTGTGAGTGTAAAAGAGCAGAATTCTCGCCTGCTCCTCATTTCTCAGATGGGGAAGCAAGATGTGCTTTGTGCTGGTGGTCTGGTGCAGGACTCCACACACATTCCCTTGGAGCTTACAACAACACTGCAGGGTGGGCCAGTGGCCCAGATACAGGCAGGGACCAAGGGAGGGGCACACAGTATGTCAGCGACAGAGCTGGGGCTCCCACCCAGGCTCCCCAGTCTCAACCCCATCCTGGCTCCTTTGTGGAAACTGTTTCCAGCCTCCCTGAGCCCTCAGCTTGGGGCTGGGATGAGCTGGATCCCTCTTCTATGGTGGAAGCTTCCTGTCTCCTATTTCCCAGGGATCTGAGGGATGGGCTGCAACCCTCACAGGGCCACAATTTGACTCCACCTTGCTCCAAGGACATCTGTTCATGTTCTAGAAACTGAGGCTCAGAGAGATTGAAACTTGCCCTTGGTCACACACAGTGCAGGGCCTGAGCAGGAGTGGGTATTGGACCCCTGCCTCAGGCTTCTGTGAGGCAGCTCCTCCAAGGGAAAGGTGCCCCATTAGAAGGGGAACCCTGGCAGGACCTGTGGCCCTGTTAGCCAGGCCTCCCTTACTGGTCCTCACCTTTGGCAGGAAATGTCCCTGAGTGTGGGAGATGAGTGATCCCTCTGGAGGTGCAGGGCTGGTGGTGGAGGGAGGTCCCCTCTGGTGCCTCCTGCATCCACCACCATCACAGGAGTCAGATCTCAGTCTGCTGGCCCCCAAGCTCCTGCAAGACTTCTTATTGCCCATATTATCCATGAGCTCTGACCTGGCCTTCTTAGGGCCACTGCCCTGCCTGTCCACCACTGTGCCCATCATCTGTACTAGCTCCACCAGTGTCAGGACCCTCACATAGTGCCCAGTGGCCACTCAGGCATCCACACCAGCGCAGAAGTGGCAATGTCAGGGCTGGTCCTTCTGCATGAGCCCAGGCCCTACACTGGAAGGAGCTGGTTGGTGGTCACAGCCCAGGGCTGCAGATATGGGATGTAACTCATCCAGCCCTGAAGGAATCTCTTCTCACTGGTAGTGACAGGCACAGTCCAGCAGCTGGTTTGTGGCTGCAGTCGCCTCAGAAAGGTGGAGGAGTTAGCCTTGCCAGTGTGGATACAGCTGAACCTGAATCTTGTGCCTCAGATGTTGGCTGAAGCACCCTAGCTAATGGGGAGGGAGTTTTTGGCAGATGACAAGAAGGGTGGCAGGGATGGGCCTAGTTTCAGTCCCTGTAGGTAGCTGCCAGGGAACCCCTTGATGTCTCTAGAGGTGTGGCCCAAAGAAGCTCAGCTGAAGTTTCCAACTCATAAAAATTAGCATGGCTGGGCATAGGGGTGCATGGCTGTTAGTGACATGGTGAGACTCTTATCTCAAAAATAAATAAATAAGTAAGTAAATAAATAAATAATAAAAGCATGTGTTTAGCTTTCTTTCTCATCATATCATTTAAAATAAAAATAGTTTAGATATTTACAGGTACATTTCTTTTCTTTCCCCGAAGCCAAGACCCTGCACAAGATTGTCACCCCATGCCTTTCACTCCTGTCAGTTCCCAGGTTGCCAGCTTGGCCATGGCATTCCTAGAGCACTTTGGGGGAACTGTGGGGTGTTGTGGTTTATTTGAACATGGTAGAAAGGTAAATTCTGTCTCAGTGACTTTGCAGCATCTACCTCTGGACTGGAAAATGAGTTGATGTTTCTATCCCAATGTGCAGGATGGGGACCCTCATGCGCTCCCCATCCTGGCCCCCTACCCCAGTTAGAAAGGCCAAGGTTTGATACCCAGCCTTACTCCACAGATTGACAAGGCAGTGAAGCACAGCCACTCACAGGGACTTGCAGCCTGGGCAGATTCCAGGAGGTTGAGGGAGACTTGGGGAGCCAAGAGTTAAAGCAAGGACTCTTGGGGACCAGGTAGCAAGAGCTGGGCAGGGCAGTGCCTGGCTTCCGCCAATGCCCAGCCCTTCCAGGCTGCCTGGTGCCAGGGGTCCCTCTGCCTGATGTCCTGGGTATCAGCTGGCCCCAGGATGTGAGCACCCCGTGATGCCACCTGCTCTGCCTGCAGGAGTGCGGGGCTCTTGGACCGAGCCCAGCCTGTGGTGCCTCAGTGTTTTGGGGTGAGTTATGGCAGTGTCCTGCCTGTCTAAGGCCTTTCCTACCTCTTGTTACTCTGGTGAGGCCACTGGGGCGGGAGGCAGTGCCCCTTGTGTTGATGGGGAAACTGAGGCCAAGGGAGGGACTTGGCTGGAGCCTACACTCCCACTTCCCAGTCCTTGCCCCTCTCCACCCATCTGTGCATGAGGCACCGAGTTCCTCCCAGGGAATGCTGCTGGTGACCTTGTGACTTGGCCCAGCCTCAGTGTGAGGTTCTCAAGAGGCCTGGTGACACCAGCCCCGCCCATCTGCGCCTGGCCTCACACTATACCACACACTGTAGCAAAGGCATGGCCATACCCATCCTTCATTCTTAGAGTCTGGACTGTCCTCTCCACTGCTGGGGTCTGTCCACAGTCACCCTGTGTGCCTCTTACCATCTGGCTTCTATTACAGGACACCTCGGTGACATGGTCTGGGGACACAGCAGGTAAGAAGACCCAATGTGGTACCTGTACACCATGACTTCAAAGGTAGCAAGTGAGAGAATGGTAAAAATAAATGATGTCCAATGTAGCACCAAGTGCTATGGGGCTCATGAGGTGGGGTGGGAGGGAAGGGTTCTCTGAGGAGGTGATTCCTGAGCAGTGATGCTCAGGATGAGGAGGAGCTGGCTGAGTGCCATAGGAAGAGCCGTCCAGCCTGGGTGGGTGCAGCTGGGGTGAGGGACTGATGCGGAAGACACCTAGTGTGTCCAGGGAACAGCAAGGCAGTGGGTTGAGGGTGTTACAGGAGGTGGGGCTGCCAGGATGTGATGTGTGGCAGCGAGATGGGTGGAAGGGAGGTGTCATACTCAGTTCCCTGGGTTTGTCCTGAGGACATCAGGGAGCTGGGTGGCTTTCCCTCCTACTTAGAGAAGAGAGTAGAGTCTCAGAGAGGTGAAATGACTTGTCCAAGGACACCCTGCAGCACGGAAGTCAGAGCACAATTGACAGCAGGCCAGGCTCTCTGCCACAGTGCCCCTTGGATGCCCTCTAGGTACTGCACCACACATGGCTGGGTGACCACAGGCTGGTGGCTAAACCTCTCTGGGCCTTACCTGGAAAGCAAGGCAGTCCCTCCTGGTGTTTCAGGTTAAAATAAGAAGTGCCACCTCCTGGTGGCTGACACTCTTAGGCTAGGACTGAGGACCCCTTAGGGAGGAAAATCCACAGAATCCTGGGCTCTTGAGTGCCCCTGTCCACCTGGGCTTGTATACCTCCCAGTACAGGGCATTCAGTCCCTCATTGGATCATCACAGAGTCCTTTCTTGAGTGGCCTGGTGTTAGGGTGCCAGGCCCAGCAGCTGTGTCCCCCTGGATTCTCATGGAAGCCACAGGAGAGACCTACCTGTGCCATGTCATAGGGCTCCGGTACCTCCTGCCTCGTCTTCCCTGAGCACCCACAGCCACAGACCCTGTCCCTACCAGCCCAGCAGCTACCCAGCATAGCCACTGCAGGGTGAGCGCTCCACAGGGGTGCTTGTTATGGGTCATGTTCAGAGCACGTCCTCTTGCACAGCTCAGGTCTCAGGGATCCCAGGGTGGCACCAGCTTATCTGTGCTGAGTGGAAAGGACATCCAGGGATGTCCCTCCCATCCCAGAGCGGGCTTCCGGAGGTATAATGCCCACTGGTGGCCACACAGCTGGCTGGAGGCATGGACGGTGGTAGGCAGAGGGAAACCCTCGGGGAGCTCTGCTATTCTCAGTCTGAGGCCCCTTCTGGGCTTTCCTACTCCAGACTCAGCTGAGGCCCACAAAGAACTGTAAGGGGCTGGAACTTCACCCTTCTTTTGGAGACAGGAGACAGGAGGCTTGCCTGTCATTCACTAACCCTGCTTGGACCCCTCCTGGAGCCTGAACCCAGGACCTGAAAGGTGAACAGAACAGGAGCTCCTTTGTGGCCACAGATGTGGGAAGGCTATGGGGTGCAGGGTGAGGGGCAGGACTGAGGCCACCTGGAGCCTCCTGTGAACCCTGAGACTCCATGGTTATGAAGAGGAGTGGATGGGGGTCTTTGAGCTGGGATTGTGCAGCCTCAGCACACTCCTATTCAAGGCTGTCATCTCTATTCCTAGAAGGGCTCCGAGGCTGGGAAAATGGAAAACTGCTGGGGTAGGACTTCCTGCTGACCCAGGCACATGGGGCTCCACTGGGATTTTATCTAAACAGAGTGTGAACTTCCTCTTATCCTTATGAGGCAGGCTACACTCTCTGCTCCAGCCAACAAGGGCCTTTCACACTGAGGCTTGGGGTCCAGTCCATCTCCAGCAGAGAGGGGCAAGGGCCAACCTCTCTGGTACAGATGGGGAAACTGAGGCCCAGAAGGCAATCCCTTCAAGGAGACATAAGGAAAAGAACACAGGACAGGATGGAACACAGAGTTCTGTCCATCATTGAGGCCGTGACCCACTGCCCGCCCATCCTTGGGTCTCTGAGTCTCAGAGAAACAGAGGGCCTGCCTGCTTGCCAGTTGAGCTGACCTGGCTCTGGAGATTAGCGGGATTAATTAAATCCCTGGGCTGCACTAGGCTTACCAGAGGCGCCACCCTGGGGGCTGGGGGCGGTTTGGTGCTCTGTACCTCCGGTTTGGTCTTGGTCACCAAGCAGAGCTATGCCCCTGCTGGCTGGTGGCCCACTCTGCCACTCCAGGCCTGTGGGGCTGGACGAAGGCAGGTGACCTCTGCCTGTGGACCTGGTTGGGGCGGCAGGTGGGGTGCCTTTGTTTTCCTGTCTGCTGCAGACAGAAAAACAAGAGACAAGGCCTCTTTGATCCCGCAGGCCCCTGCTCCCTTCTGGACCACTCAGGTCTCTGTGGGGGAATTGGGGGCTCAGATGCCATGTCTTTGCAGAGGGCCACTCAAGTGCCCTGTGAACTGTAGTGCCCATCCCGTGGCCTGTGCATTGGTTTCAAAGGGCGTGAGGGTGTGGTGAGGGCAGAGGGTAAAGCGACCTGGTGACCCAGGCAGGACTGGGCCACATGCTCTGGGTGCTCTTCCTGTGAATAAGGAGACTCCCACTCATGGAGCACCCGCTGGGCTCTGTGTGCCACCGCTACACATTGTCTGTGCCACTGTCTCAGCCATCCTGGGGAGGGGGTGTCACACTGCAGGGCACAGTGTCAGAGCCACTGTCTCGCTCTCTATTTGCTGCTCTATGGAGTCAACATTTGAACCCTCTGGGATCTGCCATGACTGTGGGAAGGCGTGGGAGGTGGGACAGTAAGCACTTTGGGGCCTGGTGAGTCTGGGGTGGTCATAGCTGCACCATGGGTCACTGTGTGACCTTGAGAAGTTGCATCTCTCTGCCTCAGTCTCCTAGTGTCTGGGGGATGTTCCATCCCTGTAATGACAGCAGTGATGGTGTGAACACACAGTGGATTATGTAACATTTGAGGGCCCTGGGGGTGTTCACCTAGAATATTCCTAAGAAATAACTTGAACCCTGGGAGGATGAGGACTGGGGAGGGGTGAATGCCAAACTGCAGGAATACCCTCTACAGAAAATGTCACCAATGGTAATGACCCCATTTATAGTAGCCCTAAAACTGCTAAAATACCCAGGATTAAATTTAGCAAGAAGTGCAGAATTCATATGAAGCAAATAGTGACACTTTACAAAAGGATGCTGAGAACCTAGAGAAATGGAGAGGAGGTTCTAATTCTGGTAGTTCTGGGAAGAAAACACTGACTTGGGTAAGACAGACGCCCATCCTCCATATACGAGCCCACAAAACCAAGGCAAGTAGCAGTGTTTTAGAAATGAACCAAGAAGCTGCTTCTAAAGTTTTCCTGGAAAAGAAAGTGTATGAGAACGTTCAGTAATGTGTTAGAGGCAGGGTACTTGCTAGAGCACAAATGCAGCATGCTGTCAGCTAGAGTAACTCAAGCAGCATGGTGTGGATGCAGAATGAGGCAGGGCTCAATGAAACGGAGAGACCACAAACCACATAGACTGTGTTTCTGAACAGCAAGGACAGATGGGCTATTCAGTAATGGTACCAGGCTGTGAGCTATGGTATAATCAAGCAAAATGTAAATTAGATCCCTACCTCACACCACTCACTAAAGCAAATTCCAGACACACTAAGGAGCTTTAATACATCTATATCTTGTATGTATGTCTATGCACTGAAGAGCAAATGTGTGTGTGTGTGTGTGTGTGTGTGTGTGTGTAATAAAATTAATAGAAGATCAGGAAAATATTTCAATGAACTTGGGGCTGGGAATGTCTCTTTCTGACAATGCGCACCACACAGAAGCTATAAAGGAAAAGATTGACTTGATAATAAATGTTAAAAAAATCTGCTGAGCAAAAGATGCCTTAAAATGACTGGGAGAAAATGCAGAACAGCTGGAGAAGGGGGGCTGGGAGGGGCTTGGACAAGAAAGGGGGCTGTCTATAGGTTTGCTTTTTACCAAACCTCAGGAGCATTTAGCTCTTTCATAACAGGAATGGTTCACATAAAATCTGTCAAAATGTTGCAGGCTTGATGTGTGTGGTTTCTGGACCCACTGCCTGCTGGGAGGGGGCAGGGAGTGGCAGGAGTGTGCGGTGGCCCCTCGAAGTCACTCCTACTGTGGAACCCTGCATAGGTCAGTCCCTGGGGCAAGACTGGAAGCTCGTTGGAGACCTGGCAGGAGGCCTGAGAGGCCTGTCCAGGGTGCCTTCCCTGGCGATGAATGTATTTCATTTCCCACCTCCTTGCCCTTCTCATGCTCAGTGGGGGCCTTGCCAGTCTCCAGCTGCCTGCCCTGCCCACTAGGAATCTCTTCTCTTGCAGGTGCCAGTCCTGTTCCCACTCCAAGGGGCCAGCCTGCCCCCTCCAGGGCCCTGCTTAGGGCCAGCATCACCCACTCCCCCACAGGACTGGTCCTCCTATCACCTGCCTGGGACCAGAGGTTGGCATGCTGTGTGCTGGGAGGGATACTGGCAGGAGACACTGTTCTAGTGCTGCTGTACACTGTCAAGTAAATATGGGCATAGTTGAGAGAGATGACACACACAGAATTGGAGTGACTGAGGTTTGGGGAACAGGAACTTTTATACCTGGAAAAACTGATGTCGAGAGAGAGTGTGTGTCTTGCCCAATATCACACAGCAAATCATTCACAGGATGTTGGAACACTCTGAGGAGGGAAGATGTGGGACCTCTCATTTGGCACTTCTTCTGATATAACACCCATCATCCTGCCCCTCCTGGGGAGACTGAGGCCTTGAGAGAGTGGGGTTTTGCTGAAGGTCACACAGGCCGGGGCCAAGCTCCATTTGATGATGATGATGATGATGATGGTGATGATGATGATGATGATGATGATTTTGGTACTGGGGATCGAACTCGGGACCTTGCACTTGCAAGGCAGGCGGCAGAACCACTGAGTTAAATCCCTGGCTCCCAAGCTCCATTTGAAACAGAGAAGTGTCCTTCAATCAGATGCCTGGGTTTGACCCTAGTGCTGTTGTTTGCTGGCTGTGGCCTCCAGCATGTCACTGTTGTGTGGGGCCTTCACCATTCCCATCTGGGGCCTCCTGGGGCTGTCATGAAGGTGCTTGGGCACCCAGCTGTCATCAGTAATAGCTCACTGTGGCCTCAGATGCCAGTGCTAGGCCACTGTCCCTCTTTAGGGCCCAAAGACACTCAGACATAGGCTGGGCTAAAGAATAAACTTTACTCTTTTAGGGCAGGGTTCTGGGTGGGCGGGGCCACAGAGCCATGCACACGCACGCGGTATAGGCAGGTGAAGCGTGGGTTCCCCCAGTTGCTGGAGATCTTCACTTTGACCGCACCAAAGGCCCGTGGCTGGTGGTTCTGCAAGAGAAGATTGGACACAGGGCCAGGGTGACACACAGGCCTCCACCCTGGCCAGCAGAGGGGCCTTTGAGAGTGGAAGGGAACTTTCATTTCACAGGCCTAGAGAGGGGAATGGACTGCCCCAACAGCACAGCAAGTCCATACTCAGGGATGGGGACAGTAGGTGCTGAGGCCAGAAGGACAGACCTATTGGGGTTGGGGAAGTGGCCCAGCCTTGAGGCCTTGGCAGCATCTGTGCTGTGGAACCTGGGTCAAGGCACCACTCTGCTCTGGGCCTCAGTTTCCCCCTTCTGTAAGATGGTAGTGGTAAAAGTTGCTCCCAGATTGCTGTGGGCATGAAATGGGATCTGGGGGCTGGAGGGCTTGCCAGTGGCTGGCTTCCTTTCTGCCCCTCTGGAGGGGAGGAGCCTGTGTTTGGTGCAAAAGGGAGAGGCATGGCCTCTGTGATCTCACTGCTTGGCTTCAACCTCCCAGAGAATTACAAGGGTGAAACTGAGGCCCAGAGAGGCAAAAAAAAAAGCCCCAAGATCATACAAAATTTGTGGCCAGAGTAAGATTTGGGCCAGTCACGGCCTGATTCCCAAGCCTGGACATTCGGCATGACAGGCCCCCATACCCATTCCAGCCACCACTGATCCTGCTTCTGTCCCCAACTCCCTCCCCTCTAGGCCTCAGTTTCCCCACCTGTCATTGGTTCAGGTGCCGATTAGGGGACTCCCAGTGTACAGACTCTAACTTTGGAGCCAGCACCCCCACCTGTTGAGTTGAACATCTGCTGCCCCTGGGAGAAAGGCAGCAAGAGGACTCCTGGGCAGATCAGGGAACATGGGGACTTCCAGAGGTAGGTGGATCTCCTTGGGGTCCCATTCTTGGCCCTGGGCAGTGGCTCTATCTCTCTGAGGTTCAGTGTCTTCGTCAAATGGGTATTAATGACTGTGTACCTCCCAGGCCGTAGGGGATGAGTGGGTCCCAGAGGGGGCACAGCAGGCACTCAGGTACCTGGAGTGGGAACATCTGGATAGTGTTTTCTGGCTGGAACTGGAATGCCCCGAGGAACACCTCCTCCCCGGGGGAGCTCTCCATGCCCTGTGCAGTGAGACCAAGGAGACGATGTCAGGGACAGGCCCTCCTCCCGGAGGTATCTCCCCTCTTCAGCTGAGACTTGCACACCTCCCAGGATAGTGAACTCCTCACCTCTTTGGACAGTGTTCCATCACCGCACAGTGTTATGGACAGAAAGAGCACTGGACTGTGATCAGTGGCTGAGGCTCTACTTCTAACCTTGCCATTAATGTGTAGGACTGGAGTGTTTCGCTGGCCTCCCCTGAACTTCATTTTACCCAAGAGGTCCTGACAATTCTATGGACCTTCTCAGAAAAATGGGGGCGCCATGGTCTCTGCAGGCTCTTGGCTCTGAAGAGCCTGCCTGGGATGGAGCAGCTGCTTGTGCCCATCCTTGGAGGCTGGGGTCCAAGCCCACCTTTGCCACTCTGCCCTCACTTGCAAGGCCTGGACTTCCATGCTGGGCGGTGCCCCCTCATTTCCCCACCAGGCAGCTCACGTAGATGATGAAGTCCTTGGGGGCAGTGTCCAGGCTGCCCGACAGGGAGATGGTCTTGGGGATGTGCTGCAGCGTGAGGTTGGACAGGTAGACCTTCTGGGCCAGTCGGATGGTCACCTGGCCACGGTCACCTACGAAGGCCCAGCAGTTGCCCGGTGTCATGTTGGGCTGAAGAGATGTAACAGGGGCTGTCATAGGGGCTCCTCAACCTGTCCAGTTTCCCATATGTCCTCGTGCCCTAGCGGAGCCAGTCCTGCCTTTCTGCAGAGCTGAGCCATGGCTACCCCTCCTGGGAGCTCCCTGTCTGCTTGGGCTTCCCAGCCTCTAGCCCCATGACACCCATTCATTCATTCTCTCATTCATCCCTCCCCTCCTTTACATAGTCTCGCAGTCACCCTCTGAGGCACCATTACTGTCCCCATTTTACAGATGAGGAAACTGAGGAACAGAGCAGGGAAGAGACAGGCCCAGGACCATGCAGAGCTGGAAGTGTAACTGAGGCCATGTGATCCTGCAATGTGACATGAACCAGTACAATCTCCTGCCTCCTAAAGGGGAAGAGAAGCTCAGAGAGGGAAAGAGACTCAGCTGAAGTCACACATCCAAGGTGTTCATTCAGCAGGTTCTTGGAGACACAGTGTGGATGGACCTGAGCTGGAACAGCGGGTGCTAGGATGGGTGTTCAGGAAGTGGAGCAGGGCCTGCTAGAGGAGCTGGGACCAGGGGAGACTAGGGCTTGCTGCACAGTGAGCTGAGGGAGAGGCTGTGAATGGCCCAGTGGCCAGTGGAGCAGCCTGAGGGGCAGAAGCTGCAAGGAACTGGGTCAGGCTGGGGAGAGCCCCCTTCCAGCCCTGCTGAGTCTTTGTGGGGCTGGCCCCTCCCCAGCAAGGGTCTGTCACCACCGTGCCTTCCCTGTGTCCCACAGTAGTTCCCTGTATCCAGCAGGCCCTTGGCATCTTCTCATTGCCTGATGAGCTGTGCTCACCCCTAGCTGCCTCCACGGGGAGGCCTCCCTGTCCCTGTCAGGTCATTGCTCCCTCCTGACTCTGAGTGCTGCCATCTTAGAGGTCCCTGAGGGTGGGATCCATAGATATGTCACCTGTGGACTTGGGACGACTTGTGGCTGGCTAAGAGGACGAGATGCTCGGCCAGTGTCTGCTAAGCCAAGAGTCACTTGGTCTGTGATCCGGATGACCCCCTTCCCCTCTTTGGGCCCCCGTTTCCTCATCTGCGAGGCAAGACTACAGAGGGACAATTTGCTCAGCTTTGAAATCTGGCTCTGCCACACCCCAGTAAGCATTTGTGTGGCTACAGTCAAATGACCTGGCTCTTTGTAAATGGGTATATCAGGGGCCTGTCCCCAAGGCTGTCCTGAGGGTTCCCAGGTCCTGAAGTTCCAGGGCTGGGGGACCTTCCAGTGCAAAGCAAGCTGTCCCTGTCCCTGCTTGTACTCAGCACTGGTAGCCCCCATTTCTCTGTTCTTTCCTTGAACCCATCTCAGGCCTCTGACCCTTGCTCCCACCCCCACTTCTGCTGGCAGCTCCTGTCCTCATACCCTGACCACACCCTGCCCTTTCCCCTGTCCCCTGCTGCCCCTACCTCAAGGATCACATCTGGGGGCTGCGCGTAGTTCCACAGCCGGATCCAGTTCCAGTAGGAGCGAGCCTTGTCGTGGTTGTATGTAGCTGATGTGTGTTCGAAGTCGATGGTGGCACCTGCATGGGAGGGGAACTGCATTGACTGGGGAACTGCATCATTGTGCACCCACCAGGCCTTGGCTGAGTCCCTGGCCCTCCCTGGAGCTCATGGTCCCCTTTAGACAATGGGAGCACTGAAGATCACCGTGATAGCAGTAGCCAGAGCACCCACTTTGCAGGGGAGAGTGTAGGAATGAGCTAGTGCACTGAAGCGCTCCCGAGGTGCCAGTGGTGTACTCACCATGTCACTGTGCCTGTGGCCTTCAGTGCACCCAGTGCATGGAGGGGAGGTGCCAGCCCCTGGGAGCTCAGCCAGGCCCAAGGTGGCTCAGGCATTGGGCTGCTGCCTTCTGACTCCGCATGTCATTAAGCTCAGGGTAAACAGATCAGCTGGTGCTGCCTGGTGTTCCCTGTGGTGGGCTAGTGCACCCTGCCAGCTCCTGTCCCCTGTCTGCTCATCTGCCTCTTCACTGCCTCCCAGGTACCCCTTGCTGGCTCTTGCAGGCCTCTGCCCAGAGGATTTTTCACATGTGTCCCTTTGGTCAGGAGTGCTTTTCTCTCCTCACCAGTCTCAAACCAAGTGTCCCCTAGTGGGAGGACTCCTTCTGCCAGGTCCCCCAGAGCTTTGTGGCTCCTGCGTGCCATTCAGACCATGTTGGTTTGTTTCTGGCCAGTCTCCCAACTCCCCAGGGCAGATTCGGGCCAGTGACCTCTGTGGTCAGCCCCAGGTGTTCAGTATGGCGAGGGGCTTACAGTGGTGGGGAGCCAAGGGGCTCAACTCTTGCCCCTGTCCCAGGCCAGACCCCATTAGGGAAAACAAAACCAGCTGGGAGCATAGTCTAGCTCAGAGGAGGGACGTCCCAGCAGCAGAAGTGGCCACCCAGAGCTGACATTGACCTCTGAGGATGCTTGAGGTGGGCTGAGGGGGGCGGGGAGGCCACTTGCCTATAGACTTCAGGGCAAAGTCTGGCTTTTCAATGTAGTCGCCTTGTATCATCTTCATTATCTTCTGGGCCATTTTTTGCTGAAAAGGCAGAAAACACAAGTTGTGCCCTGGTGTGTTCGTAGAGATCATAGTCCCTTGTATGTGTCCTCTGCAGGTGATAGGTGGCTGCAGGGCACCCTCTTTCCCTACAGGCCTATCTCTCCCTGCAGGTGCTGGACTGGCCCTGCACTAAACAGAAGACCCAGCTGCTATGCATGAGGAAGCCCCTGGGACAGAGAGCCACCCACCCCATTCACTGGGTTAACTGTGAGTTTTCAAGGCCACCAGGATGGAATGTCATCTGGGGGTCTTGAGGCTTTTGTGTGTGTGTGTGTGTGTGTGTGTGTGTTTGTGTGTGGTACTGGGGATTGAACCCAGGGCCTTTGCACTGAGTTAACATCCCTAGCCCTTAAAAAAAATGTTTATTGCTTAGAGACAGGGTCTTGCTAAATTGCTAAGTTGCCCTGGCTGGGCTCAAACTTCTGATCTTCTTGTCTCAGCTTCCCAGAGTTCTGGGATTACAGGTGTATATGGCCACACCTGGCTGGTCCTGGAGTCACTGAGGTCAAGGATAGGGCTCTGCAATCAGAAAGATGCTGCTGTGGGGCCTTGGGCAAGAATCACCTCTGAGTCTTGCTTTTTTCATCTGTAAGATGGGCAAACACACATCTACTGTCCAGGGCTGCAGAGCACTGTCCAAGAACCTCCTAGGTGCCAGTGCTATTCTCGACCTCACATCTATTCATGCTCATCCCTGCAGCGCCTCTAGGAAGGGTGTCCCTTTGTCATCCCCCTTGTGCACATAGTAACACTGAGGCACAGGGTTTGCTCACTCAAGCTCCCACAGTTGGTAAGAGGCAGAGTTGACAGCTCAGGCTTTAACCTCCAGGCTCTCCTGTTAGCTGAAGACTGCACAGCCTTATCACAGGGGCAGCGCAGGCCATGCAACCATCTTCCCATTAGACTCCTCCCAATTGCAGCATGAACTGGGCACATTGGACCAATTAAAATTGGAAACTTCCATTCAGACTGTAGACTGGGAAATGATATGAAATATTTGCAATATGTACATCCAACTGAGGATGTGTGTCCAGAGCACATACAAACTCATACACATCAATAAGAAGACCCCTCCCTCTGAAGGCATCAGGCAGAAATCCAAATGGCCAATGAATAGTGAAAAGGCACTCATCATCGTTAACAATCAGTGCGATGCAAAGTAAACCTCAGTGGGACACTGCTTCTCACCCACCAGAATGAAAAAATGAAAAAGACATAATTCCCATTCTTGGGAAGGAGGTGAGACAACTGGAATTTGCATATGCTGCTGATGACAGCATATAATAAAATGAATGTACACATAACCTTATGCCCTAGCAATTCCACTCCTAGACACAACCACTCCCAAGGGAACTAAGTAATATATATCTTCACCAAATGGTTTGTACAAGAATATTTATAGCAGCTTTAAGAGTCTCAAATTAGAAGCAATCCAAATGTCTATCCTTAGTAGGATGAGTAATCCATGGTGTATCACCAATGGACTACTAGGCAGTGATAAAATGGAAAAAAGCTATTGACCACCTATTGTTACCAACAATATAGATGGATCTTATGGACATAATTATGAATAATATAAAAAAAACATAGTATTATAGTATTCCATTTATATAAAAATCCAGAACAGTTAAAACTAATATACAATGACAGAAGTCAGAATAGTTACTTCTGAAACTATTTAGGCTGGGAAGTGAGGCAAGGGAGCCGGCCGGGGGCTGGAAATCTATTGGATTGTGACTTGGGTAGGGTTATATGATTGCATACAAGTAAAATTCGCTGTGCTGGGTAAGAAGGTTAGTGCATTTTACTGTGTGTGTATCTCAATAAAACAAAAATTGGAGGATCTCTGGTCTGAGGAAGAGCAGGCAGAGTTGAAGGTAGGGCTTAGACTTAGTGCATGTGTATGTACACTGACCACAGTGACTTCCTCCAACCCACTCACTCCCCAGTCTTCATGGGGGAGTCAGCCCACCCAAGACACCTTATCAAGTGTTCCCCCAAGGAAATGTGCCCAACAGGGAAGTCCACGGCTGCCAACATCCATGGCTCACTTTCAGAGCCAGTAGCCAGCTTGTTTGTTCTCCTCTGTTAAATCTAAACAGTCAGCTTAAGGATTGTCAGACAGCTAGGGAGAGGCTTTAAGAGGGAGGAAATCCAAGCAAAATTGGCAACCCCAAAGTGAGCTCACGCAGGAAGAAGAAAATGTCAAAAAGAAAATAATCCTTATAAGCTCAGAGAAGTCAGAAAAGATATTATGTTCCTGAAACAAGAATAGAATTCTAAAAAAGCGAAAGCCTAGAGAACAAACTCAAAGTTTTGGAGAATTCAGAACATGTCAGCACAAATAAACTCAGTAGAAGTTTTGGTAGAGAAGGCTGGAAATATTTTTCTCAACTGTAAAACAAAGAGACAAAGAGAGGAAAACAGGGATAAAAGGGAAAAAAAGTAGCAGATTAGTTCAGGAGTTACCATCCAAATAATAAGTGCCTAAAAATGAGAATAGAAAAAACAGGACTGGTGAGAAAAATCACTAGTTTAATTACATAATTAATGAGCATTTTTTAGGGCTGAAGGATGTGTTTCCAGACTGAATGGTTACTAAGTGTGGCCAGCCCATTGGCATGTTTTTCTGACAGTTCAGATGTCAGGTAAGATGAGGTAAGCTCAATGCTTACAATAACAACAGTTATAAAAAAAAGTCAGGGCACTAATAAATTATATTTTAAAGCCATTATGAGGGATGGGAGAAACAAGGACCAGATGGACTAAGATTCTAGAGTCAGGAGAACCATTCTGAGATTTGCTGACAATTTCTATTAATCTCTGGGGGCTTGTGGTGATTCTGGGCATGAGCTGATGATCTGGGCTTAGGCCAGACAATAGACTCCTACTAGTGAAGGAGAAAGCAGCAAAGTTGTTAATGATCACATAGGAACAAAGTGACAAAACTGGGGACTGAAGGAGCCTCCAATATGGCCAGTTTCCCCTACAAGATGTTAACTGAATTTCAAGATAGGAGCTACTTCCAGAGTTCCTGAAAGGCAGAATAAAATATTACATCTTCATATGCCTTACGAAACAAGCTCCCTCTGAGGGAAGATGCCCCAAAACAGAACAAGGATGAGTTGGAAGCCCTAGGACAGTGGCTCTCTTTGGTATAAGTTAGAAACATGTGGCTTGGCTCTAAGCCTCAGAGTATCTGATTCATTAGGCCTGGATGGAGGTCAGGTATGGTGCCACAGGTATGTGAGCCGTACTGAGATTTCACTGCCCTAGAAGAAATGGTGAGTCAATAGAGTACTGATAGCTGCATTTTCCCTGGGATACCACCCCTGGGCACAATTAGAAACTGAGAGTCCAAGTTTGCCCCTGCCAGAGAAGTTATCACTGGGGCAAGAGATTTTGCATTCATGCAGGGCTAGAAGGCAAAAGTGGAAACTTGAGAGTCTTCAAACATGGCTAATCTTGCCATTAAAACATTTGCAAACTTTTATTTTGTTTTGTTTTTTAGTTTTAAAACAGGCCTGCCTGAGGTGGGTGAACAGTGGCTGCGTACCCTTAGTGTGTGTCCTGTGAGTGCTATTAGCTCTCTTGAATTTGGCTTCTGGTTAGTTTTTAGAGAGTGTAAACCAGGTTTCAAACTCTATTGTGTAAACAGATACTTATCTGTCTCTAAATAAAACTGTTTACATTTTAAACAGTCCTTTAAAAATCCCATCAGGAGTATTTTTATTCCAAGTACTTTCAGCCTTCTGCCAACATTTGCAAATTTTTGAAGCTGCATGGGAAAGAGTCTAAATTAGAATTAAACTGAAAATCTCTGAGTAAATTTTATAAAATTTGCAGTTGAGACTGTCTGAATCAATTCAATAAATGTCTAGAAGGAAGTGATCAGTCTGCTTCATTTTTCTTAAAAAAAGCAGAGGGGGGACTTGCTTGGGGGGAGACATAATTACTTAATGCATATAGAATTCTTTTGTATACAATGTCTAGAAAACACTAAAAATTATTGACATTAAAAAGCAAGACCATATAGTTGATACCCAAGAGAAAAACAAAGCAAAACAGAAAACAGAAGGCCATAGATAATCCAGATATTGGAGTTAGCAAATAAGGATTTTTAAAATAACCATGACTCATGTGTTAAATAAAACAAAGGAAAAGATTGACGACATAGGCAAAATGATGGAGAATGTCACCATAGAATTAAAATCATAGAATCAAATGTGTATTCTAGAACTAAATAATGCAGTATTTAAAATTAATAGTAGGTTTTACAGACATAATACAGAATTATTAATAAGCCTGAAGAAAGTTCAAAAGAAAATATCAAAGCTTAGGCATGAAAAATGAAAAAATAAACAAACCAGGTAATAGCATAGGGATCATGTGAAACACACTTTAATGGTTTGGCATGGATAGAATCAGAATCTGAGAGAAAAAAATGAGATGATGTTGAAGAAACAATATTTTAAGAAAGAAAGGCTAAGAATTAAAACAAAAACTATTGAAAAATATCAACTTACAGATTCCATAAACTCAGCCAACCCATCTCGCATGTGGGAGTTACATTGGAGTAAAAAGGAAGGGATAGAAACAGATCAGACACAAAGGACCAATAATAAGAGTGGCAATAAAATTGTCAATATCAACAGTATAAACTAGAATACAATGGTGGACTCCCTTCAAAATTCTCAGGAGAAACTGTCTAGAATTCTATACCCAGCCAAACTATTAATCAAGTGCAATGGTTAAGATGTTTTTAAACATGCAATTTGTAAAAAATAAATATACGTCTTCTTTTATTCTTTTCTAGGAGCTTGTTGGGAGATAGGCTCCATCAAAATGAGGGGTAAAACCCTCATTTTGAAAGAAGATGACTTGGGATCCAGGAAACGGAATCAAACTGAGAAATCAGATGTTCAGGGCAGAATGGCCAGTGTCTCACCTCATCTGACATGGCTTCCATCTCCTTGAGTTTGGCAATGAGCTGGTTCACACTACCTCGGAGGTCCTGGATTTCCCCAGTGTGGTGTCGTACCTTCTCTTGGTACAACCTTATCAGGAAGGAGTGAAAACAAGAACGCACTGGTTTGTGATGCTGCTATTGTCAACCTCAAACTCTCCTCTTGCTATTCAGCCCTCACAGAACTAGACTGATATTTATCCACTGTCTTTGGCCTATCCTGGGGCCCATTCTTTCTGTTTAGAATATTCTTAAGACCTGGGCTGGGGATTTAGCTCAGGAGTGCTGCTGCCTACCTCGCAAGCACAAGGTCCTGAGTTTGATCCCGGATACAAAAAAACAAAAACAAAAACAAAAAACCCAGATCCTTCCTTTCTAATGGTTCTGAGAATTTTGTCTGTAATTAAGGACACAGATGGTGACTTGTTGACTAATATTTCTTCTCAGCTACCATTTACTGATCTCTGACTATGTACTAGAAACTAGTCAAGGCTCTTCATATATTTTTATCATGCCCATAATTTCCTAGAGCAAGGTGGGTAATCGACCTCATCTCACAAATAAGAAGTCAAAGGCCCAGGGAAGTGAATAAGGCTTGAATAAGGCTAGACAGGTAGGATCTGTGGGGCTCGATATAAATCCAGGTTGGTCTGACTGTAGAGCCTGAATCCCTAGCCAATGCACTGTAACCTTTTGCTATAGCTGTGATTTTTAGGTGATAGGACTAATAAGCAGATTCTTCTTACCTCAAGCTCTGCAGTGGACTATTTATGCTGTTATCCTGGTAGAATGTCGAGGAAAGCAGGAATCTCCATCAGATGGCCTAATCTAGACCTAAGAGAGCTTCATCCATCCATTCTCCCACAACCATAAATGCATCCATTCACCTAACTTCTTGTTTACTCTTCCATCCATCAACCCACCCACAATCTTCTAAACTCTAATTACTCTCCTTTTAATCCATCTATGTCCATCCACCTACCTTCCACATCCATCTACTCTTCTATCTCTCTAAATTCCCCTTCCATATACCCTCCCAGACATTCACCCTAGCTCATACATCTACCCTCCCCCATCCATTCATCCATCCATCCACTCACTCATCTATCCTATCTGACTTCCCATCAGTCCAATATATCACCCATCAATTTTCCCATTTACATATCCATCTATCCTCCCATCAGTTCCCTCATTCCTATGTCATTTACATACAACTTCTCTTCATCTATCCATCCATTCACTCATCTATCCTTCTATCCATTCTTCCGTTCACCCTCAGTCATCTGGCTGGCAACTCAGCCATGCAATATCAATAGTGGCAGCCCTGTGCCTGGCACTGAGCTGGACATTGTTTGGATGCATCAGCCCTTTCTCTTTCCTTTAAATTGCTGCCAGAGAGTTGGGGAGACAGTCATAATTATAGAAAATTGCATTTATGATTATAAAAAATTGTGAGAGGAAGGAGAATATGACTGCTTTGTCTTGGTGGTTCTGGAACAAGTGATACTTTAGCTGGGCCTTGAACAATATGAAGTCATTCATAAGGGATAGAGGAGAGGGAAAAAACAGGGCCCTTGGGACCCTATTCCTTATAGGGCTTCTGAGACTTCCCTAAACAGGGAGCTCTGGCCACTTGTTTTCTCTTCTTTCCTTCCCAGAATCCACAAAGAAAATGGATCTCATCTCATTTAAGCAGAAACAAACAAACTACCTTGAGTAGAGAGAGAAATGTGTTCCTTATTTTCATTAATTTGCTTTAGGTGGGGGCCTTCCGAAATGAAAGATGGGGCATCTTTGGGGAAGAGTGACAGAAGAGTCACCTTGGTGGAAGAAATATTGCATCTGGTCTTTGAACATCACATTTGGTAGGAGAGATGGGTCCCCCAGGTGGGCAGTATGACAAAGGCAGAGATTTGGATCAGGCATGAGTCAGTGAGCAAGAGATTGATGGGGTTCGGATGTGAGGAGAGTGAGAAGAGGTATTGGGGGGCGCTGGTTGTGATGAGAGCAGTCAACTGTGCTGCCTGCGAGGACACACACTCACCTGCCAGATTTCCATTTTTGATGGTATGTGCATAGAAAACAACCAGAATCCTGTGGGGCCAGAAGAAAAAGAATGAGGCATTTAACATATAGTCTGGGTTCTGAAATGAAGGCATCTGAGTTCAGATCCCAGCCTTGGCACTTGCTAGCATTATACAACTTTGGGAGACTTTACCTAACCTCTCTATACCCCAGTTTCCACCTCTATAAAATGGGAACAACAATAATACTCATTCCATGTTCAAATGGCATATGTTATATATGTCACATAAGCTATATGATACTTGTCTTCTTCCACTCTCCCATCCTCTCCTTGCTGGGGATAATTGACCAAGAGAAGAAAGCAGAGTAGTCTCTTTTGGGTGGTGACATTTTGTGATCTCCAGTTTGACTGAAATCTCATCAGTGAAGCCATTATGTAAAAATCTTTAAAACTTATGTGTTCTTGATGAAGAATTTAACAAACTAGGAATAGAAGAGTACTTCCTCAACCAGATCAATGCTGTTTATGGAAAAACTCACAGCTAGTATCACACTTAATGGTGAAGGACTGGACATTTACCTGCTAATATCAGGAAGAACACAAGGATATCTGCTCTTGCTGTTTCTAATTAACATTATTGTGGAGGTCCTAACTAGGTCAGTTAGTCAGGAAAAAGAGATAAAAGGTATCCAGGTTGATAAAAAGGAAAGAGTAATACTATCACTTTTTGCAAATGACATGATATCACACATAGAATCCTAAGGTATTGAATACTAGGCAACTTGCCCAGTGTCATAACTAATAAATGAGTTCAGCAGGTTGCAAGATTAATACACACAATCAATTGTATTTCTATATGATGGCAATGAACAATCTGAAAATGAAATTAAGAAAATAATCCCATTTACAATAGCTTCATAAAGAATGAAATACTTAGGAATAAAGTTAATAAAAGAAGCACAACACTTGTACTCTAAAAATAAGGAACCGCTCTTGAAAGAAATTAAAGAAGACAGTGAGATATCCACCAGCAATGGAAAGATAGCCTATATTCATGGATTGAAAGCCTTAATATTGTTAAGGTGACACTATTTCCCAAATTCATCTACTGACCAATACAACCCCCATCAAAATCCCATTGGCCTCTTTTGCTGAAATTCATATGGAGAGGTACAGGATCCATAATAACCAAAACAATCTTGGAAAAGAACCAAGTTGGAGGAATCACACTCCAGATTACAAAACTGACAACAAGCTGTACCAATCAATCCAGGGTAGTAATGGAATACAGATCGACATATAGATCAACAGAACAGAACTGAGAATTCAGAAATAAAACGCTCACATTTAGCATCAATCGAATTTCAACAAAGGTGCCGAAACAGTTGTGAGGCAAATAATAGCCTTTTCAATAAATGGTGCTGGAACAACTAGGTATACATAGTCAAAAGATGAAGTTGGATTCCTACCTCATGCTATATGCAAAAATAAAATTAAAAAGTGGATCATGAACCTAAATGTAAGAACTAAAAGTATAAAATTCTAGAAGAAAATATAGGAGAGCCTTTTTATGACCTTTAGGCAAATGATTTTGTAAATATTACACCAAAAGCATTAGCAGTGAAAAAAAACATAGATTACTTGGGCTTCATCAAAATTTAAAAATTTTGTGATTCAGAGGACACCTCCAAGAAAGTGCAAATACAACTCACAAAATAGGAGATATTTGCAAATCATCTATCTGATAAGGGACTTGTATCCAGACTGCGTAAATAATTCTTATAACTCAGTAATAAAAAGACAATCCAAATGAGCAAAGGATTTGAGTAGGAATTTTCCAAAGCTTTGGTACACAAGGCCAAGAAGCACAGGAAAAGTTGTTTAATGTTGGGAGCAATGCTACATAATTCTAGGGAAAAATCTTTTGGTTAGCCTGGTTCTCTTGCCTACAGCCCAGCTACAGAATAACTCCAGTTTGGCCTCCGGTCACAACTGAGACTTCAGTGATCCAGTGATGCTGTGATTCTCCAGGACAAGAAACATCCTGGGAGAACAAACATCTGCTCAGTTCCTCGTTGTTCTTGGACTGTTAACATCTTGTTTACCCGAGATGTACTGAACTCTCTGCAAGCCTTCTGTTACACCTTGTTTATCCCAATGTGAACTATTGAACTCTCCGCAAGTCATTTGTTACATTTGCTCCTCCCGATGTACTGAACTCTCTGCAAGTCATTTGTTACATTTGTTTCTCCCAATGTACTGAATAAAAGGTGTGGTAAGCTGGGGGCTTTTGTCTTTGCCGCCCAGAGCAGCACTGATCAGACCCAAAGCTCAGCTTCTTCTCGGTCTCATTTTTCTACCTTTCCTGTAATTCGCCGTGTGCTGCCGTGGCTCGCAGGAGACCAGGACTAACTGCAGAGGTTCTGGTAACGTCCCCTTCCCCTGTCCCCTACAGTTTAACATCATTAATCATTAGAAAAATGCAAATCAAACCTACAGTGTTATATTAATTCATGCCCTCTAAGATGGCTTATAGAAAAAAAGAAAGATAATAACAAGTAGTGGTAAGAATGTGGAGCAACTCATGAGTGGGAAGGCAAAATGCTGGTGAGAAGGTAAAATGGAGATGCCACGTTGGAAAGCAGTTTGGCAGGTCTTGAAATAGCTAAATATAGAGCTACCATAGGACTCAGCAATTCTACACCTCTGTGAATACCCAGGACAGTTGAAAACACATCCACACAAAAACCATACAAACCAAAATTGCACAGGAACCTTCATAGAAGAAATAGCCAAAAAGCAAAAACAAACCCTAGTTATCTGTCAATTGATGAAGTATATGACACACACACACACAAACACACACATGACTTTTTTTTTTTATCATAAAAGGATAAAGTCCTGATACATGCTACAGCATGGATGAATCTTGACTTTTTTTTTCCCTTTGGTACTGGAGATCCAACTCGGGTCCTTGCGCTTGTGCAGCAGGCAGCGAAACCACTGAGCTAAATCCCCGGCCCGAATCACAAAAGCATTATGCTAGGTGAAAGAAGCTACAAAGAACAAATGTTGCTTTATTCATTTATATAAAATATCCAAAATAGGCAAATCTATATAGACAGAAAAAAAGTGGTTGCCTAGGAAGAATGCGGAAATGACTCCTAGCAGATAAGGGGTTTCTTTTTGGATTGATGAAAGTATTCCCCAATTTGATAGTGGTGATGGATGTACAACCTTGTGAATGCACTAAACACCACTGAATTATATGCTTTAAAAGGTTGAACTTTATGGTCTAGAATTGTATCTCAATAGAGCTGTTATTTTAGAAAATCCTATTGTTGGGTTAACGCAGGGAGGTTCTCTTGTCCTCATTTTTCCTTAGGGGATCTGATTCTTTCTTCCTCCCCCACTGACACCCCACTCCAAGGCCAGTATACTTCAGTGGAGTTGGGGCAGTTTCCTTAGCTTGGGAAAGCAACCCTGTGACGTGGGCGGCAGTGGCGGTGGCCAGAAAGAAGCCATGGAAAGCCAGAAAGAGGCTGTAATAATGATTTTTCTTGGCCATCATTTCATATATTCCTTACAGCACCGCCCCCCTCCCCTGCCCCACATTAGACAGATGGGGACACTGAGCACATCAAGGGGCAGCGCCTTCCCAGTGTCGCAGAGTCAGTGGCAGAACACTTGATCTTCTCTCCCCAGGATGGGGCAGGGCCCAGGGCTGCTCACACCCAGGCAGGGCCCTGGAGACTCACCAAAGGCACAGAGGACCAGAATGACTGTTTTCTCCACAAGCTTCTGGCAGAGCAGCTTGCATCTGGAAGCCAGAGAAGCCATCGTCAAGGGCGGGGGGAGGCGGGAGAGTCAGGCAAGTGCTCCCCTCCCCTTCCTCACTCCCTTGCTGCTCCTGCAGGTTCACGCCCTGCCCTTCTCTCCCTGCTGCACTGGCCTTCAGGGGTCAGCCCAGTGACCTTCCCCTTAGAACCCCAGGGTCAACACTCCTAGCATTTGGTTTTGTGTCTGCCTCTGGGGGAGCTCATGAGTGGTCGGGCCAGGGCTGGGCCCCGAGTGAGCATTAAGGAAAGGTTAAAATTTAAACTTTAAATGGATGAATGAGGCAGACAGCTCTGCAAGAGCACAAAGAAATTTACACGTATGGAGCAGGTAAAGGGAGAGAAGGAGCAAGCGGCCCGGGCAGGAAACACAGTTGTGAGAAACCTCAGCCCTGTCTTTTCCATCGAAGGATATAAACAGGAAGACCTCCATCTTAACCTCTGGTCCGCCTTAGGCAGCGCTCCCCCACCCCTTACACCAGAGTTACTGGAAATGTCTGCTCAGCTTAGACTCCAGGAAAACAACTGACCACCGAGGATAACTTATCAACAGCCAAGGACTCTCAGTTCTCCATACCCTACTCTCTCCTCCCTTAGCAACCCTGCCCAGCAACCCTTCAGGTTTTCCCGGAGCGGGTTTAAACTAGCCAATTGGGTTAGATTGTGAACTTTCAAACAAGCCAATGGGGAGGAGGTCAGCTGCTTCTCACACATTAGAAAATAAAAGAGCCTGCTCCTTGCTGCGCCTCTGCATACGCTTACTCCCTCATGCTCGTGCCTTTCTGCAGAGGTAAAATAACCTTGCCTTGTCAAGATATCTTGATGTCTGAATGCTTGATTATCTGCACTGACAAATTGAGTATGAGGGCATATTCCCAACACAGTCCAGGCAAGGGCGTAGGGCTGGGAACAGGAGCAGTGTCCAGAGAGAGAACCCAAGGCTGGCTGGCCCTGTGGGTCCACAGCAGGAAGCCAAATGAGGGGAACTTGGAAAGGAAGCAGGGGCAGGATTTGGGGGGTGGGGGTGGCTGCAGGAAGAGGAGCTGGAGCCAGGGGAGTCACAGTGGGTTCTGGGTTGGGGTTCTGATAAAAGCCAGGTTTGGGATTGCTTATCTATTCTGGCTATCAGGAGGAGGTCCAAACCCATGAAGGGGTTGCATGGTCAACAGTTGTTCCATCCACATTCCCCTACCTCCCGCTCACCTGCAGGTATTGAACAGGACTTGCTGGGCTTGGGTTCTCAGGAAGCAGGCCAGGCAGGTGAACCAGGCTACAGTGGAGACAGGAAGCGGGTGAATCCTATTTCACAGACTCACTGATTGTCCTGGAGCTGGAGAGCCCCTGGACAGCCCCTGGCTCAAGCCATAGGTGAGCACCAGCCTGGAGTGAGTACAGGTCCCACAGATGAGCACTGCTTGCCAAGAAGTGGCACTTAATAGATGCCAGCAGTGACTCTGGAGCACAGAAAGCACTGGGAGCTTGGCAAGGACAGGGTCCTTGTTGGGTTTATCTCCAGGTGTCTCGCATGGAGCTAGGGAAAAATTAGGGATTCGTGATGGCTGGAAGTGGAAGGACACATAGATGGTTGGAGGACAAAGGGAGGGGCTGCCTGGCTTGGAAGATGAATGAATAGGAAAATGTAAGAACATGGGAGAAGGAGAGGATAGATGGATGGGCACAGAGATGGGTGAGCGGATGGATGGACATATCAACAAATACCAGTGTGGACAAACTGAAGAATGACTCAACGGAGGGATGGATGGATGGAATGATGGGTGGATAGATAAATGGATGATGGAATCAGAGCAGAGGAGGGCTGGCAGGTAACTCCTCCTTTAAACAGCAAGGCTCCTTCCTACTTCCCCTTTCAATCGCCAGAGAGACCCTGCCTGGAAGGACCCTCTGTGGGGAGGCTTCAGTGCTCAGCCTGTTGCTGCCTGCAAACCCTGCAGCAGGGCTGGCCTTGCCTGGCCGGGGTCCACATGGCCTGAGACTGGACCCTTTCCTTGGCCACATCGATGGCCAAGCTGAGGCTTCAGTGCATACATACACACATATCCCAGCACAGAGTGTGTCAGGCTGACAGCTGGGGTGTCGACATGGGCAGGCAACAGGAAGCCATCATCTACAGAGAGAATGGAACTGTCAGGTAGCTGCCACCCTCTGGGATATGAGCTTGGTGCAAGTATCCCCTTACCCCCACCCCACCGCTATCTCCTCCTCTTGCTGGGCCCCCTGAGTTGCCTGTTAGACCTTTCTGAGCTGCCAGTCAGCCCCCAGGGGTCCCCCTCTTGACTCACTCCTTCGTGCTGTGGACTCCTCGGCCACCCTGCAGGGATTCCGGCTTCGCTGATTGCCCCTGGGGACAAGGGTCATGATCACAATCACATTTTAAAGTTTGGAGGTTACATGATGTTACCACATTCCAGACAGAGAAACTGAGCTGCAGAGCAGTTTATAAACTGCCGGGCTACACCTCAGAGATGGATCCCTCTGGCTGGTCCCAAATCCAGGCCTCTTTTGAGGAAAAGACTCTGGTTGCTATGGCCACCATGGCGATTGTTATCCAAAAGCCATTCCCTGCCCTTCTTGTCAGAAGCCTTATTTTTGTCTTATACCTCATCTACTACCCTTCTGCTACCCCATGAGATTTAAGGCCTCAGATTGCTTGAAACCTTTTGTAGCCCACCCATCACCTTGGAGTGTTGGTTTCAAGGATGGGTGAGTTGGGGTAGGGTGTGGTGGCTCTGGCCATATTGGACTTGGGGAAATGATTTTGTCACTGCTGAAACAAGACTCACAGGAAGCAGCGCCCGCTCTCCTTCTACCCTAGATACCCATGTTTCTGTGTGACACCAGGAATTGTAGCCATCTTGTGACTGAAGGGAGAGGAGACTAATAAGGAAGACCAAATGACAACAATAACTTGGGTCTTGGGAGGCATCAAAGAATGGGGAATTCACATACATACTCTGGAGCCATTCACTCCTTAGAACTTCTTGGTAGGTGAGACAAAAGTATTTCTTAAGGCAATGGTCTACAAACTTTTTACAAATTATACCCCCTCTGTGTTTATGTTTATTAAGAAACTATCCATATGCCTGCTATAATTTGGATGTTGAATGCCTCTTCCTCAGAGCCCATGTGTTAAAGATTTGCTTCTCAGGTTGGCACTATGGGACAGTGCTGTGGACTTGTAGGAGGTAGGGCCTAGTGGGAAGTCCTTGGGTCACTAGGGCTTCTTCTTGTTGTGGAACTCCAGGCTCTTCCCGCTCTCTTTGCTTCCTGGCTCATGAGAAAGTTTTGTTTCCACTCACTCCCATCATGCTATGCTGCCACACAAAGCAAGAGAGGGGCACTTGACTATGGACTGGAACCTCCATAACCATGAACCCAAATAAACCTTTTCTCTAAGTTAATTGCCTCAGGTCTTCTGTTATAGTGACAGAAAGTTCACTTACATAATACCCAGTTATGATAAATATCATTTGTCCTTTCCAAATGTACAGATTTATTTTTATATTCCTAAAGAATGTATAGGAGGTAGGACAAATAGTTTACAACATCTTATTATGTATCTCAAAATAACTGAAAGAGAGGAGGCTGAAGCTTCCCAAGATAAAGAAATGCACATTACCTGATTGGATCATTATCTGTAGTACATAGGTACTGAATTATCATGTTATCCCCTATAAATATGTATAATTCCTAAATATCAATTAAAAACAAGGGAATTAACTAAAAAATACATATCCAGGTTCTAATAGTTTCTTCCCTTATTCTTTTTTTTTTTTGGTACTGGGGATCAAACTCGGGACCTTGGCGCTTGTGAGGCAGGCGGCGGCACCACTGAGCTAAATCCCCGGCTCTCTTCCCTTACTCTTGGGGTTATTTTTTTCTAGTACTAGGGACAAAATCCAGAGTCTCATACAAGCAAGGCAGATGCTCCACCACTGATCTATAGCAGCCCTTTTTAATTTTTATTTTGACACAAGGCCTCACTGATCTGCTTGTGTTGGCCTCAAACTCCTGATTCTCCTGCTTCAGCCTCCTGAGTAGCTGAGTTTGTTTTGTATACCTTCCTGGGATACAATCGCTGTCCTGGGGCCCAGAAGTGGGCATCATTTTGGGTTGGAATTTCTGTAACCTGCAACCAGAGGCTCCCTCACAAATTCAGGGGACAGAGATGTGCATTTTCTTGTTCAATGCCTGCCTCCTTCACAAGTGTGAGCTCCCTAAAGGCTGGGAACATATGGGTTTGGCACAATGTGCTCCCTGGTCTCTGATAGAGCAATAATACACAATAATACCTTTGTCTTGCCTCCACGTTTTTTGTTTTTTTTTTTTCCCATAAAATGTTTTGTTCTGGAAATGTAACAGTTTGTGATGCTCCAGCCCAATGTATCAAAATGTTTTATGACTGTTTGAACTGTGTGCCCTTTCAGGAATGTTCTGTTAAGCTCCGCCCCTACAAGAATGTTCTGTTAAATTTTGCCCCCATGTGAGAATGTTCTGTAGCTCCACCCCTCTGCTTCAGTGAGCATGCTCATCTACCCTGTAGATCCCTATATAAGGAGGGTCTCAGTTCTGGTAGAGCACTCAGACTTCAGAGTATGAATCCCTCTGAATAATATGTAATATTAATACATATAATAAAGGTTAATAAAGTTAATAAACTTTATTAATAAAGGTGTAATAAAGGTTCCTCTTCAAGTGACCTTTGGTTTCTCAAGTCTTCAAAATGTGAGAGCTATGACCCAGAGCTGCCAGACTGAGCTGTAGTGCTCAGCTGTGCCTCCGAGCTGTGGCACTTTGGCTGTGACACTGAGCTGTAACACTGGCCTATAGCATTGAGCTGCTCTGCTTTGCTGTGACACCTGCCCCATGCCCAGCACACAGCAGGTGTGCAAGAACCACATGCTGGAAGGATGGCTGCTCTGCCACCTCCTGGCTGGAGACTTTGGGAAGTTACCACCAGACCTCTCTGGGGTCACTTGGCTGCTACATCTGCAGCATGATTGCCATACCCAGCTTACCTCCCAGGAGAGGACAATGTCTTTCATAAAGTGTAAAGGGCTGGGCAAAGGGAGGGGCTGCTATCCTCACCTCCTGGGCCTGGTATTGTAAGCCATATCTTCAGACAGAATACATGGGTCCCTAGGGTTCCTTGAGGACCGTGGCATTGATGTCTTTTTCTAGGATGGAGAAATGGTGGTGGGATCTCTGGGATCTCTGGGACTCAATGAGGAGAAAGTGGCTGCTGCCACCACCTCTGAGTGTTTCCTGGAAGGTGACATGTGGACTTGCTGGGGTGAGGTGGAACTGTGAATATTGTGACCTCACAGTGTAGGTAGGCGGGGAGGCCACCCTGTCTCTAGCTTGGCTCCAGAACCTCCCCATCAGAGGACACCACTGTGATTACCTCTCCATCTTTAAGAAGGGGAAACTGAAGGCATAAAACAGGAAGAGCTGTGCCAGCCCTTACAGGGCAGGACAGGGGTGTCAGCTGAGGCTCCAGCAACTGGGCCAGGTCACACTGAGCTTTTCCCTGGTAGACATTTTGTGTCACACAGAATAGCATTCCATGTGTTTGGGGTTTTTTTCCATGTGTTGTTTTAATAAAGCTGTACCTACTGGGGAAAATAAAAGCACCAGATGATGGGACTATCTGGCTAGGTGTTTTCTGGAAGCTAAAATAAACTTACTTTTGCCTCCCTGGTGGCCTTGGCTCAAAATTGTAAGCTAAGTCCCTGTGGGAAGTGGATTAATAATGTTCCTAAATTAAACAGCAAAGAGGAACTTCAAGTAGCAGATGGAGTTAAGGTCACTACTCAGCTGATCTTGAGATGGGAAGACTCCTAGATTATCCATCCAGATGTGCCCATTGCCATCAGAAGGGTCCTTGTAAGTGGAAGAGGGAAGATGGAGGGTTGAACCAGAAGCCAGAAGCTGGAGACAGCCTGGAAACAGGTCCTTTCCTATAGACTCCAGCAAAGAATGTGGCCCTGCTGACACCACCTAGATTTTAGCCCAGCAAGACCCATTTTTAACTTGTGACTTCTAGAACTGGAAGATGATAAGTTTATGTTTTGAGTCACTAAATTGGTGGTCATCTGTTACAGCAGCAATAGGAGGTGGGTACAAGGCTCCTGAGAAATCCGTGAAGAGAAAATTGAAATTCTGCCATCAGCTGTGACAAGGGTCTTTCTATTGTGCATTCATTCATTTTTTTCACTCAACAAATGTATTAAGCATCTGCTGTGCTTCAGGCACTGAATACGGGGTTGAGCAGAACAAACTCCCATCTCAAGGATGAGGTAGAGTGGATGCAGAGCTCTTTGTGTGTGCCAGGCACTCAGCAAACAGTGGTTGACTTTGCTGGAGGGAGGCTGCTGGGCCCTGAGGATGAGCTGATGGGAATCCTTCCTTTGTGTTACCTGGATGTCACCCAAATGTCCCTTGTGTTGGAAGTGTTGGCGGATGTGTTCATGTCAAAGCAAACACTGAGAGTGACTTTGGTCAATATTTGCAGTTTTTGTGTGTATGTGCTACTGGGGATTGAACCCAGGGCCTTTGCCCTGAGCTGTATCCCCAGTCTTTTTTATTTTGAGACAAGATTTTGCTGTGTTGCTAAGTTGCTCAGGCTGGGCTTGAACTTGTGATCCTCCTGCCTCACCCTCCCCGAGTGCTGAATGTTTGAACTCCTATTCGTTGAGTCCAGTGTTTGCTTAGGCTCTGATGAGGATCAAGAGGACCTAAACTTAGGCATCAGTGGACAAATGGAGGCTAGGAGTGAGATGTTAGGGTGCTTGCAACAAGCTCTCCTCTATCTTTCCTGCCTCTAGAATTGGGGCTGGGAGCACTGGCCAGGAGTCAGGGCTGGTCCAGGTGTTTCCTGACCACCCAAGGAGAGCTTAAGTTGTTTGTGGTCCCTCTCAGCTGTGTAGACAACATTGAAGACCCAGTAGAGGGTGGGTCTGAGCTCGGGGCTGGTACTTGGGGCTGGTGTAGAGTCAGTGGAAGCCACAGAGGGCTGTGACTAGGGGAATCTCTGAGGCCCCTTGGGCCTCTGGCCTGGGTGAATCATGCTGAGGTACAGAGAAGTCTTTCCTGCAACTGGGCCATCACCTTTTATGCACACGTGTACACACACACACACACACCACACCCAGGGAACAGCCCACTGTACACACATGCACTTACCATGTACACTCACAGACCATAGACACAGCAGACCAAGCCACACACACACCTACACAAAACCTGTCACATCTGCACTCATGTCAGTTTGTAGAAATTGACTTGTCACACGGTCTACCAAGATGTCAGTGTGCCAGGTCATAGTCCCTCCCCAAACACACATCTTCCTCTGATTCCAGTCATCACACATGAGTGCACACGTATGCCTGTAACCATGCACACATAGCTTTCTCTCTCACACGCACTTTATTGTATATATAACTGCCTCACAGGAATACCCAGTTCTTCAGGTCCTGTAAAGCTGGGGTAGACTCCAGAGTGTGTCATGGGGAAGGGGTGATAGCTCAGGGCTCGGCCGCGATGTACATTTGTAAAGGGCTGGGTATTGGGCGGTGGGGACTGGGTCATCCATATTTGTTCATCTGCTTCCTTTTGTGTTAAGCCTCAGTGTGTGACCAGGATCAGGGCTCAGGCAGTGATGGAGAATAGGGCTCAGGTAGCCCTCTGCCCCTCCTAAAAGAGTCACGTTTCTGGGAGAGCTCGGATATGCTAGGCTTGAGGGGTCACTGCTGCTGTCCCCTGGGCCTGGCCAGGACAGCTGGGATGATGTGGGGACACTCCTGGGAAGAGCCCTCCTTCTACCCTCCTGGCCCTTGAGGCCTAGTTGCCCCTCCAGTGTCCCACAGGAGTTGGCAGCCAGGCCTGGTGATGTGGCAGCCTCATCGCACCCAGGAAATGGCGCACTTTGCCAAAGATCATGTTTGCAGGGAAAACACTTGCCGCCACACAGAATTGCTTCTCCCTGGGTCCCCACTGGGAGCCTCATAAGCAGCCTCTGCTCAACTCTGGTACAGAGTGGGGTTGGCCTGGGGCTGAGCACTCACCTGGCTCCAGATCGTGAGGTAGGCAGGGGCTGGACTGGCGCCTCTCTGGGGTAGCTGCCTCCAGCTGCCTTCTGCAGAAGGCCTCCTACAAGCCTGGGCTTAAAGGGACTTCAAGCAAGGGCTGCCCTGCTGGCCTTGCCATTTGGGCAGGGGCCCCTCGACTCTCCTGCTGGGAATGAAGCCCCTTTCTGAGGTGGACAAAGAGCTGCCTGCTGGGCTGGGATGCCTTGGGAGGGCCTGGGGCGTCAGGGGAATGGCTTAGTCCCTGGCCGTTCCTCATCTGGCCAGGATGAGGTGAGGGCAGGAGCCATCCTGAGTGCTTGGGAGGCTGGATATCAGGCTAGTTGTTACACTGGGCTGACTCCTCGAGTTAGGTGACACAACCTTGGGCCTTGGGGTGATGGGCCTGGGCCTCTTCTTGGGTTATCTCTTTATTTGGGAGTCTCACCGTCCTCATCTGACATGGCTTGGGTCTGGCACTTGGCCTGTCTGCTGTGTGGCCTTAGGCAAGGCCATGCCCTCTCTGGGCCTTGGGGGCTATTTCTTCCCAAGATTCCCTCATGGCTCCTGAGGAAGCAGGCAAAGGAGGATGGTCATCCTCAGTGCAGAAATGCAAACAGGGCTGTTTGGGCACGAGGGGCAGGGCTGAGATCATGGCTGGGGCTTGGGTCCTCCAGGTTGGAGCAGGCTCTGAGCACCCCGGAGTGGGCCATTCTGGCCAGACTCCCTGATGCTTGTCTCCACCCCAGCCCACAGATCCTGGGGCAGTGGCTGGGCAGCCATGGCTGGGGCACATCATGGGCTGGGCCTGTTGCTGGCACTACTGCTGCCTGCAGTCCCCACCTCCTCGACGGGCACCGTGGTCCGAATCAACAGGGCGGCACTGAGCTATGGTGAGAGATGGATTGCCAGCATGTGCATGAGAGCCAAGTATGTGTGGGGAGGGGACTGGATTTTCATCTGCCGTGGTGTCCCTGGCTCTCAGACAGCACCCAACACATGGCTGCTTTGAGGTGGATGCATGAGCAGTAGTGTGTGCTCGCAGCTGTGCACATAGCTCTGTGGTGTGGGCACAGCTGTGTGTTTGCAAGTGTATGTCTGCCTAAGAGTTGGTGCCTTGTGGAGATGTCCTCAGGGTGTGCATAGGTGTTGGGCAAGATGTATGCATGGGCTGCATGTGTGTGCACAGGTGTGGCTGCATGTCACATGTGTGTGTTATGTCTTTGTACACATGTGCTGAAGACAGGTGTATCAAACCTAGTTCTGCAGGGAGTGAGGTGTCTGCTGGGCTCAGCATGAGGGAGCCAGCCTCATTCTGGGCCCACTGGGGCCAGGTCTCTATCTTATGGCTTTGCTGTTAGATTTTGGGGAGCAGGTACTAAACTGCATCCCCCAGCCCCTTTTTATTTTTTCAGTTTGAAACAAGGTATCACTAAATTGCTAATCTGCCCAGGCTAGGCTCAAACTTGTGATCCTCCTGCCTCAGCCTTCCAGAGTGCTGAGATTATAGTTGTGTTCCACTGTGGCTGGAGTACTGCTAGATCCTTCTGAGTCCTGCCCTGTCCACTGGGGAAGGCACAATGAGGAAGGGAGGAACAAAGGTTGTCAAGGTCCAGGACTCCAGCACAAAAATCTTTCTTCACATCAAGCTGCCTCTCAGAGTAGTTTGGGGCGGGGGGGGGGTCCCACCAAAGTAGGGTCAGTCTGAGAAATCAGCACACATTTTTCCCAAGACCAGATTAAATTTAGATCACAGTGTGAAGGACAGTAGAAGGGACTTTCAATGGTCCAGGCCACAAAGCACTGAGTCAGCGGCTCCGGGAAACAGCAGGGTCCCCTCCCACCCCCAGGGCACACACAGCTGTCCAGGACCTGCATCCGGGCAGATGGGCAGAGGATGAAAGCGGTCAGTGATCCGTGCCACAGTGCGATCCCACACGCCGCACACCGGTGCCTGCAGGCAGGGACACGAGGCTCGCCGCCCACTGCCACCCTTCTGCCCTCTGCCTGTCCTGTGCAGTCATCCTTTGTCCTGAAGGAGTCCTCCCCTGGCGCATCTGCCTGTGTTTGTTCTTGGCGGAAACCCGGCGAGTGGCACCACTGCACACACTGCCTCCAAGTCTGTGCTGGGAGACTCTCCCTACATCCTGCCCCTGTTCCTGTACACCCTAGAGTTCAGGCTCTGAGCCAGGGGAGCACTGTGGATGGAGTCCAAGGCCTAATGGTTAGGTTGGGGAGGGGCATTGGAAACATGAAGACCACCACCTTTTTGCTCTGTGTCTGGGGAAACTGAGGCCCAGAGAGGCTCAGTGATTTCCCATCATTCCGAAGTGAGTTGAGCCTCTTTACTCCTAAATTCTTGTTCCCTTCCAGCATTGTGGCCTCTCATTTTAGCTCAACTTGACTTTATTAGCAACTGAGTCCAGCAATACAGGTGAGGGCAGAAATCTGCAGGTCCCAGGCCAGCTGACCTCACCTCCCTGAAAGCTGGGCAGAAGAGAGCACTTGGAACATGCCTGGCACACCAGGAGTGCTGTGCAAGGCACATCACAATTATACAAAGACCCATAGCACCAGTGATACACCGTGCAGTCTTTGCAATGGCTCTGAGTGACAAGCACAGTGATAAACTTACAGGAACTGAGGCACAGAGCGGCCACATAGGCAGTGACTAGTAGAGCTGAGACCAGTGCCCAGAATCTGAGGGACTCTTGAGTGCTCAGCCTCCGGTGATGCCACTGTGCTCCTCCCAGGGGACGTTCCCTTGGCCATTAGGCTTGGGGAGCCATTTGGAGCCAGGAAAGAGGAAACAGATTTTATTGTCTTTGAGGAATGGGATGGATTCAAGCGGGATTTTGAGAGGCAGAAGCCCAGGGCTGGTGTGAGCCGTCTAACGTGGCTCGTGTGGAGCTGGCATCCTCCCTGTGTGCCACCTGCCAGCCCATCCCTCCCTGTGTCTCAGTTGTCTCCTTGAAGGGTGCAGGGCAGATGGTGGGCAGTGTGTTCTTGCTGCTCCTGATGCCAGCCTGACCTCACCCTGCCCTGGCCCTGCAGTTGCTGATGTTGGGAAAGTCTCTCTCCAGCGGGCCCTAAAGGTCATGGTTCCACCTTTCCTGGATCAGAGTGGTGAGGTGCATCAGCCCACCAGGTGAGTGCTCCCTCACCAGAGAAGGCGCTCCTGTCACCAGGTGGAATGTCCCTGCGGGCCAGATGAGTGTTTTAGTCTACCAGGAGGGGAGATCTTGCAAGAGTCCCCCTTCCAGGTAGATGTCCTTGGAAGGCAGTGCTCGCAGCCCCTGGACACCAGGTCCAGCTCATCAAATGAGGCACCTGTAGTGAGTCCTTCCCTCACCACGTTAGGTGCCTCCCACCCAGCAGGTGAATAGTTACAAGATTTAGGAAACAGGACCAAGAGGGCACCATGGGGGCCTGGCAACTCTGAAATAGTGGATTTCTGCCTTCAGAGACCAAGACTGTGGCCCCTGGGTCTGGAGAACTCAGAAGACCCTAGGCTGCTTCCTCCAGAAGCTAGATGCTGAGTTTAGACACAAGTCTGAGCCTAATTCCTCTCCCCTCCAATGCTCAGAGACTCAAAGTCATAGGGAGATGGGGCGTCTCAAACTCAGTCACCTCTAGTGGCTGGGCTGATTGTCCCCATCCAATGTGGGAACACAGACTCGCTACTGACAGATTGCTGGGTCCTCAAGAGAATCTATCTATCTATCTATCTATCATCTATCTATCTATCTATCTATCATTCTTAATGATGACAGTTGAAAAGCTTAACTTTAAGCCCCTGGAACACCCCGTGGGTAAATCAACACACTCAGATCTCTGAAACTGTTTCTGGTCTGGCCACACCCTCACACCACACTGGGGATTGGCATTTGCTGGTGCTGAAGCACACCTGGGGTGGTTGTGTGGTGCTAGGGGCCTGCTGTGTGCTGGGGAGGGTCGTGGATCTGTGTCCTCCGAGACTAAGGGTGTTAGAGGGTGGGGTTTGATGTGACCTTTATACTTCATACCATTTGTGGTATCTGAATTTTCCCCCTCAACTACTGTGCAAAGAAAAAAATACTGACTTTAACTCAGGAAAAGAGGAAGTCATGGGGCCCTGGAGAGAGCTTGCATGGAGTGGCCCAGGACAGGCAGCTTTGGAGGGAGTGAGTTTCCTGCTCCTGGAGGGCCACGCGCCAAGGGTTTGGCACTAAGTGCACCAAGGGGGTTTCTGCCTTTGGTGGATCTCACAGTCTCTTCACCACCTTCCCAGTTTCCTAGACTGCTGCCAGAAACTGTCGGAAACTGCACAATCATCTCACCCAAGTCCTGCCTGAGGCTAGGTCCCTCTGGTTATCTTCCTTGCCTGCTGACTCTCCATCCTTGGCTCACACGCTCTGTGTGATGGAGGCCTTACTACCTCTTCCTCGCCTCACATTTCCAGGCTCAGAAGCCTTGCTTTATCACATCAACAGCGGCTCACCCCAAAGTTGATTCTGTGGCTTAAGAGGGTGGGGGGTGTCCCTTGTCACCTTGATTCCTACTGTGCAGGACCCAGACTCTGGATGTCCACGTGTCCCACCTTGACCTGAAATTCATTGCTGGTTTTGGGCTACGTCTGATGGCAACAGCCAATTTTACCATCAAGGTCTTCCGGTGAGTGAGTCTCGAGTTTCAGGGGTGTGGCCAGGGCAGAGTAAGGGAAGGGGCTGCATCTCCTTCCAGCCCCTTAGTCCCACCCTGGGAGGCAGGTGAGACCCCAGATCCTGCTCAGTGGCTGTGTGACTGGCAGAGGCCTCCACTTTTCCAGCTCTCAGTGTCTTTGTGGTGACACTTTGTGGATGACACTTTGCAGGTGGCTGTGAGGGTTGTAGTGAGGGGATTCATTATTGTAATTTGGGACACAATAGGTGCTCAATAAACACAGCTATCAGAATGATTCTGTGCCCCAGGCATGTGGTGTTAGGAAGTTTTTTGTATTCAGTACAGGGGCTCAAACTCAGGACCTTGCACTTGAGAAGCAGGTGCAGTGCCACTGAGCTAACTCCCTGGTACCACATTTAATTTTTAATTCCTGAGCTGGTATTCTGAGGGACTTCTGCCTGGTACTGTGATGCCCCAGGTGCTCACTATGGCCAGGCCAGAGCTGGGTGTCTTTAAGTGGAGACCTCATGGGCAACTCAGCACAGCCCTGTGAACCGAGTGTCACCAATCTTGTGTCCATTGCACAAATGGGAAGTTGAGGCTTAGCGTGGTGGTAGTGGCCAGGGTCTGGCAGTGAGGGGTCACTGAGAGCCAAGGTTCCCAGCCATCTGCAGCAGTATATCTGTGGCCCTGAGTGGGGTCGGGGGGCCTGGGGTCTGCCCAGGTGGGGCTGTCTCATGCTGGGTGGGGCCTCCTGTGCCAGATGGAGGGCGGCCAGCCCAAGGTTGTGAGGTCTTTCATCCACTGGGGTGGCCTGGCTGGATGGCACTGCTGGGACTCAGGCTGTGCCCCCATCCAGCACCCCTGAAACTCTGGAGCTGATGCTGCCTGTGGCACTGACAGCAGATGCCCGTGTGGCCCAGGGACCCATCAGGACCCCTGTGGTCAGCATCTCCACCTGCTCCTCCATCTTCAGCCCTGCCAGGGTGCTTCATGACAGTAACAGGTGAGTGATAGTGGGGTGCAGGGGTCTTTGTGCCAAGGTTAGGGTGCTGTTTCTGAGCAGAGGAGGGACTTCCCTGAGGGACAGCCTGTGTCCTGGCCATTGCTAATGCACTCTAGCCAGGAATGTCCTCCTCAAGGAGGGTTCTGGGTGGGTCAGACCAGCTGTTAGGAGCCTTGGGGGCCACCCCTCCCAGCAGAGATGGGAAGTCAGAAGGGAGGGGTGGGGCCCAAGCTGTCAGGGTCAGGTGGTTGCTCATGACTGCATGGAAGGCTAACAACAGCACCTACTTCCAGAGTACCTACTATGTGCTGGGCACCACTGGAGGCCCTTTGTGGGGATCATGTGCGAGATCCTCACAGTAGACCACCAGTAGGTGTGAATGTTCCCCTCCTTTTACAAGAGAACAAGCAGAGGCACAGAACAGTTAAGTGACTTGCCTTAGGTCACAGAGCCAGATTCAAGCCTAGGCAGCCTGACTTATCCCACTGCCTGTGCTTGCCCCTCATCATGTCTGTGTCTTCCTAAATGTGGGCAGGGCTCATTCCACCTGAGCATTTTGGAGTCTTCAAAAACAATGCAATATTTGCACAAAGTTTGGAATTTGTCGCCATAGAGGGGTACATTCTGCTGGGTCCTAGGATCATCAGTTCCAACCCACAGCAGGGGCTGCTTCCCATTTATTGAAGGGGAGGCCCCAAGATGATACTGTAAAACACAGATACCTGCCTTCTACCTCCTATGGGGATTCGGGGAGCTGGGATGCAGCTTGGCAAACCAGCATCTTAAGAAACCAAGAGACAGGTTCCTGTGGACCACCATTGAGAACTGCTGACTTAGATTATCTCTTTGTTGTTCAGAGAGGAACTAAGGTCCACAGCTAGGAAGGGACTTTACTAGGTGTGTTACAGAGAATGGAGCAGAAGCAGGAAGCAGCCCTGGAACCCCAGCTCCAGTCCCCAGCCTCACTGGGCTCAGAGCAGCCATGACAAGGCCGTGGGCAAGTCTGACTTTTGTAGTGTCCTCTGTCTTTCCTGATCCTGGCTTCAGTTGTCACACTCTTGGCCACTGCCAAACCTTGAGACAAATGGCTCCCTTCTTTGAGACTCGACTTAGTTTCCATCTCTGCAAGTATGGGAATAATTATTCGAGCATCGTCTGGCACACAGTGGGGTGCTGGCTGGGAGTCGCTGGGCTCCTGGCTGAGGACAGAGGCTCCTGTCCCAGCCTTGCAGCCTTGCTGAGAGACAGGCCCTGGGACTGAGGCCCCTCTGTGCATCTCCTCCTTAGCATCTCCCCAGAGCTGCTGGTCCTGGTGCAGGAGCACATTAAAGCCATCCTGAGCAACAAGGTAAAGGGCTTCTGGCTGATGGCCTCTGAGCGTGTCACTGCTGACCTCACAAGGTGTGGGGAGCAAGTGGTGGAGTTTCAGTCATGGGGAGGGGTCACTTGGGATTTTCTGTGTGTGTGCAGTGATGGTGCTTCAACCCAAGGCCTCATGTATGCAAAGCACATACTCTACCACTGTACTACACACCTATCCTGGGATTTTTCTAAAAAAGAGAAAGCTTTTAATGGGGGCCCCCAATCTCCTCATGAGGACAGGGAAGAAGCTCATGGCACAGTCCAGGGAGGGTTGGAGAAACCCCATGGCCAGAGGGGAGGGAGGTTTGTCCTCTTGGAGGCAGCCCCTGGGTTCTATGCTTGAGGTTGAGGGGAGTGTTTTCAGGGGAGATAAGGCAAGGGCATGGCACTGGGGCCATATGTGGCTGGGTTTGACCCTGACCCCCTACACAACTGTGTGCTGTGACCAAATCCATCAACTTCGGCTGTCCTTGGTCCAACATCACCAATGAGTGGGAATTTGGATCCCTCCATAGGCTGCCGGGGCTCAGGGGTGGATCCTAATGTCCAAGAGGAGTTTAGATCAATGTTCCACAGAGCATGTGCTGCTGAGATTATTACAATTTTAGCTTCTGTTGATATCTGCATATGGCTGACCTGGTAAGAGATGCTGTCCCTTGGGCCAGGGTCCCACCACCCAAGGAGAGCTGATCTTCCCTCCTTATCCTGCCTCATCCCTCCCCATCTCCCTGTAAGGGGAAGTAGCAGAGACAAAATCAACCCACTGTATGCTACCCCCACCCACCAAGATGGGGGAACTGAGGCTGGATGGGTGTGGGCAGGCAGCTTGTCCTGGGAGTGCTACAGGCTGTGCTTGGCCTTGCCCATTACTGCAGCCTCTTCCTATGCTCCTCCTGCTGCCCTTGCAGCCTCTCCAGGGCAAGGGATTGCAGGCAGGAAGAGAAGATCCGGTCCTCTCCCTCCTTGGCCTTGCCTGGCCCAGGCTGTGAGTGTCTCCCTTGCAGTCTCTTCTCTGCTCCCATCTTCTGTCACACTGGTTCAAGCTCAGGACACCTTCCTGGCTCCTCTCTGTGCCCTGAGAACCTCCATTCCCCTGGCTGGCACATGCAGCCTGGCTGACATGGCCCACTGGTCACTACCTGCCACCCCGCCCTCAAAGCAGCTAGCCCTCTGCACACCGAGGCAGCAGGCTCCCTGCCTCAGTTGCTCAGCTTGTCTGTAGCTATCCTGACAGCCTTTCCTCCATGCCTATGGGCCTACAGTGTCCTCACCAGACTTTGGGCCCTGAGGAGGTGCTCCTCTTGGTGGAGGAGGAAGTAGGGGACCCAGGCTTGGTGTGCTGGCCAGGGGAGGCCTCTCTCATCCAGCCCTGAGGCCCCTAAGCACAGCCTCCTCTCTGTCCTGCACAGCTGTGTCTGCACATCTCCAACCTGGTGCAGGGCCTCAATGTCCACCTTGGCACCTTAATCGGTAAGACTGGGACCGGAGGAGTTGGGAGGGCTGGGGTGCTCCCAAGGCCCTTCAAAGATCACTTTTTTGTCAGGGCCAACTTCTGGGAGGTCAGTTGTAGGATGCCTATATTGTGGGCTCCCCAGACTGCATAATTATTCATAGAATCTAGGAATCTCCAAATTCTAGAACCAAGTCTTTGATTCTAGAATCTGCATATTTTAGATCAAATTATCCAAAACCCAAAATGATATCAAGTCTTTAAATGATGAATCTTAGTATTGGAGAATCAGCACCATGAAACTGTGGAATCTGAAATCACAAATTTGAAATTGAGGGATTGAAGAAACCAGATTCTCATAGTTGGAAGGGGCTTGTAATCTTAAGAGGACACTTGGAAATCTTTCTGCTCCCTTTACCCTTCAGGGAGGTGGGATGTGTGACAGCATGTTTGTTACTAGAGGTGGCTTGGAACATGCTTAGGGTCTGGGTCTCATGCTTGGGATGTCACCTGAGTATCTTATACAGGAATGCACCTTCTTTAATTGGATGATTATATGTTTATTTTGAGGCCGTTAGAAAAGATATACAACTATCCTGTCTACCTGGAGATTTTGTGACTATCAGTGCTGATTTCTGATTCCGCATAGTGATAGAAAGTTTCCTTTTGCAATTAATTTGGGAAAGAGGTAGTAGATTTAGGCAAATCTGTTAATTCAGTACAGGGGATGTGTTGTATTGAGTCTGAGCCATGCTTGCCCTGGAGCTGACTGACTGGGTTCCCCGAAGTGTGACTCAGGTTCTGTCACTCAACCTTTCTGGGCCCATTTCCTCCTTTGTAAAATGAGGATGTAATAGAACCTCCCTGCCAAGATGGCTGTGAGGATGAAACATGACAACTCATGTCTGGTGCTCTGCACAGCTGTGGGCCTGGGAAACACCTGTGTGCACTTAATGAAGTGGTGGACTTAGGGTTGGGAGGAAAGAAAAGATGACAGATGTGGTTCTTCAAGCAGCTCCAGGAGAGGGCATAAGCGACCCCTCTGGGTGCCAGGTCCAGGTTGTGTACAGACTGAAAGTGGTGGGCAGGAAGGGTGGGCCAGGAGATCCAGGTCCCCAACCAGTGACGGTGGGTGACCACTGTGCTGCCTCAAGGTCCCTCCCTGCAGGATGAGTTTGGGGAAGAATCCATCCATGGAGACAGGGAGTCCTGGGCTCTTGCTGTGAGTGTGTGTTCATGTGTGTGCATGAGCTTGAGTGTGCGTGTGCATGAGAAATACCAGCTAGCATTGTAGCACGATCAACTCTATTTAACAGGTGAAGAAATTGAGGGGCAGCCTGCTCTGAGAACCTGTGCTCTTAACTAAGCTCTAATATCACTTTCTTAAGAAAAAAGAGGACAGAAAACTGTGTGCAGCTTCACACAGTTGAAGAGGAGGAGGGAGAAGGGATGGGAAGAGCAGGGGAGGGGAACATGGCATGCAGGAGAGGGAGAAGTTGGCCTCTGCATAAGAACGTACTGAATAAGAAATACCTTTGAGATCCTGGGCTGTGTTTTCCATTTTAAAAATATTTTCTAAGTATTCATCATGAATATGTATTATTATTTTTAAATTTTAATTTTTTCCATTTTTAATCATGGAGCAACTTACCTTTTTAGTGCCCAGTTCTCTGAGTTTTGGTGAACAGAGTCCCATAACCACCCCCACAGTCCACAACCTCCCACCAGACCCCAAACCCCTTCATGCGGCCTCCTCCTCCTACCCCAACTACTGACTGTAGAAAGGGAATCATGCTATGTTGCTTTTACAATCATAAAAAAATTCTAAAATATTAGGGAAAGTAAAATTAAATTCAAATGAGACAATAGAAAAACAAATCTGAATGGAGTTAGATATGCTGAAGTATTTATAAATATGTACTTATATATTTTATATACTTACCTATAAAATATTAAATATATTTTATATATAAATAAAATCAACTCTATGAAACTTTACAAAACAGACACATAATAGATATTTAATAACAGGTATACAAATACGTGTACATAGACATATGAAATATACACACACATACATGCACACATATGCACATACAACCTTGGTCATGCAGGGCTTGGGCGCTGGAGCCGTGGCTGAGCTGGCCTCTCCCGATGGACACTGGGGCTGCAGCTCAGCTGGCCATGCCTTCAGCCATGTCCAGGGATGAGGTTTCCACGGAGGCTCAGCTTTGAGTGTGACCTTCCCAGCTGGGACCATCTGGTCATAGAGTATTCTCAGCTCAGAAGCCATAGCTTTGAGGTCAGACTGACCGGGTTCACAATCCTGGACAAGGCTGAGATTCACACCAAACTCTGTGTGTGTGTGTGTGTGTGTGTGTGTGCATGTGTGTGCGTGCACATGTGCATGTGTGTGTGAGCAAGGGTGCACGGGTGTGCAATAACTGTACTGAGTTATGGTGATTGAATGAGATGGTCTAAGTTATATGCCAGGACCTGATCAGCCAGAGTGCTTTTCTTTCTCTGTGCTTCCTTCTTGCCTCTGTCAGGTGACATTTCTTCCTGGATTGAGGCTTCTTCTTTCTGATTTGGATTCTCGAGCCTTCCACTGACGGGGAAGGCAGAACACATACTTGTTAGAATTGTGTTTGAAGTGAGAATCACCAGGCTGCATCCCTGTGGCTGCATCCCGGGTGTGTGTACTTGGCCACTTCAGTGTGCTCCCTCAGGGGCCCTGCCTCCCTCTGGCTACTCCAGGTGGTCAGATACTTCAGCTTTCCAGACAGATGAGGTGCTGGGGGTACAGCTAAGTATGCCATTTTTCTTCTCCATGCTGGTTTTGTTAAGGCCTTAGCCCTGTGGGTCCTGAGTCCCAGATTCGCTACTCCATGGTCAGTGAGCCCATCATCACTGGTGACTATATCGCCTTGGAAGTTAATGTAAGTGCCTCCTTGTTGGCCCAGAGCTGGGGAGTGGGGGGCTCTGGGTCTGTGGGGTCCCGGAAGATTTCTAAAGGGGCAGAAGTTAAGGAGCTGCATTCCAGGGGGAGTATGGCACACAGGCAAGGGCAAGAGGATACATGGCATGTGGGTGACCATGTAGGTTGGGGTGGGGGGTGGCAGGTTCTGTCATGAGGCCACCCCCTTCTTGAGATCTTGTCCCTCCCCATAGGCCGACCTCTTCTTGCTGGGTCAGCCCATCACCCTGCCCCTGGATGTCACCCCCTTTGTGTTACCCTGGCCTGTGGGCACTAAGGGTACCATGGCAACCATGGGCCTCTCCCAGCAACTGTTCGACTGTATTCTGCTGCTGCTGCAGAAGGCTGGCGCCCTCAACCTGGATGTCACAGGGGAGCTGGTGAGGCTGGGCCTGCTGCCCAGGACTTGTGGGACAGGAGCACCCTCTGGGCTAGCCCCGGGACACTCCACAGATGCCAAGTGGTGGGCAGGTGGGGCAGCTAGAGTGTGGGTCCTGGGGTCAAGTGGGTCTGTGGGGAGGGATTCCTGCCACTGAGGGGCGAGTGGTGGCTGCCTTCGAACCTGACATGTGTGGATTTCAGAATTCCGATGACAACCCACTGAACACCTCTGCACTGGGCCAGCTCATCCCTGAGGTTGGTGACACTGCTGGCCATTCCGGGTGGCTCAGGATTGGGGTCTCTGGGCTGTGTATGTCACACCTGTCCCGAGTGGGATTTTGCATCTGCACTTAGATCTGCTCCCTGGGTTCTAGGGAGAGCCCCTCTCTCTGTGCAGGCCTCACATTCTTTCTGCCTCTGCCCAGCTTCCCTCTGCCTGCACGTCCTTTCTCTTGTCCCTATCACCTTCAAGACCTGGCTCAGGGAGCTCCTCCTGGGGGACAGCTGATCCCCTCATCTGCTCCAGGAGCCTGGGCTGGACCCACCTCTGTGCCCAGTCATGTGCAGAGCCACGGTGACTGGAAGCATCGAGGAGTGGCTGGCTGTGTATCCTTGTGCAGTGGGCCCAGCAGGGCCTTCTTCCCTCTCTCTCTGCCTCTCCAGGTGACTCACCAGTTCCCCGAGCCCATGCCTGTAGTGCTCAAGGTGTATCTGGGTGCCACACCCATGGTCACATTCCATACCAACAATGCCACCCTGAGGCTGCAGCCCTTTGTGGAAGTGCTGGTTGCGTCCTCTAACTCAGCTTTCCAGTCTCTCTTCTCCCTGGAGGTGGTGAGCAAGGGGGCTTGGTGGGGCTGGCTGGAAGGGGGTTGACCCTCAGAGGAGAACTCATGCAATTCCTCATGCTTTTGCCTACCCACACTGCTTTCCTTGTGTCTTGACCTGGGCAGGACATTCCTGCCTCAGGACCTTTGCCCATGCGGACCCCTTTGGCTAGGGCTCTTTTCCCTGGTCCTTGGCATGGCTGGCTCCTTCTCATCTTTCAGTTCTCAGCTTAAATGTTGCAGCCTTTCTCAGGGAAGCCTTTATGGACCTCGCTCCCCCCACCCCACTGGGTAAGAATGTCCTCATCAGTCCTCTCCATGACACTCTGCCTTCATGGCTCTCCCACTCTCTGAAAGGGTCCTGCTGGCTACTTTGGTTATCTTTTGCCTCCCTCCATGGCTGGTGGTGGGTGTGGAGGGCAGGGACCTTGTCTGCCTCTTTCACACTGCGTCATCAAGCCTGGCACATAGCAGGCGCTCCCCAAACACCTGTGCTTGCATGAGTGGAAGGGGTGCCCTCTGACCCTGTACTCCTCATGTGCCCAGGCAGTGAACCTGAGCCTGCAGCTCTCGGTGTCCAAGGTGAAGCTCCAGGGGACCACATCTGTGCTGGGGTAAGCCAGGATCTGGCAGCCTCAGTGCTTCCTCTGTGTAAAGACCTTTCCCTGCCCCAGCTCACATGGCACAGCTGGCATTTGAGGTACGGCAGCACGAAGCCCCCACTGCTTCTCTTTTAGGGATGTCCGGTTCTCGGTGGCTGCCTCCAATGTGGGCTTCATTGATGTGAGTGGGGACTGGGTCTCCAGGGCCCCTGGTGGCTGGGTGCATGTGAGCATGGCGCAGATGCCCACATATACCCCATAGTCAGGCTTCCTGGTGCTGGGCACAGTCCTCCGGCCTTCCCTTCCCGCTATCCACCTGTCACAGCCTTCCTGCCTGTGAGCTGCCTGGTGGTCAGTGACTTGGCAGCCCAACCCCTCAGCTGAGTCCACTGGTCAGTGGGACAAGTCAACAGTGTGGGCTGACCCTTCAGGCACATCATGGGGTTAGGGTCCTCGCTACTTTGTGTCTGTTTGTCAGTTGGCCTGTCGGGCAATATGCCACAACCCTCTACCTGTCAGTCTCTCTGTTGGTCATCTGGTGTTAAGGGCTCTGCTAGCAAGTCCACCTGTTGGTCACACAGTGTATGTCAGCCAGTTAGGTTTGTCCGTCAGCTTTTGGTCACATGGTGTGTCAGCCAGTCAGGGCTCACCTTTCAGGCTCCCCCTGGGAAAGGCTTGTCCTCAGAGGCTGACCCAAGTTGGGGTATAGCTGGGCTCCACTCAAACCCAAGATGTGGATGAACTGCCCACCCCCACTTTGCCTGGGCCTCTGCTGCCCATATGTCCATCCGTCTGTCTACGTGTGTGCCTAACTGTTCATCTCTTTCACCCACTGGCTGCCCTCAACCTGTGGCCAAAGGTGAAGCAGCTACACACACTTGTGGGCACCCTGTTCAAGAAGCCACTGTTGGACCACCTCAATGGTGAGTGTTGCTCCTCCTAAGCAGCCCCTCTGGCCCCTCCTGACTCCTACCCTCTCCATGCTATCTCTGCCCCTGCCCACTTCCCAGGCTCTGAGGTTAAGAGGTGGCCTAGGGGTCCAGCTGGCCGTGTAGGCATTTGGCACACAGCTGTGTGATCTTCACTAAGTTCCTTTCCCTCTCTAAGCCTCAGTTTTTCCTTCCATATAATGGGCACTATGACAGTGGCAGCTATCTTCTGGATGCCATGATGCCCATGAGGACTCAGCACAGGGCTGGCTCCAGGGGACGATTTGGTCCCACTTTCCACTGAACTTGATTCCTCTGTCCCCACTTGCAGCTCTCCTGGGCATGGGAATCGCCCTCCCCAGTGTGGTCAACCTCTACTACACCAACCCTGAAGTCTTTGTGTATGAGGTGAGAGCCTTGGGAGGGGCCAGCTGGGCATCCTCTGGGATTGGCAAGGCAGAGGTCATTCTAGAGCACACAGTGGGGTGTTGGGGTCAGCCAGGACTGGGTGTACCCCCTACTCCTGCCAAGACCACACTATGCATCTTATCTGTAATGAGATGGAAGATTTGGGATGGTGAAAGATCCAGTGGGGCAAGGTTTCCCTTCCTCTAGTTTTTGTACAAAGTTGCACCAGGGACTTCAGACTTTCAATTGTCCCATGATTCTGTGCCCTGGGATGGACATGATCCCTTTGGTGTCTGGGGTAGATGAGAGAGGCACTCCTTCCAGTCTTGTAGATAATCTCTTGTGGGCTGCATAGGTGAAGGGAGTTTTCTGAACCTTCTAAAATTATTGTTCCTACATCTGAACTTGTGGACCCAGGGTGCAATTCAACCATAACCCAGGCCAGGGTGAGACCCTACAGCTTCTTTCTGTCTCTCCCAGGGAATAAAAGGAGATTCTCTCAGAAAGCCAGTACAGGACAGATGTTCACACCCTCTGAGGGGCCCACACATGTCTTCCTTAGGAGGAGGTCTTTGTTCCTTAAGAACTGTGGTCCCAAGGCCTCGGATGACCCTCTCCATAAGAAGGAGCCCTTAGCACACAGAGGACCCAGGCCAGTTAGTGGAACTTGCCCCAAGACTCCCCTTTCTGGCTGACACCTGCTGGCACTCACAAATCCAGCAATAGGGTCAGAAGCCTAAGGTGCCTAGACCAGTGCTGTCTGACAGAGTGTTCTGCAGTGATGGAGATTTGCCTTGTCCACAGCAGCAGCCACAGGCACATGTGGCCACTGAGCACCTGGAGTGTTGCCAGTGGAACTCAGGGCTGCATTTTTTTTTTTTGAATTTTAATTAATTTCCATACCCACATATAGCCATTGGCTACCCCATTGTACCATAAAGCCCTACACTCTGAGCTACCTATGGGCAGGGACTAGGTCTACATCCAGCTTGTTCTTTGCTGAGTCCCTGGCACCTGTCATAGGCCTTGGTGTGTAGTTGAGGCTCAGTGAAGATTCACCAAATGAATCAATGATAGGCGATCCTCCAGAATGTTTTTGCAGGGCAATGTAGAAAGTAGGGGAGGCATGGCAGCCAGGCTGTGCAAAGGGCTTGGGCTTGGAGAAGACGTCCCATCGTTTGGGACTCCCAGTCCGATAACAGTGATGACACTCCACACATGGAGCACACATTTTGTGCCAGCCCCTGCTGAGTGCACCTTCCAAGGGTGCTCTTCCTGTCCTCAGAGGCCTCTGACCTGGTCTATGGTTCTTGTTGCCCTTCAGGGATATGTCGTGATATCCAGTGGCCTCTTCTACCAGCGCTGAGGCAGGGCCACTGGCAGGGGCAAGAGGGAGCCAGCCTTGCTGCTCAGAAGACTTCTTCCCTCAAGCCACTGGGGAAACTGAGGCAAAGACACAGGCATCATGGCCAGCACACCGGTCTGCCTGGCTGGGCTGTCTAATCTTCGCCGAGTACCTGGATTCCTCCTTCACTCACTCCTTGTCTCCTCTACCCACTGCATCCTCCACCCCTTCTTGAGGAAAAGCTTGCTCCTCCAGGTTGTCCAGATCTCTTTCCTCATGCATTAAACATCTCTTGAGCTGCAAGTTCCAGCCAAACCCAGCAAACTCTTTGTATACCCGAGGCCAGTTCTCTATGTGCATCCCTTGTACCCTGTTTGTCCCCGGGAAAGGGGGAAGATGAGCGCACATCTTCATTATCCACGCCCATTGCCTCTACTGCCTTTGTGCCAGAGCTCATCTTTGAAAGGTCACCCTGAAGAGCAACAGGATGAGCTGATGGTTATGGCACCATGCTGTTCTTTAGGCACTGCACCCTCTTTCTGGTGGGTTTTCCCATCTTATAAGGCCCTTGTGAGTCAGGCAGGCAAGGTCTGGAGTTCCATTCTGTAGATGCAGAAACTAAGGCCCAGTGAGGAGAGAAATGTGCTGAGTTCCAGGGCTGGAGGACAGCCGGTTCCCAAGACTGTGACCTTCCTAGAACACAGACATAAGATGTCCAGTTCTCCTTCCATTCACCAGCAGCCCCACCTGGACTTGGTCCCGAGTCACACACTTCAGGCGATGAGGAGCACCTGGCCCGTTCAGGCAGCATCTCCATCTTTGGCTTTCTCTGACGATGAGCATGTTGTTTCTTCTGCTGCCTGGGCCTCTGCTCTCTGGCCTCACTGCACATGTCCGACTCCTGGACCCTCAAACCCAGTGGGTCATGCACAACAGAGTGGCTTAGGGAACAGCAAGGGATGCAAGTACAAGCAAGTCAGTAGTTGTAATTTTCTCCCCTGATAAGCTAATCTCTCAGCCATGGGTAGGTCTCCTTCCTGCCTAAATATGTGGGTCCATTTTCTTTATGTGTTTCCTTGTGGGAGTAGAAGGTGACCCAATTGCTACCATCAGTAAACAAGATAGTTGGTCCAGGATGGAACTACCTGCTTTCTCTATAAGTGTCACAGGTCCATTCCTAAAGTCTCCAGTGTGACAGGCTGAGGGAACTGAACTCATCCTAGAGTGTTGACGAGGGGAGGAGGTAGGCGTGTTGCTGAGAAAGTGAGGGGGCTAAAGATAAAATACAGTCTCATAGCCAGGCATGGTAGCTCAGCACTCTAGGACACTGAGGCAGGAGGACTGAAAATTCAAGCCCATCCTGGGCAACATAGTGACTTAATGAGAAGCTGTCTTGAAAACTAAAACTAAAAATAAATAAAAAGGACTGGGGATGTAGCTCAGTGTAAAGGCCCTGAGGTCAATCTCCATTACTGAAAAAAAAAAATTTACCCTCATGATCTTGCTCAGGAAAGTGTGATTTTTATTTCCTTCCTTTGGCTGCTTAGTTAATTAATTCCTTAATATTATCTTTATTAAGGTTTAATATAGGCTCAGTCCTAAACTATGTAGTCTGGTGTACAAGGAAGACAAAATATCTAAGATACATCCCTAGCCCATAAAGGAAAGTTAATAACAGAAAAATGGTATAAGCTCAATATGCAGAATCCATTCAACCATCCAGCAGTCCAGTAGTCTGTTCATCTACCGACCTACTGATCCATCTACTCATGCAACCATCTGTCCACCCATTCATTATCCATCCATCTATCCATCCATCCATCCACACTTCCTTCCTTTCTTCAAACCACATATCCATCTATGACATATTCCATTTATTTGTCCAACCACATACACATCCACCCATCATCCTGTCATCTATCTATCCTTCCATCCAACCACTCATTTGCCACAACCTGCATGGCTGAAGGGTTCATGGAGTGAAAAACGAAGGTGAGAAATTAAGAAAGACAGACAAAGAGATTTAATAAGGTATAGGTGGGGCCAGGTGGGGCTCTTGACTCCTGATGGGAGGAAAAGATCACCAAGCAAATGGTTGCATGTTTATTTATAGTGGCAGAGGTAAAAGGGGCTGGTCTGTAACTGGAGCCAGGAGAGTAGCTAAGGTCTGCAGGACATAATGCTTGGTTTTCTGGTGAATGGGAAGGAAGGAATACAGTCCTCTTCTCTGCCAGGCCTTGATCCACCATGCCCTCTTGTCACCTGTTCTCCTCCCACAGGTCCCTGCCTCATCCTCAGGAGGAAGCAAACAACATCCATGTTCCTCGTTCCATGTGAGGCCCTCCCTCATCTGCGGGAGGAGGCGAGTTAGGCCTGGCCATAGTGATCTACAGTGCATTGCTCCCAGCACTCACTGGCCTATTAATTGAACATTCCATTGAATTCTGTCATCCATCTATCCATCCATCCATCCATCCACCTATCTTTATTCATTAATCCCATCCATCCATTCACCTAATCTATCCATCAATTTATTGTATCCTTCTATGCATCCACTCATCCATCCATCCATTCATAGTACTTGTTCACTCATCCATCCCATTTATTCACCTATTCATACTTCTTTCTATTCATCTCATCCATCCATCTGTCCATCTATTCATTTATCTGACCCATCTACCCATTAACTAACCTTACCTATCCTTCCATCCATCAATCCATCCATCCATTCACTCTACCCACTCACTCATCCATCCATTATTCTATGCATTCATCCATCCATTACAACTATCCATCCATCTATCCATGCAAATTATTCATCCCATCCATCCATCCATCCTCCCATCCAGCCATTCATCCATTTGTCCATGATCCATTTTATCCACGCATCCATTGCATCCATCATCTAGCCACTCATCTCATATATTCTGTCCATGCATCCACCTAATGTATCTATCTCCCCACCCACCCATCCATCCTTCTTATCCACCCATCCATCCATCCATCCATCCTATCATTCATTCATCCAACCACACATTCACCCACCTGTCCAATCATCCTTTCTTCTTTCTTTCTCTCCATCCATCCATCATCCATCTATCAATTCATCACATCCATTTATCTATCTACTCATCCATCCATCTATACCATCTATCAGTCCATCCATCCCATCCCTCCATCCACCCATCCATCTCATTCATCCATCTATCCATCTGCCTATTTTAATCATCATTTATCCATTCATTCCATCAATCTGTCTCATCCCATTCACCCATCCCTCCATCCATCCATCCATTTCCCAGCCCCCCACTCATCCATTTATTCCTTCCTTCCTTCTATAGCTCCATCCATGCATATACCCTTCCTCCCTTCCTTCTAGCAATCCTCCATTCATCTATCATGTATGCATCCATCCATCCTCTCATCCATCCATCCATCCATCTATCCATCCAGCCTTCCATCCATTCATCTCCCCACATATCATGTATTCTTCCATCAAATTTTCCATCTGTCCAGCTATCCCTTCAACTCATCATCACCCATCCATCCTATCTGTCCACTTATTATTTCTTTTGGCAGTACCGGGGATCAAACTCATGACTTTGTACTTTTGAGGCAGGTGCAGCACCACTGAGCTAAATCCCTGGCCCTCCATCCACTTATTAATTCAACTTTTTATCTAATCCTGTATTCCATCCACCCATCCCTCCATCCATCCATCCACTCATCAACCCATCCACCCATCCAATCATCCGTATACACACACCCATTTACCAGATGTGATAAAAATGTACTATGAATGTTCAAATTAAAAAATTATTACATTAAAAGATATATTGCCACTAATTCTCCCCAAAATACTCCCCTTCACTTTGAACACAAGTACTTCATTGTGCTTGTCACTTTCTGAAGCTGTTCTGGAAGTCCTCTTTTGTGAGTGTCTTTATAAAGTGTCTTTATGAAGATTGAAAAAAATGAATGAATGCTGCTACCAAGTGCCATCCAGCCTTTCACACAAGCTCAGGAAAACATTATCGTGCAGTGGTGGCAAGCTTATGGCATACATGCTGCAGCAGGGATGTCAGCAGCCTCTCTGTCAGCATGGGAGCCAAGTTGCTCCAGTGAGCCAAGTCACCCAGGCATCACCCCAGCAGCTGAGCATTCAGGTTTAATTGCAGTATTGGCACTTCATGATAAATACGTGGGTTTTGGGTTGCAGTATGGGCACTTGGTCTCTAAAAGGTTTGCTAATAATGTTGTAGTGTGTCCTCATCCACTTTATTCACTGGATCTGGCAACATGTGACTTCTGGCTCTTCCCCAAAGTCAAAATGACCATGAAAAGTAAATTTTTTTTTTTGGTACTGGGGATCAAACTTTGGATCTTGTGCTTGCGAGGCAGGTGAAAAGTAAACATTTTAAATTGATTCTTGACATCAAGGCAGCCATAACAGCCCAACTAAAGACATTCATGAAGAAAGACTTCCAGAACTACTTCATAAAGTACCAAGAATGATGAGATAAGTGTGTTCAAGGCAAGGGGAAGTAGTCTGAAGGGGATTAATGGTGATGTGCCTTTTATTATAATAATTTTTTTAAAAAATGTATGTATTCATGGTAGTTTTTGGTAGTACCTTGTATTCAGCCTTTTTCCCCCCAATCTGTCAGTCTGTTTGTATCCATGATGGGCCTAGTATTATAATATATGTTCTTTGAAGAAGAGAATAAAAATGCTTGAGTCATATTCCCTGCCCAGAAGGAAACCTGTGACCTCCCTACACAGAGCCATCCCTATCCCTAAAGGGCACTATTCAGCCCTCCAGTTAGGTGAGTTGCTGGGCACTCGCTGCTGAGAGGGACAGGCTAGTGCAGCAGTCTGAGCCCAATCAGGAGAAAGAAATCACTCAGGCTGGAACCCTGAAGACTTAGTGATTCTGGTCAGCGCAGAACTGTTAGACAGAGGAAAGTCCTCTGTGTGGCATTCCAGGGCCAAGGGCAAGCCCTCAAGTAAGAACAGCCCTGCAGGTTGCAGACATCCATGGAGAAGTGTGGCTCAGCACTCTGCAGAGCAGAGACGGCTGGTAGGCTGGCCTGGAGTTGCTGGGCAATCAGTGTGGGCCCTTGGAGCCACCTGCAGACAGCACAGGGGAGGGTGATGGTGCCTGGGCCAGGGGTGAGGGCTGTGGCTCTGTGGGCCACAGGTGGCTATTGTGAAGGTCACATAGGGTGCTTACAGAGGATCTGGGCACTGGCATGGGTGGGTGGCTTTCAGAGTGGACGGGTAGGATGAGGGTGTGCATGGGAGGCGTTCCTGGTTTCTGTTCACAGACGACAGCAGAAGGGCTCTGCCCAGGCTAAGGCTGTAGGGTGGCAGCAAGTTGGAGTTCTGGGCCCACAGCTGGGAAGGAGTCACTTCACGCTCTCACACCCACATCACCAACTCACCCAGCTTCAAGAGCTGCGAGAGGGGTGGCGTCCTTGTGTGTCACACCTCCAGTCTCTTCCCATGTGAAAGGTTCGCCTCGCGCTTCCTTTAAAGGAGAAGCCCTCACTTGTCATGCAATGCACACTGATGGGCACATTCCCAGTGGAGAGGGAACTGATTGCTAAGTGGCACTAGAGCAGGACAGGGAAGGCCAACATCCTCCCTGGTCTGTCTCATTGACAGATATCTCACTGGTTCACCTTGTGAGCTGCTCTTAACCTTGAATATAGCCCTGTGCATTTCCCCCTGAGGCCTTTGCCCTTGCTTTCTCCTCACCAGAGCTTTTGCCCTTGGCACTAGCTCTCTTGTGCTCCTCTGGCCACAGCAGTGGGGTCTGGCAGTGTTCTGCCTCTCAGTCTCCAAGGCCCTCTGCACACACTGATGCCCTTCAACCGTATCCTGTGAGTATTGGTGTCTGGCTGCTTTACCCCACCTGATCTCCTCTCTGACCCTTTTCAGAGCCCAGCACACAGCAAGTGCATAATAAGTGAACTGTGGGCCAGCTGCTTCCACATGTCTGTGCTGAAACCATGTGGAAAGCCTGATCCTAGGGAAAGAGGCGGGGCTGCCAGGCTTGGAGTCACCTTTGCTGGGTTCCCAGAGTGCCCGAGGGGAAGGGACAAGATGACACTGAGCTTTGGCACTGGCCTATGGTCAGTGTTTGAGGGTGGGGAGGGAGTGAAGGACAGGTCCACTAGTCCTGGAAGGATGGCAGAGTGGAGCAGTGTCCGGGAGGGTGTTGTAAGGGACCTGGTGGGCTCCACGGGGGAAGGGAGGTCAGAGAGGCAGGCAGGAGCCCACTGGTGACCTTGCAGGTCTTGGGTGGGCTCCAGAGTCCCTGGCATCCAGTCAACCCCTGGCTGTGCCACTCGCTTGCTGTGTGACTTTGGGCAAAAGGCTTGAGCCTCAGTTCCTCTATCTGTGAAGTGGGGAAAACTTCCAAGCGTCCACCTCATCAGTAGTTCTGAGGATTACAGAGGCTGTGCATGGCAGACAAATCCCACAAGCTTGGCCCAAGTGCCTGGTATGTGGAGCCTGTTATTGCTGTTATCACCTGCATCACAGAGTTAGAGGCTAAAGTGGAGGCCCAGGGAGTGGAAGGGGCAGACAGAGTCACACAGCTGTGAGGGCAGTGACTGGAATAGGGACTTGGATCCCTGAGCTTCTCCTGTCTTCCCCGACTCATGTCCCTTCTATCGCCATCCTTACCCCTCTCCAGTGCCCACAGTGGCCTGAGAGAGAGAGCAGGGAAAGGCAGGTGGCTGGAGTCAGAAGCATTTGCGTAGATTTGTGGCGGTAGGAGGGGGCGAGGCCCATTCTGTCCGTGGGGGCGGGTCAGCAGGGATAAAAAGATGCTATCTGTGGACGGCTCTCCAGCTCTGATGGATATGAATGGAGACGGCCAGGCTGCTTGGGGACTGCTCTCTCTCTGTTGCAGTTGACTTCATCTGTGCAGTGTGACCTCAGGCAGGTGCCCCCCCCAGGACTGCTCACCAAACACAAAGACCCTTGAGGTGCCCTGAGCCTGCTTCCCAAGGAGCTCCAGGAAGAGAGCTGGGGTTGTGTAACCTGAGACCCAAGCGAGCCCCAGGTTTGCAGCTGGCTCTTGCCCTGTGACCTCAGTACCCTGCACAGGCCTGGCACCCAGCAGGTGCTCAGTAGATGTTTATTGCAGGAATGAGTGTACGCCTAATGTGCGCCCAGCCTTGGAGGAGCTGCTGGGTCTGGGAGAGGGGACAGCATGAACACTGATGCCTGCTCGGGCAACCACATCCCCTCCCCGGTGCCTATCCCAGTGAAGCCACTGGGCTCTCCAGTCACCCTTGTCCTCCATGCTATTTATGTTGGAACAGACTAAGATATCACGTGGGCACCAGGCTCCTGATCTTCGGGCCTCTAGATAATTATCTGGCCTTTATTAAACCCTTAATTATCCAAGCTGCTAATCAGGCTCCTGAATATAAGGGCTTCCTCATTTCAGGGTTGGAGGCAGGTGTCAGTCAGCTGCAGAACTCCCTAGGCTTGGCAAGGTAAGGATAGTCCCCCTGCCCGTGACTTCCCAGTCTTATCTAACAGTGTCATTTTACAGATGAGAAAACTGAGGCCCAGAGAGGGGAAGGGACTTACCTGAGGTTACAAAGCAAATGGGTGGCAGGGCCAGAGCTTGGATCCATGTCCTGATATCCCGGTGCTGCCCACCTCACATGCAGCTTCTGGCATTGCAACCGTCAGGTGTGGAGGGCTCAGGGAAGGTCAAGGGGGCAGCAGGTCCAACAGAGTAAGGGGGGATTAGGGAAGGAAACCCCAGCCGTGCTTTGTAGGAGCTCAGAGCTGAGCTGGGCAACTGGTTGGAGCCCTTAGAGCTTGTGGTGGTGGTGGTGGTGGTGGGGCGCAGGAGAGACAGTAAAGACTAGAGGTAGACAGCAGGGAGTTTGGGGGAAGCTTCCTGGTGGAGGAGGCCAAGGCTGAAGTAGGCCCTGAGAGGTGAGCAGGTGACAGGTGGGGAGAGGGCAGGCATTCTAAAGGAAGGACAGCTCAAGCCGAAGCACAGTCAGGAAAAAACCTCTGGCATTAACCAATTCTCCCAGAAATACCAGGACTACATGTTCCCCTAAGTCACTTCTGTTCTAAGCCAGCGAAAATCCTGCCTCAAGACACAGAACGTCAGGCATTGGCTCTGGCTGGGGATGGGGAGACAGGGACAGTCCTTAGTCTCCCATTTGGGAGGCTGGCTGCAGCTGGAGGAGACTTAACAAACTTGTTCCCACCTGTTGCCCCGCCACAGACTGCTGCAGCCCCCTAGGATGACTTTCAGAGAGGTTTGGCCTGGAGCACAGGGCCCTGGGCACTTGCCCATGGGAACATGCATGTGTTCCTAGAAGTCCAGGAAATGCTATGGTCATTACTTTCCAGCCCAGACCAATGTTCAATTGCCAGGGACAAAAGAGAAGCAAAAGATGTGTTTCCTCAGTGGATAGCCTTTATACTTGGCTGCTTTATGTCTCTTTACACTCAGCTGCTTTTCACCCCGTAGTCTCCGCCTAAATGTCTCCTCCTTGGGAAATCCTTCCTGAGCTCCCTGTCCCATATGCATCTATCCCTTCTCCTCTGCCTTCCCTCCAGACTTTATGATCAGGAGAGGCAGGACAGTGCAGGGAATGGTGCAGCCCCACCTACCTGACATGTAGTGGGCATATGATAATGTGGATGAGGGGTGTAGGCCCAGCCATGGGCCAGACAGGCAGGCGGACTATGGGAGGAGCTTTTCTTGACTCTTGGAGGTCTGAGCCCACTGTCAACCAGAGACCAGCTGGGAGGCTGCCCTCTGGGCTGACACAGTCCAGACCACCATGGGCCTCTCTCTGGTTCCTTTCAGCCAAAGTGTGAACCTGAACTACACTTGTGGTGGCCCTGGGCAGGAGCGTTTCAGGTCTTGGTAAGTAGGAGGGGGGATTTCTGGCACCAGTGGTGAAGCAGGACTGTCTTGGGAATGTTGAACCTTGGGAATCTTGTGGGAGATCTTTAAAGAGTTTGCTATTTGCTGGCTATAAAACCTTGTGTGTGCCTCAGTTTTTCTGTTGGTGAGACTATGTCTCAGGGGACCTCCAGGGGCTCTGACTGAGACTTGGGACTCCATATGGAAGGGCGGCTGTGCTGTTGGTATGTGCTTGCTGTAGTGGGAGCCCTGGGTCGAGCTGTACACCAGCTTGGCCCAGCACTGAACCCAGGTGATGCTGTGAATGAATCTCCCACCAACATACAGTGATGCTGGCCGGAGAGCATCAGGCCCATGGAGAAACTGAGGCCTGTGGAGGGAAGCAGACTATGGGATGACTCCGGAGGCCCTGTGTCGAATGTGGATGGTTCTTGGTCCCTTGGGAGAAGGCCATAGTGATGTTTGATGGCTGGCTGGCTGGAGTCCAAAGGCTTCTGGCCTCACAGTATCTAAGGACACCCTGGGGGACAAAGGCAGGGTGGGCTGCAACCAATTCAGTCTGCTGGGCACAGGTGGAGCCATGCTGCGGATCTTGTGTCTGGCGCTCTGTGGCCTGTTGACTGGCATGCGGGCCGACCCTGGGGCACTGCTGCGTCTGGGCATGGACATCATGAACCACGGTGAGTCAGCACGGAGTGGGTACAGGCTGTGGGAGGGAGTGGCTGCTCGAGTTGCAGGGCCTCGAACATCCTCTGATCTTCAAACCAAACCCATAAGCAAAGTGTCATTATAATTCTCCCATTCTATGGAAGGAGGAATCGAGGCCCATAGCTCCCCCAAGTTAGAATCAGAGTTGGAAAACCTCCTTGGGAGTCCCTCCTGGAACCTGATGGCAGGGGTTGGCGGCCACATCTGGGTCATGGGAGTGACAGACATGGGTGAAATCCCACTTTTGTTATCAATTTGCCGTATGACCTCAGGCAAGTCACTTGCCTTGTCTGTGTTGCTGTTTGTCCATCCATAAATGTAAATAAATATAAAATAGGATGACTGGTCCTTCCCTGGCAGGATCAAATGAAATGTGAAATTAAAATCCCCCAGGAGCGGGTTGAAACATTTAAAAATGTATTTTCCATCTCCACTCCACCTCGATGAGCACAAAAGAAATGGAGTAAAATCCAGGTATCAAAGGCTAATGATTGTTCGGTCAGCTCAGTGTTTGTCTCCTCTCTGGGAATTAGCCTGTGAGCGTATTGGAGGGGTGTCTGTTAGGATGTCATTTAGGGTTGGGGCCTCCAGCCCTAGGGAATCAGCATCATTTGGCTTCAGGCCCAGGACCCACATTTTATCAGGGAGCACTTGGGTCACAGTGAAGAGTCAACACCCTCAATTGGGGTTCAAGGCCTCCACTATATGCATCCTGCAAATCGGTTTTTGTGTTTCTCTTCACCTTCCATCCACAAGGAATGTCTCACTCTTCCCTCACCCTCCCCGCTTTTCTCCCTCTCCGTCCTTATTCTTGCTGTGCCCTCTGCCCAGCAGGTCACCCTTTATCTCTTTTCTTTCTGGTTAAAATTCCTATCCATCTTTTAAGGACCAACTAATACGTCACCTCTTCCTGGTAGACTTCTCCAGCTCTTCGTTTCTCAGCCTAAACCCTTCATGTGGTTTCTAGAGCTGCCTACACTTACCTCATTTATGGCTTTTGTCACTTGTTAATGTCACTGTTGGAGACTCTTCCCAGTAGAGTGGGGAAGGCCAGAGGTTGGGCATGACTCATCTCTAGGTTCCTGCCATTGCCAAGCCCAGGGTAGGACACAGTGACTCTAAGTGGCCTGGGATGCCCAAGAGACTGGCGCTGTGCAGGGAAGCGTGGGGAGCCCAGCTAAGTGTCTCTCTGACCCTGTACCCGACGCCCCCACCAGAGGTCCAGAGGGCCATGGAGGAGAGTCATATCCTGGAAAAGATGGCCGCAGAGGCAGGGAAGAAACGGCCTGGGGTTAAACCCATCAAGGGCCTCAGCAAGTAAGTGGAAGTGGTGTGGGGGATAGGGCGGGGTGGGGAGAATGCTGTGCCCGAGGCCTGAGAAGGCAAGTGACAGTGGCAGAGGGCCTGGAGCCTCTTCCCTGCCTGCGGCTGCCTTGTTGTGCGACTTGGGCAAGTGCCTGCTCCCACATGGGAGATGAGCAGGGTCATTTTGAGAAGGCATTGACGTTGAAAAGTCAGTCTCTAGCTCCCTATGCACACCATGAGATGGCTGAGTATGTGTGGAATTAAATGAAAATATCTCCAGTTGTAGAGCTGGAAAGGCACCAACTACCGTCTAACAACAGGAGGAAACTGATTCTGGGGCAAGTGCCATGCGGGACTGACTGGCAGGGCTGCTGGGCCTGTGCACTGGGGAGGCTCTGAGGCACTGTGGGACTCAGCAGGAAGCAGGACTGCGACCAGTTGGCAGTGTCTGCAGAGAGCTCAGGAGAGGCAGGGGGAGGTGTATGACCCACATCTTCCTTATCCTGGATCTCAACTGGTGGTTCTCAACTCAGGTGATTGTGCAGCTAAGGGGAATTTGGTAATGTCTGGAGAAAGTTTTGGTTGTCACTCTTGCAGGGAGTGCTCCTGGCATCCAAGGGGTTGAGGTCAGAGATGCTACAAAACATCCTCCCATGCATAGGATAGCATAGCCTGCCACAACGAAGAAACTGATAACCCCACTTTGTTTATGGGGAAGCAGGGCTACAGGAGGGAAAAGAACAGAGCAAGGTCACGCAGTCCACCAAGTGTCTTGTCTTACATGTGATAAGTGCTTTCTGTTATACGAGTTGGTGCATGTCCACCCTTTTGTTACATTTCATGGTGGCCCCATGAGACAGGCTTATCCCTGTGACATGGCATGGAAGGGTTACCCAAGGCCCCCCAGCAGGGGTGGAGGAGGGATTGAGAGCCTGGACCTTATCTGGTCAGTTCTCTTCACTGGTTGCCCATGCCTTCTCAGTATGAAGGTCAAAGATGTCATCACACCTGTCATCACACTGAACTTTTTACCTGGAGTGGGCATCTTCCAGTGCGTGGCCACGGGCATGACCATCACTGGCAAGAGGTGAGTATAGCAGAAGAAGGGATGGGAGGGAGGATGTCTCATCCTTATGGGCACAGTTATTGTATATCTGCTGTGTGCTGTCTGGGTGCTGCGGTCTGAGATGATGCAGACTTGGTTCCTATTTTGTTGGGGACCAGACTAAGCACAACCACAGACTGAACAGTTGGCCTAGAAGAAGCATTGAGCCGGAGAGAAAGAGGGCATCAGAAAAGGCTGTGGGGAGGAGATGACAGCTGAGCAGTTTGGAGCATGTGCAGGAGTTCACCCGATCAATAGGAGAGGGGAAAGGGTGGGTGTGTGAGCTTGGGCGGGTCCCTTCCCCTTGTTTGTCTGAGTGGTTCCCTCTCCTCCTCCCCTCTAAGAGCTGCTGAGATTGTGGGCAAAGAGGGGGTGGGGAGAGTGGCACAGATGCCCATGATGCCCTTCTGCCTTGACCTCTAGCTTCACGGGAGCGAACATGGAGATCATCGTGGTCCTGAACATCACAGCCACCAACCGGTTTCTGCAGGATGAAGAGACAGGACTCCCCATGTTCAAGAGTGAGGGTTGTGAGATCATCCTGGTCAGCGTGAAGACCAACCTGCCAAGCAAGTGAGGGCCCTGTGGCTGGGAGGAGAGCTGGTCCATGCTGTCACCCCTACCCCAAGACCTGGGACTTCCTTAACCACGGCCCTTCGTGTCCTCTGCCCAACACCCTGCCCTCGGTGCACTGTCTGCCCATCCCGGTGCCTGTGCCTAGCATGCTGCCCAAAGTGATCAACAAGTTCCTGAACAGCACGCTGCACAAAGTCCTCCCTGGCCTGGTGAGTGGTCCAGTGTGGCCTCGGCTGGAACTGCCACACCAGGGTGACAAGCACAGTTTCTTCGGGCTGGTGCCTTTGATCGGTGCATAGTGGCTCTGTGGCAGGAAGTGCTATGATCACCGGAGATGTCCACCAGGAGCATGGGTTGGGGGACAGCAGCCTGAATGCTCCAACTTGCCAGCCCTGCTTAGATGACCAGCCCTTGGGGAGTGAGATCTCTCCGATTTTGCAGGCTGTGGTCAGGAGATCTGGGTCCTAGTTCAGGCTTTGCCATTGACTTTCTGTGTGACCTGAGCCTCAGTTTCCCCACCAGGGCCTATCCTGTCAGGCTCTTGAGATTCCCCATGAAGCACCATGAGCTGTGAGGAGTGAGCCCTCTCAGCCTGGTGACTCCTTGGCTTTCAGATGTGTCCAGCCATCGATGCAGTCCTGGTATATGTGAACAAGAGGTGGGCCAGCCTGAATGGTGAGTGTAGCCCTGGCCACCCCTTGCCCTTGTGTGGGGACAGCAGGATGGCAGTACTTCCATCCCCGATTGCCCACTCGAGTGGCAGCTCCCAGCTCAGCCCTGGGGCTGGAAGAGGGCTGAGGCCATGGTGTCCATCTCCTGACTGCCCAAATGGAAAGTCTGAGGCCCCGAGGGATTCTGGGTCTTCCCTTCTCATCTCTGCACTCAGTGTTCCCTCCAGCACCCCCAGGATCCCAAGCACTGCAGCCATTCTGCACACATCCTCAAACCTGGCATCCTGCAGAGCCATACCAGTGGTGATGATAAATACTTGACTTGCCTTTGCCAAGCAGACCTGCTGTCTCCATCATTTGGGGTCCACAGGGTTCCCCAGTATGGGGAAAAGTACATCTCAGTATCTGGAACAGAAAAACAAAACAAAACCAGTTCATGTCCTAGGCAATGTGACCTGGAAAGTCACTTCTCTCCTCTGAGCCTTGGTTTGCCCATCTGTAAAACAGCAGATGCTCTAGCCTCGCCACTGTTTCAGTCCATGCTGTGACACCCTTGGAGAGTGTGCAGTTCTGTCCCTACAGAGCCATGTGATTTCTAGGCCAGGCCCCACAGCCTCCATTCTGTAGCTGAAGCCTTGGGTCACAGAGAGGCACAGGATCAACTGTTTGGTGGCAGCCTCTCTAGACTGCCCTGGGGTTGGCACCTCTCTGAGCCGAATCTGCTCTTCACAGACCCCATGCCCTTGGGCCGGATGGGCACTGTCAAATATGCCCTGGCATCCACACCGACCACAACCGCCAGCCATGTCCAGGTGGACTTTAGTGTAAGTTCCAGGGCCCAGGGGACTGGGGCTTGGGCTCATTCCTAGGGTGTTGGCTCCTCAGGGAAGATGGCTGGATGGGGTGTTGGGGTAGGAGGCCAGGCCTTCCATGACAGTGCCCCCTGACGTCTCTTGATTTCCGCTTTAAGCATTAATCTTGAGTCCACCAGCTGATTTCTGGGGTGCCAACTTTACCCTCACACTTCTCCCATGGCTACTGCTTCTCCCAGTGAGGGGAGCTTGCCAGCTTGTACCCTGCCATTGTACAGCTGTGTGGGGTCCCTGGGACTTGGGGGAAGTAGGGCTTGGCTAGGGGTCCACAGTGAATTGGGGGCAGAGTTGGGCCCTCATCCAGGTCTCCAGAGCCCCAGGAGCCGAGATGTAGCTTCCAGGAGTGAGGAGAAAACTCCTAAGAAGTCATCTTCTTGTGACGTCTCCCTCCAGTGGGATTTAAACAGTGATCCTGTTTCGGCCTCCTATTTCCTCTAGCTCCTGAGAATAAAGTAGAAATCATGTCTGGATAAATGAGGGCTTCAAACTATCAAAGTCAGAGCACTAGTGGTCTATTGACTGTTGCCTTTCTTCCTTCAGGCCTCAGTTTACCCACCTGTACCCTGGGAGGGCCACTGTGGCTTGCTGTGGCGCTAACATTTAGTGACCTGCTGACTTGGGGCCTGGTTTGAGCCCCATTAGTCTAGAGGCATGAGACTCACCCGGCCACCATCCCTGTTTTCCTCCTGGCCACCCACAGCCCCTGGTGCAGCAGCAAATGGGCAAAACTATCCCACTGACCAACTCTGGGGAGGCCCTCGAGTTCCCTGAGGGCTATGCCGAAGGCTCGTCACAGCTGCTCTTGTCAGCTGCCTTCCTCACGGCAGAGCTGGCCCTGCTGCAGAAGTCCTTGGATGTGAAAATCCAGGATAAGATGGTGAGCTGTCCAGGGCCCGCCCCATCTGCCTCTGCCTTCTGTGACAGTCCCTGCCTAGTTCACCATCTGACAATTGTCCTGGGGTTGTAAGACCAGAAGAAGTCTGGGCTTGGGTTTGGGTTTTTGTCATCCATGTGGCCATGTCTAACTGTCCATACATCTTACTACTTGTTCATTGGCCTGCGTGTCTTACACCTTGTCAGCCCCCTGCTTCCGTCCAGTCGTCACCTACCCACTCATCCATCTAGTTACTGTGAACCATGGCCTAGGTTCTGTTCTTCCAACCGGCAACCACCTGCCCCTTACTAACATCCACAGATTCCCTAAAACAGGGCCTTGTACCGTTGAGTAAGTGAACCTATGCACCTGCCACTTATCACCAACACCCCTGTATACCCACTCAGCTTTTCACAATCCATCCTCCTGCTCACCCATCCACTCCATCCCCTGTCCCGTCAGTCTCCTCCTCTGCAGCCCTCCATCTTCCACTGTCAGTTCCTCCTCCCTTCATCCACTTGCTGTCCACCCATTTATCCACCCATCACCCATCATTTACCTTTCCTTCCACCAATCCATCCATCCTCCCATCCATTCACTTACTAAACCTGTTTATTCATTCCCTGTGCATCTATCTACCCATCCCTGAATCCATCCACTCACCCCTCTCGTCCATTGCATCTATATGTTCTGCCCTCTGCTTTCCTGCTTTTCCATGCATACACGTTTTCTCAGCATTCAACCTCATGCTGAGAGCTGTAGGCACTAGAAGGTGCAGGCCACGGTCTAGGCTAGCCAGAAGCTCTTTCTCTACGTCAGTTGGAGTGGAGAGTGGAGTGACAGAAGGAGCCTTAAAGGAACATAGTATTGAGTCAGAGAGGTTGTTAAGATGGGCTTGAAGAGCCTTCCTTCCCCAACCTTGACTTGGATATTGCAGATTGGTGAGCTGCCCCCACAAAACACAGAGACCCTGGCTGGCTTCCTCCCTGAGGTGAGTAGTAACCCATGACCAATTCATTCTTCCCTGCTGTCCAGGCAAAGGGGAGGGAGGGCTTGGGAAGCAGCTTTTCAATGCCACATGTCCCATGTGCCATGTGGAAACACCTTGACTTCTCCCTAAAGTATTCTTAGGGCCCAGCACAGAAACAGCTCAGCCTTTACATACTGTACTTCCTACGGCTGATATAGAAATGGCCAAATTATAGCTCCTTGCATCTCCTGAGAGACACATCCCATCATTGTATGTCATACTTCCTGTGTACAAGTAGAAATCACCTCATTCATGAAGGACTCTTGGTTCTGAATGAAGCCCCTGTCCAAAGCCCTGAGTGAAGCATCCTGGTTTCTGTAGGTGGCCGAGGTCTATCCCAAGCCGAAGCCCTTGGTGACCCAGATCAGGATAAACAAGTCCCCCAAGGTCACCATGACATCAGGAAAGAGCCTGCTGCACCTCCACGGCACCCTGGAGATGTTTGCTGCTCAGCGCGGCAAGCGCCCTGTGTCCCTCTTCCTCCTGGAGGTGGTGAGTAGGGTCCGTCCCCACTCATCCCCAGGCTCAAGGGTAACCAGGCTGGTGGGTGGGGCTTTAGTGATAGCCAAGAAGTAGATTGGATCATTCTTAGTCACTCTCAGTTGTGTGGCTGGATCTCCTGGGCACTGTCACCTGTCTGATCCTTGGCTCTGCCCTTGAACCTGTGAGTGACTGGAAAGATCAGCACACTATGGCCCAGTGATTTAGCCCTTCCCTCCTCACTCGTCCCTTCCTCCCTACATCATTTCTTAGCAGCTGCAAGGTCAGGAATGGGTTCACTGAGGGGAATATGAGAAGCTAGAGAGAGCACAAGTCAAGTTTGGGAATCACAGAGGACTTCCCAGAGGAGGTGATAGCTGAACTGCCTTGAAGTTTGAGGAGGAGCTCAAACCAGGGGAAGTATTGATGTCGAGGAGGTGGGCCATGGAGAACACCTCAAGCAGAGGTCACAGCATGGACAAAGGACCACCATGTGTGCAGGGACCCTTCATGGTGCTGTTGTGGTCCAGCAAAAGGAGAGCCAGAAGCTAAGGCTAGGAGTGTGGGGACTGCTGGGTTCAGTCTCTGGGGACAGGATGGAGGGGGCAGTTCTTGCTTTGCCTTGGCAATGGTGGTCCTGATGGGGATCTCTGCTTTCTCTCTGCTTCCTCCTCACACCAGCACTTCAATCTGAGGATCCGGTACTCAGTGCATGAGAACTGGCTACAGATGGCCACCTCTCTGAACAGGTAGGAGCTGCTGCCCCAGGCTGGCAACCCTGGAGCCTTGCATGGGCACCACCAGCATCACTTAGCTTTCTGATCCAGGCTCTTTCGCTGATCCCAGAGAACCAGGAGGTTTGAGCTACAGGAAGAGAATGGGTGGGAAAGACAAATCTCAGTATCCCATCATAAGTGACATGCAAGCTGAGACTCACATACACCTGAAGGCCATAAGGGGGGACCCCTGCATCAGGGAGGGATTGGAAATGCTTGGGATCCCCCTTTTCCAGGGTCAGGGCTGAAGTCTTTGACCAGTATTTCTCTCCATCCCCTGCCTGGCCCCTCTCCCCCACAGATTATTGAGCCTGTCCAGGAGGTCCTCAGAAGTTGGCGACTTCAATGTAAGTGTCCCAGGTATTTTTGCTTGGTCTGGTTTGAGGCCAGGACTATGTCGGGTCCTCTGGGATATCAGGGAAGAGGCCTTGGCATGGAGGTAGGGAGAATGGAGCAAGTTCATTTGGAGGTTTGGGGGTTCCTGACTTGCTTAGTGACCTTGGGAAAGTCCCTTAACCTGTCTGAGTCCCTGTTTCCTTTTCTAGATGGAATTGAGACATCTCCCTGGATTGATTTTTGAAACACTGCCACGAATAGTGGCAGCCTGGGTTGGCCTTTGTTGGCCCAGCTATTATTTTTATTGGTCACTGTAGCCTCCCAGCAGGTGTTGTGTCCTGTGTTTTGTTGCATTTGTTGAACCCCCACAGAAAACTTGTGAATAGGTGCTACTGCATCTTACTTTCACAGTCAGGGAAACTTAGGCACAGACAGGTGGTGGACAAATAAAGCTGCTGGGTTTTCCTTCAGAGTAGGAGTTAGGTCTACAGAGCCACCTCCTGTCTCCCGAACTTCCCCACTCCTGCATCATGACCTGAAGCCCTACATGTCACCTGAGCAGGGACTAAGTAAAGTCATACCGAGCCCCAGCTTTGATGCCAGCCGGACAAACTTGTCTGACATTTCCAAAATCCATTGCTGTAGTCCCCAGGTCTAGCCAGAGGGAGGCAGAATGGATTCATTGTGTTGTATTGTATTGTATGATGGCATGTGGGTGTTTCTTTCTCTCCCCCAGGAAAAGGAATTAATCAACTTCATCACTGATTATCTCCAAGAAGCCTACATCCCAGTAGTCAATGGTGAAGCTTCATTTTACTAGTGCAAGAAGCATTTTAAGCAAGAAGGGACACCCCCTGCTTGGTCTCAAAGCCCCATCTCTGACTGCAGATGGGAGAAGCTAAAAGGGAGTGGAGGGATGGTCATTACCAAATTTTGAGGCCAGTGTAGTCTTACTATCTCCTCCCTGGGGTCAAAGGCCCATCCCACATATTGGTCTCTGGCCCTTGATCTCATATCACAAATGAGATTTTGACCTGGGAGTAGGTATATGGCAGATGGTACATCTCTGTCTATGCAGTTGGCAGACATCATGAATTAATCACTGTACTATACCCTCCTATTCTGCTCCACACAGCTTCTTAATCAATTGCAGAACAGTCAGGGTAAGATGGCGCTTTCTGTATTTCTCAGATGTACTCCAAGTGGCACTCCCACTCCCAAATCTTCTGGCTATCAACTACGACCTAGCTGAGCTGGACATAGTAGAGGTGAGGGGAGGAGCTGGGAGAGGCCACGTCAATCACACTTTCCACCAATGGATGATGAGCAAGAACCCACCTCTCCTCAGATAAAGGGAATGGGGCTGGGGAGGGCCAGTGGCCATCAGTATAATCTTGCCAACCCCATGAGCAAGACCCTGCCCTCAAAATCTAGGGGCCCTCCTTGGCCAGAGATTCCCCAAAAGGATACCTGGGATGAAAATATGGGCCTTGACCTCACAGAGCTGTGGTTATGATTCTCCAAGATAATTCACCTAGGCCAGCTATTAAGTGTTCCATAAATATGGCTTTTCATGCCACACCAGGCTTTGAGCATGGAGTATTAAATGTACATTTCCCGCATCCCATCTCTCTACTCCAGGAGGTAGGGCTGCTTGTCCCCATTTAACAGTTTTGAAAATCAAGGCTCAGAGAAGTGCAAGGACTGCCCTCGGGTTACAAGGGAGCCTACTTAAACCTTGGTGTAAACTCTGTGTTGGTTTCCATCTCCTGGTCATGGATCCAGCTCAGTCCCATCCCCATGCCTGGGTGGTCTTGTTGGTCCCCACTCCACTCCACTTGGCCCTTTTTCTCCTGCCAGAATGCCCTGATACTGGATTTGAAGCAGGCCTGATGCACAGGACTCCCTTCCAGCTGCCAGCACACCACCATCCCTGCACTCTGTAGCGGGGCTTCCTGATGAGAGCCTCACGAGCTTGGCCCTGATCCCTACTTCCTTTGAGGAGAGAGTGGGGCAGGGTTGGTTTGGGGCCTGGCAATAAACTGGAGAAAGGCCCTTACAGACATCCACATTTTAGTCTCTTTTGTTGCATCCGATGTGTGGCTTTTCTTCCCCCTTGGTGGGTTTGGGGTCTAAGCCCAGCTTGGGGTGTGGAGAACAGCTGGCAGAAGCCTTGGAGTAGCTGGAGTGTGTCTTAGGACCTGGGCTGCCCTGCTCAGAGCTGCCCTGTACCATCTCAGCTCATCTAAACAGACCCCGATCGCTCCCACTGTACAGATAACACTGAAGCACAGGGCTCCAGCAGTCTTGTCCAAGGTCACATGGTTTGGCAAGTGGCAAAGCTTTTCCTGTCTCAGCTATCTGCCCCCGAATCTTGGTAACTTGAGGACAGCTCCATTCATAGAGATCCTGTGTCTCCACAGAGCTCTCCCCATGTCACCTCCCTCTATTCCCCCAGCAGTTGAAGGGTTGAGGACAGTTATTCTTTCACAGATGAGGGGACTAAGGCTTAGAGAGGTGGAACACCTGGCTTAAGGTCACCTGGAAAACTGAGGGCAGAGTTAGGATTGGAACTCAGGCTCTGGAGCCGGTCTGCTGGGTTCAGATCTCAGCTCTGCCACCTTGCTGCTGCTGAGTGTCCCAGGCAAGTCATTTTACAGGTGAGTTTTCTCACCTATACAAAGGGATGTTGTCAGTACTGATATCAGCGGGTCAGGTGAAGTTGAAATGAATGGAATCATATGAAAGGCTTAGCATGGTGCCTGGCTCACAGTAGGTTCCAGAAGTGTCAGCCCTGGGCTGAAAGAAATAGGAGCAGGGGTCTCTGTCATGGTGTGGCCGTGAGCCATCATGTGCATGTATGTGATGAGCATGTGCCAGGGGACAGTCTGTCACACAGAGGGGCCAGGAGGGAGTTTCTATGCTCCACACTCACGTGAGGATCAGCAGCCTGACACTTGCTTCATCTGTCCCCGTTGCCTCCTCTTTGGGCTTCGCTTTTTTGGCAGGTTTGGTTTTGGGAATGGAAGCCCACACATGGCAGGCAAGCACTCTACCACTGAGCTACGTTCCAGCCCTAATATTCTTAAATTGATTCATTTTAAAGTGAATGTATACTTAACATAATTGAGTTAAAAATAATTTTAAGTAGATCCTGAAAATCAGTGCTACTTGCTAGAATGGAAAAAAAGAAGGAAAGGAAGAAAGAAAAGATCCAATAGCTTTGAGGAAAAAAGCACATCAGGTCCCCTGTGGTCAGCTGCTGCTCCAGCTTGGAACTGTGATGAGGGCAGCGGCGGCTGCGTGTCTATGTCCACACTGTGTGTTCATCTGCCAGAATGTCTGTCTTGTGGGTGAGTCTGGATGCGGGGTCTGGGCGTGAGTATGGATGGGTGTGTGCCTGGGCACATGCATGTGTCTGTGGTGTAATCAGGGGCCTGGTCAGGGGACCAGTGTCCCCCAAGCCTGTGAGGCCCTACCAGTTGGACTCCATCCCAGCTTGGCACAGGCCCATGCCACAGACAAAGGAGCCCTGGATGCCAGAGCTGCCCCCTTATCTCTCTCTCAGCCCTAATTCCATCACCTGTCATTTCTCCAGCTCGGAGACAGTGGCAGCCTTGAGGCAGGTCTGGCAGGTACAGACGCCTGGGTGATCCATGGGCGGTGACATCTGACCCTGGCCCTCCTAGAGACACCCCTCTTCCCCCCACCTCTGCCTGTGTGTCCAACAGCAGCCTCATGGCCACCTACAGCAATCCTGTCACTTTCTCCTGCCCGTGTGCAGACATGGAAATCAAGGCATAAGGCTGTTAGAGTTGGAAGGCCTGGGTTCTCATCAGACCCTGGACGCAGTGTGGCTTCATACAAGCCACAGCCCCTCTCTGGACCTCAGTTTCCCTATCTGTACAGTGAGAAAAGGATTGCATGCCCTGACCTCTAATCTGACCCCACGAGTCTTCGGGTGGTCAGTTACTTGAGATTCTCCCTGGGCAGGAAGTGGGGGCAAAGGGACCCCATATTCCTATGTCCCCACACTCTTTGTCCCACTGGGTGCTGCTCACCTTGCAGGACTCCCCAACCCTAGATAATGAAGAGGAGGCTCTGAGAGATGAAGCAACCTGCCCAAGAGCAGCTGATGCAGGTAGAGCTGGACTTGAGCCCCATCTGCGCAGGCCAGTCTTCTCCTGGCCCTCACACCACACTCAGCAGCAGACGCACTGTCATCCTTTGAGGACACAGAGCAAAACGGGAGTAGAGTCAGGCTGCCACCCTGAGCCCACAGTTGTCAGCCTCTGGGGACCTCCCAGGCTGCCCAAGTGATGTTTCCTCCACCTGAGTCCTCACAAGCCACACCTGCCCCACCCTGCGCTTCCACCTCCCCAGCCCAGTCTCTACTCAGTGCCCCCAGGGAGGCCTCCCAGGGGCGTGACCATCACCTGAATCCCCCTGGCACCCCTCCCTTGCTATCCCAAAGTCCCCTTCCAGAATACTTGACCTCACAGTGGGCCTAGATGAGGGTGGACACCTTTAACATTAGCCCGTTTTGCAGATGGGGAAACTGTGGCTCTAGGAAGTAAGTCACTTGATACTTGATATCAAGTGACGGTGCTGGGATTTGAACCTGGAATTCTGGCTCCAGAGTTCACTAGGGGCAAATATCTCCTCCTCTGCTCTATCCCTTCCTGGCTCCCTCATCTTCACCACATCCACTACCGTGACTGCTCATAGTGTTGCCCTGGAGGCTGGTAAATGTGCTTATTCTGGCTCCTGCACCCCGACTGTGGAGTCAGGGTTGCCACAGCTGGGGCCCCAGGGACACGGATTTAAATGAGATTCTTCCCACACACAGACCCAATCCTTGACCCAGCTTTGATGTGAGGGGTGATGGGGGTGCCTGGGGAGTGGATGCAGCTGGAGTCCTGGGGGTTGGGTCTGGCAGGAATTGGGGAGACAAGGCAAGCCAGGGGTTTGGTAGTGTTTTCCTCCCTTCCCAGAGGCTGAGCCAGGCAGGATGTGGGCATAGAGTCAGATGGCCTGGTGGGACCTCTGCATGGCCCTGGCAAGCCACTTTCCCTGCTGAGCCCTGGCTCCTAGAGTGGAAAGAGGAGATAACTTCAGCACTGGGTTGTGTTATGACTATATGTGATCACACAGACCCGCTGCCACATACACAGTTAGTGCTCAATAAATGCTAGGTGTTAGCTGTCTTTCTTCTTCCTTCAAACTTAGATGCTTGGGTGACCCCCAGGGCATGGAGGGAATGTGGTGGGAAGCCTGGTGGGAATGTGTGGTGGCTTTGCGTGGCTGTTTGGGAGCACCATAGTGGTCACTACTATAGTTAAGTGTGCACACCACACTCTGACCCTGCGATTCCACTTGTAGTTGTTTACCCAAGAGAAATGGAAAATAAAGACATATATCTCCCCAAAGCCTTGGCAAGAACTTTCACAGCAGCATCAGTTAGTAGCCACACCTGGGAGGGCTTACCTGGGAGGTCTCTGGACAGGGTGGGCTGCACACACATGGTGTCCTTGGCAAAGAACAAGCTGGCACCTCGCAGGACCATGTGGATGAATGCCGTAGACACCATACACAGGGAGCCAGCACAAAAGGGCACATGGGTCATCGGGTACTGCTGGCCCTCTGGCACACAGGGACTCCTCCACTGTGTCAGGAAGGGGTGAGTCAGAGGGGACATGTGGGGAGCCTCCCTTTAAACTTCATGGAGTGGTACACCTGAGCTCCGCCCTTTTCTGCATGTGTCTATTTTTCACTAAAAACTTAATTTTTTCAGAAGCATGCTATGGGTCATCAGGAGCAATAGGTAGTAGGTTAGGTTCAGTCATTGAGGTCACCATCCCTCTTCCCCATGCCCCTAGGATGGTACTCGTGCCCTACACAGACCCCCAGACATGCTGGGGATGTCATAGCTCTGGGAGAGAAATTCCCAAGGACCGAGGGCTCGGAGGCGGCCCTTCACCTGGACAGGCACCTGCCGAGGAACTGCAAATAAAAGCCAGAGCCTGTGAGTCCGCACTGTCACCGTGGTGGCCCCACATCCCCGCTGGCCTCACTGTGGTTCCTGCAGCAGCCCCAGCCTCTCCGGGTTGCTGAGTGTGGCTCCTGGCCCTGCCCCACTGTAGTTCTGCCTCCAGCCTCTCACTTCTGTGTCCTGTGGGTATTTGTTCCCTTGGAACGGTGCAGCCCCATAACAGCCGATGGCCACATGAGGTGACTGCCTGATGTGTGGCAAGCTCAAGTTTTAGAGTGCTGTAGGCAGATTTGGAAAAGTTAGTATATGTCAGTATGAGAAAAAACAAAAGCAAAGCATCTCATTGATAATTTTATGTTGAATATGTGTTAAATAATAATTTTTCCAATATATTCGTTAAATAAACTATACTGCTAAGATTAATTTCACTGTCATTTTTAAACTTTAAAAAAAATTGTGGCTGCTAGAAAACTTCAAACAGCATTGTATTGCCACCACTCAGCTCTTCCAGGCAGGGCTCTGTCTCCTACTTACTGGGGTGTCCCCAGTATCAGGCAAACAGTAGATGCTTGGAAAATGCCTGCTGTAGAATAAACAATGAAGGAAGGAATGAATTTCTCTTCACTGTAGTCTGGATCAGCCACAGAAATGGGGCAAAGCATCTGCTCTGGAGTCCTGGGAATACTGGGCCTTCTCCATGACTTCCCAGAGTCCCTTTCTCCAGGCCCATGGCCAGCTCCATGCCCGGCCCCAGTGGCAGAGGGTCAGAGGCCCAGCAGCCTCAAGCTGCTGTCTTCCCTTCCTGGGCCTCTGAGGAGGTGGGGAAAGGCAGTGTAGATTCTGTGTCACAGGGGTGGCTTTGAGGAACTGGAGGGAGCCCAACAGGGAGCAGAACACACGTGGCAGGGTCCCACCCCATCGAGCTCTGGGGCAGGGGTGGGGGGGGCATCTGCAGTGCCCACACTTTGCGTCCCGCCCCTGAGCACCCACCCCAGCCCCCTCACTCTCCCCCAGAGGAAGGCTTAGTTCAGCCCTCGGGAAAAACCGCAATTTGCTTCTGACATGACATATTGACGGGTTCCTGGCGGCTGTGCCCGCTTTGTGTCCCCAGGGCTGCTGTGTGCTTATAAGGGCCTTCCTGGCCTCAGGTGTTTAGAGGAACCGACAGGAGGCCTGAGCCCCCAGCCACCAGTGTGGATTGGCAGGAGCAGTGGGTAAGGCTGCGTGGGGCAGCCCTGGTCCTGTCCTGACCTCAGCCTTTGGCCTTCTGACTTCCTACTGTGCCATCTGAATAATGAGCACATGAAGAATTCACCCTAGGAGGGCCCACGGCTACCTGGAGGGTGGACACTGGTTCTAGGGAGCCCCATTTTTCTCTAGAGCTATGGGACCCTACTGGCTTCCCATCTTCGGTGAGGAATTCCAGAGGTGACAGGGATGAGACTTGGGGAAACCAAATGGACAAGCAGGATTGCTGCTGGGACACACAGTGCCTTTGCATCAAGGTGGAGAAAGTGCTGCACCAGTTGGGCAGACCCAGCACCAGGACACAGGGCTGTGGGGTTCTAGCCTTGCTCTCTGGCAGATGCCACCTTTCAGCATGCAGCCAGGGCACAAGTCCCACCCACCGTCCCAGGCCCTCAGGGAGCTTTCAGAGATGGCAAACAAGGACACTCTCACATGCTGCATTGATGCATTGTGATGAGCACCTTAAAATAAATATTCAGTGATTGGCCAGCCTCTTTAGACAAGGAAAAGGGGAGAGAGGAAAGATAAGGGTTAGTCCTCAGTGACTCAGGTGAAGAGGTTTCTCTTCAGAGGGAACATGTGTGAAGGCCCTGAAGTAGGAAAGGGCTTGGCATGCTTAAGGCCAAGGAGCCCAAAGAGGCAGGTAAGGGAGTTTGTGGGTAATGACAAGGACCCTGGGTTTTCATCCAAGATAGATGGATAAATGACTGGGCGGGCAGACGTGGAAGTCTAAAAGACAAGCATTCTGAGACTAGTAATTAGCCATGCTCCCACCTCCCACTGCATTTCCCAATTAACAGCATTTGGGATGGAGGTGCAGAAGACAACAGAGGCGGGACATGGTAAGCCTAAGTGTCTGGCGTCCCCAACAAGCCACTCCTTCGGAAATGGCCTCAGGAGCCAGCAGGAACCAGTCCAGAGCCACAGCTCTCATCCTGCCGTGGTGGAGAGGCCCTGATGTGGCTTTCACTCCAGACCTCGACAGGCTCATCAGGGCCTGAGACTTTTAGGTCAGGCAGGCTCAGGCTGGAATTCTGGCCCTGCCGCTGATTAGCTCTGGGGCCTTGGTGAAGTCCTCTCCATTTTCTGGCCTCAGTTTTCCCATCTGTGAAATGGGATCAGTGAGGGAAAGACGTGAAAAGGGCCTGGGAGTCTCAGCACATGTTGGTGGCTGCTGGAGAGGCCTTTTCTTGGAGTGAACCTGAATTTGGGATTGGCCAGATGGACTGGAGGGAAGCAGGCATGGAAAGGCTTGGGCACGAGGACCGTCTCAGAGCTCCTGCTCCCACCCCTTCCAGGTGTTCAGCCATGCTGGGAGTGTGGTCCTTGCTTTTGCTCTGGGGCCTGGCTACCCCATGCGAGGGGCTGCTTGAGACCGTGGGCACGCTTGCTCGGATCGACAAGGATGAACTCGTCAAAGGTGAGGCCAGGCAGGCACTGTGTCTGCCCCGAGGGACAGAAAAGCCTGGGCTTCTGGGAGCAACAGTAGGATGCTCAGGGCTGGCTTGCAGGCTCTGAGGGCAGAGGGTGACTAATGCCTTTCCTCTAGCAAGGACTGGGCCATCTGGCTGAGGCTGTTTGTGGGCTGCTGGGGCTTGGGGAGGGTACAGGTGGGTTGAGGAGGGGCTGGGAGGGTGGGGGCTGGGCCACTCTCTGCCCCAGGGTTTTAGGTGCAGCCCTTTTATTTGGCTTTGGCTGCTCCTAGTGGCCCACGATGGGTGACAGTCTCGGGGAAGGAGTAGAGTGGCTGTGAATAGGAAGCACTTCAGGGAGGCGACCCAGGCCTGTCCCAACCGCCACAGGGCAGTCTGTTCCATGTTGCCTTTATAACCACGGACTCAGGCCTGGGGTGCCCCAGGGGAAGGAGGTATCCCATCCACCACGATTAAGCCCAGGTGGTTCCCTGTCCTTTAGTTCTATCTGCCCTTTTGGTGCAGCAGCCTGCCGAGGATCCAAAGCCCAAGGTATACTATTGGCCCCAAGCCTGATTTACTGTGTGACTTTGGGAAAATCTCTGCCCCTCTCTGGGCCTTAGTTTATCCATCTGCAAAATTAAAAGATCCCCACAGGATTCACTCATTCATACTGCACAATCACTGGGTACCTCCTGCGTGCCAGGCAGGTCACCGACCCTGTGGTGGCAGCAGGGGGTTGTTGTGGTTTCTGATATTTGACTGTAACATGTGAGTCAATTCCAAAAAAAACAGAGGTTTTCTGGGCCCGGGCATAGCTCAGAGCACGTGCCTAATCTGTGCAAGGGTCTGAGTTCCATCCCTAGCACTTGAAAAGATTTCTTGAAGCTCAGAGGAAAGGAGCAGCTGCCATGGTCTTGCAGCTGGGCAGGAGTTTCCAGCATCTTCCTATTCTCACCCTTTGCAGCCATCCAGAACTCACTGGTCGGGGGGCCCATTCTGCAGGATGTGCTGGGCACAGTGACATCACTGAACCAAGGCCTCCTGGGCTCCAAGGGGCTGCTTGGAGGAGGTGGCCTGCTGGGCTACGGAGGGATTTTCGGTGTGGTGGAGAAGCTCTCTGGGTGAGTCCTTGCAGGGCCGAGGGATGCTGCTACTGCTGCCCCAGCAGACTGGCCCTCTTACACACACCCCAAAGGTCCCTAGGCCACATGTCACTCCCCTGCACACCGTGCATTTTACTAGTTCATTCTTGTCTCCCTGGGTAGATTATAATCCCCAGGATTTTTATCTGAAATGTTCATTGCCGTGTCCTCATATCAAAAATAGGGCTTGATATACAATAGGTGCCCCAAAATAATTTTTAAATGAATGAAAGAAATCACATAATAACTAATAATTATATGTAATGACCACCCACTCCAGGTTTCTGTGTGTCTGACACCAGGCTAAGCATTGCCAGTGAATTGTCCTCCCAAAGCCAGAGGGTGGACCGTTATCACTGCACTTGGCTGCTGAGCAGACTGAAAGCCAGGGGGAAAAAAAACAGGCCACGGGGGGATGGTAGGCAGAAATAGGGTGCTGGAGCAGAAAAAGGGAGAATGTGTGTCTGCCTCTCAAAGCAGTACACATGTCTGGAATATCTCTATTGTAAAAATCTGGAAGATAAGACATACAGCAGCAGTGTCACTTGCCCAGGGCCGTAGTCAGTGGCAGAGCTAAGATTGGAACTCTCTGACTTTGGTTGCATGGTTAGCAGCTATTCAGGGGGTTGTTGTCAAGAACACGAGTTAATCTGTGTCAAGCAGCTAAAATAAAGTCTGGCACACAGTAAATGCTCAATAAATTCTATTAGAATTGTTATAGTCAGTATTTCTCCCACTGTGGAACCCTCCTGCTGGGTGAAGTTGGTATCTAAGACATGAACCTGACATTGTCCTTACCTCAAAGAACTCCCAGTATGTGGCAGAGCCTGACAGTGGCAATATCACACCAATATCAGTGACAGAGGCAGCACAGAGGGCAGCTGCCTGGGGCTGGGAACCAGGAAGGAGGGCTTCCTGGAGGACAGAATGCCCTGGCTGGAAACAGGAGAGCTGGGAGGTAGGATTCAGCCAGCTGAAGGAGGATGTAAGTAGAAAGAGAGTTAAGGGAGGGGTGACCTGGACAAGAGTGACCTGGGCTGGAGAGAGTAATGAACAGTGAGCTTCTTATCTGAGAACTCTGGGTTGGGTGTGCATGAGCGAGCTTGCAGGGTGCAGGTGGAAGCAATGTCGAGGCCAGAAACCAAACCAAGGCTGAAGCCATGGAAAGGGTAGGGAGAAAATTCTTTCATTGAGCCTCCAGTTGTGATGCTATAGTGTTACATTTGGGGTCTGCACCTACATTACCTCACTCCTCTTAACCACATCCCTAGGATGCAGGTACCAGTGCTGCCCCGCTTTGCTGATGAAGACACTGAGGCCCAGGGAGGGGGAGTAACTGGCCCCGGGATCAAAGTTGGTTCTATAGGTTTTAGGTGGGACAGGGGACGTTCCCAAGAGAGACTCTGGGTCCTGGTGGCCAGGGATGGTCCAGGTGCCCGTGGTGGTGAGGGTGGAATGGGGGTGTATGTGGGAGTGAGCAGCCCCACTTCCTCTCCCACCCCAGCCTGAAGATCGAGGAGCTCACACTGCCAAAGGTGTCACTGAAGCTGCTACCAGGGTTTGGGGTGCAGCTGAACCTTCACACCAAGGTTGGCCTGCATGGCTCAGGGTGAGTGCGACCCTACCCTCCTGTACCACTGGGAATCCCCACCCCATCCTACTGGTCCTTGATCTCTCACCCCGAGGTCCCAGTTTCTTCCCACCCTACTGATGCTCTGTGGATCCTTCTCCACCGTCCCTCCTGGGGACCTCCACCTCGTGGCTCCCTGGACTCCAGACCTCTGGTCTACTGCCTGGGCTCACCAGAGTGGGTGGGGAGAGGGCTCAGGGACAGGTAGGTGGGGCAGGGAGGTACAGTGTGAGAATACAGGTGGGGCTCAATGCAAGGCCATTCCACCAGCTCCTCCCCAGGGCCCTTGGGGACTGGGGCGTGGCCAGGACAGTCTGGCGGGTGAGGCCTGGCGTCCGGCCACGCCTCAATGTCAAGTGTTTTAGCCCCCTGGGGGGCCTCCTGCAGCTGGCAGCTGAGGTGAATGTGTCGTCGCGTGTGGCCCTGGGCGTGAGCTCACGGGGGACGCCCATCCTGGTTCTCAAGCGCTGCAGCACGCTGCTAGGCCACATCAGCCTCCTCTCAGGGTGAGTCCACATCCCGGGCTGCACTGGACCAGCTCGAACCTCGGGCGTTGGCTGGGTGGGGCCTCCTCTTGCGACTGCTGCTTCCCAGGCTTCAACCCCTGCACAGACTCACAGACCAGACCAAGGCCCATCTGGGACAGGGACTCTGGCCCCGCCTGCACTGTGCGCTGCCTGCTCCTGGGGGTCCTGCTTCTCCAGGGCCCTCTCCCAGATGGAGCCAGCCTGGGGTGATCTGAACTCCCGACCCCATCTGCTAGAATCTGTCTCTGCCATTAGCACTTCAGAGCCCTGTCTGTGAGACTCCAGAGGAGTCTTCTCCCTGCCTGGCCTCCGTGTCCCCTTTTTGTATGAGGAGGGACTGACTGGACTTGATGATCCAGAAAACACATCTGTTTCTTCCTGCGGGGCCATTCAGAATATGGTGGGCCTTACCACACTTGGGTTGAATGTCACTCAGAAAGGGTAAGGTTGCTTGCTCAAGGTCACACACCTCACGAAGGGGGGGAGATGGGCTGTTCTCTGACTAGGTCCAAGCTTCCCCAAGCTCTCTCTACCAGCTTGCAGCTTGAGCAGCGCTGGGTCCCCAGACAGCCATGTCAGCTCCCTGGAGCTGAGTGACCCTGTGGGGACTCCTGTTGCCAGAGAGGTCTTCCGAAGGGGGACTTTGCCCTCCTTAAGTTCCAGTGGCTCTGTCCTGCTCCTCTGGGCTAGAGAGGGCCTTGAATGGAGTGGAGTCCAGGATGATGTTGTCACATGGTGGTGGCTCTGTGGGGTGTGATCCTGCACCCCCATAGCTTCCAAACAGGCCTGAGCCCATGTACTGGGACTTTATCCTCAGGCCACTTCCTCATTCATTTGTTCCTTCAACAAGTATTTATTGAACCCCATGCTGAGCTGGGGACCATTATAGACCCAGAAGTTGGAGAAAAGGGACAGACACTTGTGCGGCACAGGTTGCATACCAGATTCATATCTGTTCCCATCCAGTCTGAGCACCAGCAGTTGTACAAGGCGGGCATTGCCCAGATGGGGAAACTAAAGCCAGCCAGTGGTGGTGGTGTCTTAGGCAGGACCAGGGATTAAAACAGACCCCCAAGCCCCAGCCAACCCCAACTGAGAGAGTAGACAGAGGAAATGCAGAGCCCCCAGTGCCCACCCTGACTCGTCATCTGCTGTTCCCACTGGGCAGCCACAGCCTCTGTGTTTCACTCTGCCCAGGCTGCTGCCTGCACCCCTCTTCGCAGTGGTGGAACAGACGCTGTTCGAGGTGCTACCTGGACTGGTGAGTGAGGTCCTGGCCAGCTGGCCCCTCCCCTTGCTGGCCTTCCCCTCGGCAGCCCCGCCCTGTTTGGGAAGTAGGGCCAGGTGGGATTAGCTGCATGTCCCCTCCTGCCCAGGGCTGTCCTGTCCTGCTGGTTGTTGGGCCTCTGGCGGCACAGTTTCCCCAGTCTCTGATATCTGGCCTGAGCTTCTTTCTTTAGAAAGTGCCCCTGCTCCCAAATATCAGTCTCTTTTCTCCCCCTGCTCTATTTTTGCCACTTGTATTATTATTGATGTCTTCCTCTAAATTAGCTTTAAATTAAAATTGGCCCCCTTGATTTTAAATGGAGCCCTGTGCTTGGCAGTCATGCCTAGAAAATCACGACATCTATATCCTTGCCTGGTAGAGGAGACTTGATTGAACCAGCTGCTCAAGGCGCGTGTCCATGGCTGTCCTAGGCAGTCAAGATTCAGGAGGGGAAGCAAACCACACTTGGGTCTGGCTCCAGCCGCGTTTCACCAAGGGCGGTGGGAGCCACAAGCTAGGGTCCCACAGACAGCAGAGGGGAGCAGGGCCTCCCAGGAGGTGGGGTGGCAGCCCTATCCTGGGCTTGAAGCCAGTTTGGAAGACAGCTGCACAGGGGAGGGGATTCGCCCGACTGCACCCCCGTGACCCCCATCTCAGGTGGATTTCAGTGAGGGGAGAGGCTGCATCTGCCCACAGCCCCTAACTGAGGTCTCTAGGACAACTCACCAGAACCTGGGTTCTGCGCCACAGAAGGAGGTTTCATTGCCAACATTTAGAGGTTGGAGATTTCTCTTAATCTGATTTCTGGCTCTCTGAGCTGCCCCCCACCCCCAAGCTGCCTGGGACCTCCTTCCTGCAGCTTGGACCCCCGCCTCATCCCACCCCAGGCGTCTGAACTCCTCCTCTCATTTCTGTAATTTGCCTGACCCCAGAGGTTCTGAAGTTTGGGGCCCCAAGGTGGCAGCAGCCATCTCTTGTCTGCCTGCAAACTGCTGTGACCATGTGCAGACTGAAGGGCTGGCCTCGGCCTCACTTTGGCAGGCTATGGGGCTCAGATTCTGCATTCAGTCCAAACCTTTGTCTGCTTCCTGTTGTCACAGCACAGGGTGAGAGAACCAGGCGGTGGTTTGCACATGACAGTTTGGATCTTGGCCCAGCTCTTAGGGTGCAGGGAGGGGGTACCCCACTGTGGGGCCTTCATTCTAGGCTTCCGGATGACCACCTGGGGTGGCAGGAGGGGCCTGCTGTCTCTGAGGTAACTTTAGCCATGCTGTATCCTCAGGGAGGGCCTTGTCCCCATGCCCCATCTGGCCTCTAAAACCTCTCTTCCTGTTTCCCCAGCAACCTTTGGGGTTTTCTGCTGGGGCTCATGTAAGAGAGGCAAGTGGGCTTGGGGGCTCACTCAGTCCCTCCATGTCCCCTACCTGTATCTCCCGCCTGTCTGCACACCCTGCTGTGCTCCGGTCCCTAGCACCACAGAGAAGACCATTTAGAGGACACACAGCTGCCCCCTGTACCAAGTCGGGTTCACCTTGGGTTTCCTGTAACATCTGTCTCCTCCCCTCACAGCTGTGCCCCGTGGTAGACAGTGTGCTGGGCGTGGTGAATGAGCTCCTGGGAGCCACACTTTGTAAGTTGGGGCCCCTGCCTCCTCTTGGCACCTTCTCCTGGTACTCCAGTGGGGTGGGTCCTGAAGGAGTCTGGGCCTGAGAGGCTTTGGGGAGGTTCTGGGCTGAGGTCTCCACATGGGGCAGCTGCAAACTGGTATTTACAGAGTGCTCATGATCAGAGCAGGAGGAAAACATTATTTCCGGGCAGGTGAGAAGACAGAGGCCCTGAGACTTGAGTAAGCTCCCCACCCTGCAACCCACAGCCACAGGCCCCCACCTGCACTTCTTGGAGATATAGTGTCCTTATACATAAAAGGGTTTTGGAAAGGGCAGCAAGGCACAGCTAGGGGAAGGAGGGAGCCCTGGGGGCGTGGTGTCCCCATCAGGGGTTGTTGGGTAAGTGATGCAGGGGGACCATGGGTCGGTGGCACCAGCTCTGGAAACCAGGAATGTTGCTTTGCCATTCTGTGACTGTGTGGCCTGGTGACTTCCTCTTCTGAGCCTTAGTTTCCTCCCCTGAGGGTGATGGCAGCAAGTGAAGACAGAGTTGAGTGCTAGGCATGCAGCAGACACTCAATAATGCAGGTAGGGGCTGCTACTCTTGGGTTTTGACTCATGGAGTTTTTCTGCTCCTCCTTTCCCGTGCAGCCCTTGTGCCTCTCGGTGGTCTGGGGGCTGTGGAGTTCACTCTGGCCACCCTGCCCCTCATCTCCAACCAGTGCATAGAGCTGGACATCAATGTGAGTGCCCCCTGAGCAGGCTGCCCTTCCGCAGGGGGGTAACGTGGGTGTCCAGGAAGGCGAAGGTGGGGATCTTGGCAGTGGGTGAGCAGCCAGAGACGCCCTGTGCCCTGTCTCCTGCCCCTGCAGCCCATTGTGAAGAGCGTAGCCGGTGACATCATTGATTTCCCCAAGCCCCACATCCCGATCAAGGTGCCCCCCAAGGAGGACCACACATCCCAGGTGACTGTGCCACTGTACCTCTTCAGCACTGTGTTCGGGGTCCTGCAGACCAATGGTGTCCTGGACACAGACATCACCTCCGAACTGGTGAGTAGCATGGGAAGGGGGCACTGGGTGGGCATTCCTGCCCTGCCATGCATGGGCAGTGCCAGTGCCAACCTGTCATACCATCACCGGTCAGCCCTGCTGGGCCTCCTGCCCGGTGACAGAGAGAGCCAGGCAAGTGCACAGTGCAGACACTACTGCTGCCTGTCCAGTACTTGGGGAGAACATCACTCATGCTTGGAGGCCCTGTACTTAGTTAAACCTGAGTGAGACCTCTGAATGCTTCTCAACTCAGCCACCCAGGAAGTGTTCCCAACTTTCCTCTGAGCAGAATTGGCAAGGAAATGAAGCCAATGTCCCATTCTTGCAACAGATGAGTCTTTCCTGAGTCTGAGCTCATTTTTACACTAAAGTGGGAATGGTTAACAGTTCCTCTACCTTCTCCAGAGTTTGCCAGGCGTGATCTCACACACCTGTAATCCCAGCACTCAGGAGGCTGAGGCAGGAGGACTGAGTTCCAGTTCAGCCTGGGAAACTTAACAACTTGGCAAGACCTTGTCTGAAAATAAAAATAAAAAGGGAGGGCCAGGGATTTAGCTCAGTGGTTCTGCTGCCTGCCTTGAAAGCGCAAGGACCGGAGTTCGATCCCTGGTACCAAAAGAAATAAATAAAAATAAAAAAGGGTGGGGGACGTAGCTCAGTGTGAAGGTCCTGGGTTAAGTCCCTGGTAACATAAAAATGAAGAGAACAGACTTGAGGGTTCGCAGCAGTGGGTGTCGGACTGGCAGGGCGGGGTGAGGGAGGGACTGACAGCACTGCTCTGTGCGTGTGGAGGGCCTGCTGTCCTGTTTCTGTGTTCACTGACCCCCTCTCCTGCTGGGGGTTTAGGTTCCCAGCAACATTCTGATGACCACCTCAGGCCTGGCAGCTTTGGTCCCAGAGGTGAGTGGCCTTCACACGGGCTTTGACACAGTAGCTCTTTCCCTGTGAGTCTGCATGGACTCCAGCATCTTTCTCGATTCAGCTCTCCAGGCAACTGCGGTTGATGTTGAGTCCACATTCACACTAAACTGTGAAAGAATAACACGATGTTCCTTCCGACAATAAATTTGCTTCGAAAGGAGAGGAAGGGCCCGGGTTTGACCTCTCCAGAAGCCATTTGCCCTGTGCCACCCGCTCTATCATGTAGGGCACAGGGGGTCCTTTCCATGCTGCTGAGACCTTCCCTCCTCTACCTCATCCTCATGATCTTGGCTCTCTTGCCCTGAGAGCTGACTCAGGGCTGGCTATGGAGAGGGGAGGAAAGGGTGGAGAGTCAGGAGAGCAGACGAGTGGCCATTAATATGAGGTCTGGGGGCCCAGCCCCCACTTTCCTCTTCACTCAACTGACACTGGACTGGCCACTCCCCAGCTGTGAGAATCTGAATTTATCCTGAAGTGCAAATGACTATGAGACAGAGGTTGGGAAGAGGCCCAGAGAGTGTGGGCATTCACTGAGAGGGTGCAGGTGGCAGCTGAGTCTGGGGGTGCAGAGGACGAGCTCTGTGAGTCCTTGGAGGTGGATAATTCAAAGCAGTCTCGCAAAACGAGGTTGGGGCTTCCACTTCTGAGTCTCTTGGCTAAAAGGCAGAGGAGTCTCAGGGAAGAAAGACTGGAGTCAGACATCCAGAAGAACTTCCTGAGGGCAGGAGTTGTGAGGTAGTGGAGAGGGGCTGGGACAGCAACCTCGGGTGCAGCCTACTGGGCTGGTTCACTCTAGTTCGAGGAGCTGGTACTGTCCCCTGGGCCTGACTGATGCCTTTGTCAGCCTCAGAGCCAACTGAGAAGAGCCCATAGAGCCCACTCATGTGACCCCAGAGTGAGTCTGGTCTTGGCTTCAGATTCTGTGGCCCCACGAGGGTGGAATCTAGTGATTCCCTGTCTTGATGAGCCTGCAGCTTGGGGTGACTGGGCTTGGAGTATGGGTCCCCAGATACCATGGTACAAGTATGCTGAGGCCATGCTTCTGTGTTCTAAGCTTCTATGGTTTCATGATTTCCATCACTTCTAGAAAGCCATGATGCTATGGTTATGAGACTCAGAACTTCCTGATTATGTGAGTTGGTTAGCCAGTCAACAAACACACAATTGGTACTTGCTACACTCCAGGCCCTGTGCTGGCTCAGAGGTTCCTGCCCCTGAGGATGCAGAAGAGCAAACATGAAAAGTGGGGGCAAAGCCCCTGAGCTCAGGGGCTGCTGTCCTGGAGGAGGCGGCAGCCATCACACAAATAAATATAAGCAGACTATGAGCCTATCAGTATCAGATGAGGAGGGCATAGAGCAGAGGAGTAGGGTGGGGTACAGGGTGCTTCTTCCGCAGTGCACTCTGCGAGGCCTCGCTGAGGTGTTGTTTGAGCAGAAGCTGAGAGGGAGAGAAGCAGCAGTCACCTGGGGAAGGCATTTGCAGGCAGAGGGACTGCAGGCAGATAGGCGCTGAGATGGGTGGAGCGAGGCTCCCTCACCTGGGGAGAGGGAGCATGAGGGGTGGCCCTGGGAGGCGGAGGGGGGTACACCACATGGGGTCTGTGCACCTGGGGAGAATGTTGCTTCTCTGCAACACAGGGAGTCTGATTTGGTGGCTCCACTTTTTAGTGGCTGAATGTCAGCCTTGTAGGGCGGAGACCAGGCCTGTCTGGGTCAGGCTGTAAACTCAGGCTTGGCACGGTGCCTGGTACCCACTAGATGCTCAAGACGTGTTTGTTGATTGACTGACCAAACTCTAATGCTGGGGCAGTGAAGCAGCCCTCAAATGCTCTGCTCTGCTCCTGCCTCTCTCTAGGCCCTGGGGAAGTTACCCCCAGGCCAGCATCTCCTACTTTCACTGAGGGTGAAGGAAGCACCCACCATCTCGCTGCAGAAAAAGAAGGCCACGGTCTCCATCCCGGCTACCATCCACGTGCTGTCTGCTGTCCCTCAGGGGACCCCTTCAGCCCTCTTCCAGCTGAACGAGGTGAGTGGCCAGAGCTGGGTTCTGGGTGGGGGCCCAGGGGTATCTGCCTGATTTCGGGGTGGGCCCTGTGCAGCTCAGCCCAGAAGGCCCCTCCCCCAGGATGAGCCCCTAGCACCCACCTCAACTCCTGCCTACTCCTTGGCACCCCTCTGATTGGGCTGGGACTGTTGCTCTGCTTCCTGTGGGCCTCAGGAGGCCCCACCTCTACACAGCTGTTTTGTGAACACCTCTGTACCTCCCAACAGGGGCCCCACCTCCAGGCCTCTCCCCACAACCCACCTCCACTGGTTGTCCCCATCTGACCAGAGAGGGTCCCTCTCTCCCTCTCTGGCCTGGGTGGCACCTGCCTCAACCCCGGCCTTCTTTTTTTTTTGTACTGGGGATCGAACTCAGGTCTTTGAGCTTGCACAGCAGGCAGCAAAACCACTGAGCTGAATCCCCGGCCCAACCCCGGCCTTCTAGTTCCTCAGGCCCATCCCTGTGGGCCACCACCTGGAGCTCTGACCCTGCCCTCCCCCAGCTTAGCCCCAGTGCTCCTCCCAGTGCATACCTGCGACACACAGTAGGGCCTCATAGAGCTGGTGGAGGGCACAGGTGCAGAGACCCGCTGCCAGCTCAGGCAGACTGTCCCCATCTCCATGGAATCCTAGGTGACTTCTGCTCCCACTTCCCACACAGGTGCTGATTCTAAATGCCCAGCTGGCTCCCTCAGCCACCAAGCTGCACCTCTCCCTGTCCCTGGAACGGTAATGTGGGCTCCTGAAAACAGGATCTTGTTCCTGTCTCCAGGAATAAAATTAGGAACCACCTAAAACAGGAACTAGCTGCTGCTGCTGAAGCATCCACTAATATAGGCGTTTCACCCGGGTCTTCCTGGTTGTCAGGTCCCGCCAGGGAGGGACAATGTTGGTCACTTTGCAGCTGCGGCATCTCCCACTGCCTGGGCCTGCTCACAGCCTGTCCTGGGGGCTGACTCCACGCATTGCTCTCCTGGAGTGTTGCAGATGCCTTTGTTCCTCACTTGGACTTGTGATTTCTCCAGTGTCCTGCCCCTGTGGTAACCAAACCACATGATAATCACAATAGCCAAGACGATGCTGCCAATGACAGTCCTTCCTTACACACGCACAGCACTTTGCAGTTTGCAAAGTGCCATGAGGCCCAGGCTCACACAGGAAACAGGTCTGTGGTCTAGGCCCCTCTTCAGGCCTACGCCCCTGCCAAGTGGGGGCCTGCTTCCTCAGCCCCACTTGCAGAGGCTTTCCCAGGGGATTCTGAGACCTGCTTGTCCTGAGCCATAGGCACCCAGTGCTCACGTGACCCACTTTCAGTGTCCCCTTGAGCTACTACTTCCTTGCATAGAATGGGTTCACTGCCACTAGACAATTTTGACCGGGCCTGGTCCAGCCTGGCCTCACTGCTGCCCCCTGGTGGCAGCTCATGCCTTGGTCTTTGAGGGCCTAAGGATATGGATCCAGATTCTAGATCTGCCTTTAGTGAGTGCCTGCTGTATGCAGAGCATCCTGTGTCTAGTGCTCAGTCTAAGGACAAAGGGTCAAACAGCTAGGCTCAGACCAAGGCTCCATGGTCAGAGTCAGAGGTGGTCATGATTCTCAGAAGGAGGTTAGAGCCTTCCTGGTCTACTTTACAGGGAGAAAAACTGAGTTTTGAGTCCAGCTGGGTGGAGGCAGAGCTGAGCCAGCACCCCCCCCCCCGTCCGTGTCCCTATCCTGCAGAGCTGTGGCTGGGGTGGGCAGGACAGCTCTCAGCAGGGGGTGCAGTGGGGGCTGGGCCCCTCACTCTCTCTTCTCTCTGCCAGGCTCAGTGGCAAGCTGGTCTCCTCAGCCTACACCTTTGATGTAAGTTTCTGAGTCGGGGAGAAGCCTGGCGCTGGCGGGGGGGGTGTCTTCAGGTGGGGCAAGAAAGGAGTGGGGATGGGTCATGGGCCATGGCTGAGGTGGCCTCAGTCTGGGTTCTGCCCCAGTAAGCTACGGCGGACAAGCATCGGGCAGGTGTGTGTGTGTGTGTACATGCACATATGTGCAACAGCCATCATCTCAGGAAAGTGAAAATCATGATCTTCCAAAGTCGTGGATTCTCACAAAGTTATGATATCTAGAACCCCACGAAGTTCTGGAATGTCACACAAGAAATAAAATTCCTTACCTCAGAAAGTTCTAACATTTCAGAGTCCCTCAGAACCCTGTGATTCCTGCTTCACAGAGTCTGAGGTTCTAGACTCTCTTAATGGGCTCAGGTTCTAGAACAGTGGTGGCCAACCCATGGCATGTGTGTTATTGTGTTTTTCTTTTAAAACAAAAAATGTTAATGTAGAGTTGTGTTTTCTAAACTAAAATCTCAGTATTCAGGTTTAATTCCAGTATTGGCACTTGACAACAAATTTTTTTGGGGGGTTGCAGTTTGGCACTAGGTTTCTAAAAGGTTCGCCATCACTATTCTAGAACATTCCAAGAGGCCCTTCGCTGAAAGAGATATTAGGTCAGACTTCAGTGTTCTCCTGGAGCTGGGCACACTTCCTTTCTTCTTTCTCAGGCACTGCCCTGCTCCCCTTGCCCCACAGACTTTTGGAAGGGTGCCTTTTCTGAACTCCTAGGCTGAGTGTGAAGCCACCCTAAATCTGAGTGCCCTTGGGGATCCCTGGTGGGCAGCCCATCCACGTGGGCCCTGTGCTTGCCAGGGACTGTGTCCTTGGGTTTGGAGGAGGCCTGAATGGGCCTCTGGCCTCCTTCCCTGGGAAGAGCGGCGCTGTCCCTGTGGGGTCAAACCTCCCCACCACTGTGGGCTCTGTTACAGGCATCCCATTTGGAAGAATGGCTCAGTGATGTGCTCCGGGCTGCATATGTGCCAAAGCTCAATGGTATGGTGACCTCTGCTCTCTTCTTGGACACAGGAGGTGTCAGAACTCGGGATTGTCCTAGCCTGTTGCCTCTCTCCATTGCTCTGATAGGGACACTGAGGCAAGAGAGGGATTGAGAACATTCTAAGGGTCCCATTTGTAAGATGCAGGAACTGAGGTGCCAATGTTTCCATCCAAACAGCATTGATTAACACCTACATCGTGCCAGTATTTAAGGCCCAAGAGCATATCTGACCTTGAACACCCCCAATCCAGTGGGAAATGTCCTATGAACAAATGGTTAGGCTGTAGATGGCACCGAGTATGCAAGGGATTAATGGAGCTCCAGGAGGCTTTGCTGAGGGGTGCCATTGGTGTAGTACAGAAAAGGGACTTTTTTGTTTGGGTATAGTAAGATGAATAGTAGTTTTCCAATAGGAAGCCAAATCCCCAAGAAGAGAAATGGCTGGCTCAAAGAAAGCAGTGGAGGAGGGTCAGCAGGGTTCAAGGATCCCTAGGGTCTGACACCCCCGACTCTCATATATCTTTGTTTTGATCATTCCCTGTCACAGTGGACCTGCAGGTTGGAATTCCCCTGCCTAAGATTCTCAATGTCAATTTTGTCAGTTCAAATCTGGACATCATCGAGGTGAGATTCCCATGGAGCTGTGGCCTAGATGGGTCTCAGCACTGTGTCTGGAGAGCCCTGCTTGGCCCTCGTGAGGAGATGCTCTGCCTCGTCCTCTGGTCTGTCCCTGTGCCGTTTCCTAAAAGAATTACAAATGACGCAACTTGGGAATGGCAAATATGTGGCACTCATGCTCCCACTCCTTCCCGCCTCGCTCTTGGTAGACATTGTCAGTTGATCACAGAATCCTTGCCCATTGAATTCAGACACGTCTGGCCTGTAGGATGGAACCTCACATTTACTCACAGAGTTGCAGATCCCCAGGCCCACAGGTAGCAAACACCTGTAAAGTGGCAGGTGTGGCTAATAGATCATGACACTTCTTTTTGCTGACTACCAACAATCCTGTTCAAACCACCCAACTTTGAGTCTTGGAGCAGCTCTGGAAGGTAGTCAGAGCAGGAAGTTCTGTACCCAGCATTCAGATGAGGACCAAGGCTGAGGAGGCCAAATCTCTAGCCCAAGGTCACATGGCGCATTATTATTGGCAGAAATAGCACTTGAACTTGACTCTCAAGTCAGCACCTCGTCCCACACTGGGCGTCATTCAATTATCCTTTACCCATTTGTCCACACATTCATTTGTCGAGCACCAGCTGTGTTCCATGTGCCGCGCTAGCTGCAGGGTGGAGTGGTGGATGATGCAGGTGGTCCAAGAGTGGGGACGTGGCTGGGTTTGGGGTCTGAGCTCTCAGAGGCTAATCGAGGACTATTGCTCCTTGCAGAACGCCGTTGTGCTCACTGTGGCATCCTGAGGCTCCCATGGCTGCCCTCACTCCCTGTTGACTACCAGAGCCCTGGCTATCTGCACTCAGCTTCCCCCTCAGTCTCTGGCCTGTGTCGGTGACAGTATAATGACTCCTACCCACCTGGGCCCACCTTGCCCAGTGCCCTGCGGCTCTGCCCCCATCTGGGTGGGGATTGTGGACCCACCATGGACCTGCTCACAGCACTCCAGTCCTCTGCAAAAGTCCCAGGCCTCAATAAACTACTCCTCAGCCTTAGAACCTGCTGACTGGTTTATTTCTGGGTCACACAGGGTGCACCTTAGCCTCAGCCACCAATGCCCTCCCCAGCTCCAAGCAGGAGCTCCCAGGAGGTGAGGGGACTTGGGGCCTAGTCACTGACACTTTGAGTCCCAGACTTCCCTGGGTGACCTGGCCTCTCCTCTCCTCTCCTTTCTTCTCCTCTCCTCTGCTCTCCTTTTCTCTACTCTTCTCTCTTCTCCCCTCCTTTTCCCTCCCTGCACTTCTCTGCTCCCCTTCCCTTCTCTTCCCTCTTTTTTTCCTCTCAATACTTCTATCTTTCCCTCTATGCCTCTCTCCATCTCTGACTTTGGGACATTTCTCTGAAGGGAGATGAGTTGAATTTTGAAGGTGAGTAGGAGGAAAGGAACCAGCACCCCAGGAGGCAAGGCTGGGCAAGGCTTCTCAGCCCTGGAGGGGCCTGCTCTGGCCACCCTGAGAGGATTAGCAAAGCCTGGCGCCAAGGAGATCACCTGGGCTTAGCATCCAAAGGCCCCTTTGTCTGGAGCTAGAGAGACCTGGTGGGGATGGCTGGAAGGACAACCAGATTTCCCAGAAGGTGACTCACCCTGCAGGTGACTGAGCCACATAGGGAGTCAAGTGTGTATCGGTTTGTGGTCACACAGGGGCTGCTGAGATCAGGAAACACACCCAGAACCATCATAGACCCTTCCAGTCAGCCCTGTCCCCTTTGAGCACTGCCAGCTCACCGGGGCTGCCACAGGGACCCATGGGGTGGCTTCCCACCTTGTGTCACCTCTACCCTAAGGGCAGAAGTTCAGAGCCTGCACCTGGAGCTGAGTGTTAGGGCAGCAGGGTCCAGATCATGTCTTTGTCATTACCTAACTGTATGGCCTTGGGCACATGGTATAACCTCTCTGTGCCTCAGTTTCCTTGTCTATAGACTGCAGGTAAAAACTGTCTAGAAAGCAGGGCTTTCTAGATTTCTAATTCCCTGGGCTGACACCCTAACATACCATATTGTAGTACATGCAGAGGAGTCTGACCCATGTAAGCACTTGGTAAACATGGCTAGGATGACTCTCAGAGCACCTCAGTGAGAGGCCTGGGCTTGGCTATGGGGCCTGCATTCTGGTTCTGCTGCACAGGAGCTGTCAGATTCCATTTCTCAGGGCATCAGTGGCCTTCTGCGTGGAATCACATGGTAACACTCACCTGTCACGGGCTCTGTGAAGCTAAGTGCCTTGTGGATGCCTTGTCTGGGACACAGCAGGTGCTCAGCAGATGTCAGCTGCTCTCACCAGTACTCTGTGCAGCCTGGGGACTCACCGTGGTGCAGCAGCACTCTCTTTGAACGAATGAATGGATGGATAAGTATGTGGCCAAGCAAATGCAGCAGAATGCAAACGATCAATGTAGCTGAAGGGTGTCAACTGACAAGTATGTGTGTGTTCATTGTATAAATCTTTCAGCTTTGCTGCATGTGTGAAAATTTCACCATGGGTAGGTCTTAAAAACCCCAGCTAGCTGTGTGCACTGGCCCCAGGTTGGAGGCATTGGACCCACATCCGTCTCCTGTCCATCCATTTCAAATCACCCTGTGAGGCAGGCATTATACCCATGTCACACATGGAAATAATGTGAGGTTCAGGCAAGGGAAGTGACTGGCCCATGGTTACACAGTGAGTTGGGGATTGAGCAGGATTTGAACCAGGGTTCTCTGATGCTGAGTCTGGTCCCCAGCAGCTCCAGTCTACCCCTCAGGCCCTCTGGCATGGGCAGTGCCTGGCCTGGGCTGAAGCCCTTATGCATCCATGTGGGGGCTTAGCAGGGGTCTCCAGGAATGTGTCCAGATCCGGGGCTGAGAAGCCCAGCTCATGTGACACCATCCAGGCTGAGCACACCTCTTGGAATTAGCAGTAAACCACACATTTGTGGTTTTGGAGTTCAATGCTCAATTTGCAGAGCAAATCTGAATTCCGGTTTCTGTTAATTCTGATCTCTCATAATTATATGGCCTTTTCCTCTTGGGGTCCAGGCTCAGACTACAGCTGCTATATAAGGCTGATTGTGACAAGACTCAGCCCAAAGCAGAGGGCCTGGTGAGCGGGACCTCTTGGGATTGAGCTGCTGGGACCTGCTGGGGGTAAGGAAGAGCCCCTCCCTTTTCTGTGTCCAGGCCAGCAGGAGAGACTGAGGCCTAGTAGGTGCTGAGGAGAGAGCCCGACTGGAGAGCCACCAGGCCAAGCCCTATGAGCTCAGATGTTTTACCTGTCACACAGGCCTCCCTGGGACGACCTCAAAGGGACCCACAGAAAGGCCGAGCCATGCCAATTACCTGTGCCAGCAAGGCTGCATGTGTTTTCCCAGGAATCTTGACCATGTTCAATCTTTGTGGTCTCCTTGACACTCATCAGCTGCTTGTTGATGCAGGAAATCCCACCTCTGGTGCCTGCCTTTGTAACTGAAGGGAGTGATCCTTCCCTGAACACAGAGTTCTCTAGGCGGTGGGGTTGGGATGGTGTGAGGAAGCCAGAAAAAAATTCTTGAACAGAATAGTTCTTCATATTCTAGTATAAATGAGTGCCTTAAAACCTCTTCTGGGAGCAGATGGCATTGGGGAGCTTGGAGGCTTTGTGAAATTCAAGAGAAGTTGGAATAAAATGCATAAACAGAAGGAAATGAAGCCAACAATTTCACTTTGGACAAGATGGGTGACTCTGTCCTGGGCTAATCCCTGAGGCTGGTGAATGAAGAGCTTGGAAAGATGCAGTGGGACAAGTGGGCATGGGCTTGGAGGCAGCAGGAGTTTCTGGGAAGCTAGCTAGTCTCCCAAAATACACACTTCACCCCTCCAATCTCTTGCATTCCCTACGCACTTCTTGAGGATCTGAAATATTAGTCTCCAAACAATAACTATGTCACAGTTTACCAAGTGTCTGTATTAGATGCAGCACATTCATGATCAGGCTTGAAAAGGTCAAGTCTCTGAGTAGAACCCAATCAGCACGAATCCAGGGCGCCCGATCTGAATCCAAAGAGGCGGGAAGGTGTTTGCTGGCTGGAGGTTTGGAAGGTTGCCCAGATGAGTGTGTGGATGAGTGGATGGACAGACGGAAGAGAGCTGGCTGGATGGCTGTTAGCATGCCGGATGGATGACGGATAGCTGGGAAGATGGTTGGCTGGATAGATGGACGGGTGCGAGGGGATGGGTGGGAGGGCAGAACGAGTAAAGAAGCAGATGGGGCGTGGGTAAGGGTGGACGGTGAATGGGTGGGTGCTGGGAGATTTCCCAGAGCCTGCCTGCTATCAGTTTGCTGTTTTGTTGGAATTCTTGTTCCCCTCTGCTGGTGGCCCATTTTATAAATTTCATCTCAGGAGATAATTAGGCACCCGTGCTATGGGACAATTTAGTTAATGGAGCCACATTGCATCACCAGATTCATATCAGTTTGAAAAATTCAAAAGGTGGTTTCAGAACCACAGCCTCCCCAACCCCAACTGCCCTGGACTGGGGTTCAGCTCACCACTAAGCCACATCCCTGGCCATTTTTAAATTTTATTTTGAAACAAAGTCTGGTTATGTAGGATGAGTTGACCACAAACCTGCAATCTCCTGCCTCAGCCTCCTGAGTAGCTGAGGTTACAGCTGCCACTGTGCCCGGATGTCTCTGGATTCTGATATGATTCTTGGCTGAGGGTCCCTACTTCTGCCTGCTGAGGTGGTCATGCCCAGCCACGGCCATGTCTCCTCAGCAGGGAAGCAGCACCGGCATGTGGACAGCGTGGTGTGTGGCTACTCTGTGTGTGGTAGCTGTGTGCGGCAGCCAAGAGACAAACACGGTCCTCAGGGTTACCAAGGATGTGCTGAGCAATGGTGAGTCCAGCCCGGAAGGGGTTTGAGGCGGTGCAGGGCGGGCAGGTTGGGCCAGCCAACTCAAGTACCCACGGGTCCCCCTGGCCAGTCCACCTCAAGTGGCTGGGTGACTTCTCCGGCTACCATTTCCTGAGTGCCTACTATGTGCCAGGCATGGTGCTGGGGACTTTATTCTCATTTTCTTGAGGCAGTAGAGCACTGATTAAGAATTTGGGCCCTAGAGCCCGGGACTTAGCTCAGTGGTTCCACTGCCTGCCTTGAAGTGCAAGGACCCAAGTTTGATCCCTGGTACCAAAAAAAAAAAAAAAAAAAAAGAATTTGGGTCCTAGAACCAGCCTTCTCATGATTCAAATCCTGCTTCTATGACCTTAAATTCTTGACTTGAGTTCTCTGAACCTCAGTTTCCTCATCTGAAAAAAGGATGTAATTATCCCTATCTCTGAGGACTGATATGAGGACTAAATGAGCTCCATTCCTGGGGCCTAGGAGGCCTTCAAATGCAGGAGCTATAATCCCTGCCTCCATGACTGTGCTGTCGTCTGGAAAGTGGGGACCCATTCCCTGCCCCAGTTCTTGCCCAGCACTGTTCTGAGAGTGAAACCCGTCCCTGCCGCCCTGAGTTGCCTCCGAGAATTTCCCAGGCCTCCGTGTATTTGTGTATTTGTCTGGCAAACAGGGACAGTTATTCTGGCCCTGACTGTTTCCCAAGAACAGATAATGCACGATGAGATCAAAATTTTTTTTAAAGCTGCGAAGTGTAGGGCACTTAGAACAGGGGCAATGACAAAGGAAATTTAGCTGGGCATGGCTGGATAGGTCAAAATCTAGTTCAAGTGAGGTCGGGCGAAGCCCAGCAGAGTGACCCAGCCTTGAGGGGTCTTCCTGCCCCACACTTCCTGGTGGGAGAGGAGAGGTGGCCCAGGAAGCTGGCCACACTGTGCCTAAGGTGGGCTGGGGAGGGCAGGAGGACCCTGACTGACCCCTGTGCCTCTCTGCAGCTATCTCAGGCACACTACAGCAGAGCGATGCTCTCCACTCCGCCCTGAGAGAGGTGCCCGTGGGTAAAGCCGGCGCTGACGGTGGCGGGCCCCTCCTGGGGGGGCTGCTCGGTGGCGGTGGGGGTGGAGGTGGTGGGAGCAATGGTCTCCTGGGGGGCCTGCTTGGTGGCGGGGGCGGAGCGGGTGGTGGTGACCTCTTGGGTGGAGGCTTACTGGGGGGCAGTGGCAGCAGTGGCGG
>NW_004624842.1:6187086-6223977 GCF_000247695.1 Heterocephalus glaber | reverse complement strand
TGCTGGGTGGCAGTGGTGGGGGGCTGCTGGGTGGTGGAGGAAGCAGCCATGGGGGGCTGCTGGGTGGCAGTGGTGGGGGGCTGCTGGGTGGCGGTGGTGGTTTGTTGGGTGGTGGCAGTGGTCTTTTGGGTGGTGGGCGGCACCGATATGATGACTACAGAAATGCTGAATTCTCCCGAGGTGTTGGTGGTGTCCCCTACAATGACTTCCATGTCCGAGAGCGTCCCCCCCAGTACACCAACGGCAAACAGCTTGGTGGAAATTACAGATACGGTCACATTGAGACCAATGACAATACTGCCCAGCTGGGGGGCAAATACCGCTATGGTGAGATTCTGGAGTCTGATGGCAGCATCAGGGACCTGCGGCGCGGGGATGACAGCGCCAACACCTATGGCCACCACCGGGGCTGGTACCGGTCCGCAGAGGGCAGGCTTCACCGACGTGAGCTGCGTCCGGGGCAGATCCCTCCAGGGGTAGCCACCGGGGCGCTGGGCCCGGGCGGCCTGCTGGGTGCCGGGGGCATGCTGGCTAACGAGGGGATCCTGGCGGGCCAAGGCGGCCTGCTCGGCGGAGGCGGTCTCCTTGGGGACGGAGGGCTGCTCGGAGGCGGCGGTGTCCTCGGGGTGCTCGGTGAAGGTGGCCTCCTCAGCACTGTGCAGGGCATCACAGGGTAAGGCGGCTGGGTTTCCTATCAAGTTCCCCAGGGGCCAGCGAGTGGGGAAGGGCTCCTCAGGGAGGGACCTTGGGGCCGGACATGGCACTGTGTGTAGCTTGGGGCCTTGGCAGGAAATAGTGCAGCCTCTGAACCCAACTGTACCCCAGGTAGGTGCGTGTGACTTGGTGCTAGCCTTTCCATTTCTCCAGCCTCAGTTTCCTCATCTGTAGAATGGTCATAGTAAGGTAGTTAGGTGGAAACTCCTGAGGCTTTAAAATTAACAACATACATGTATTATATTATATAATTTCATACGTGTGATATATTCAACCATGCCCAGGCTCCTGCTCATAGTCATTTAATCCAACAGATATGTAGAGCTTCTGCTATATGAGGGACACTGTGCTGGCACAGGGGACAGATCCAGTGGTTAGCTCCACTCCTGAGAAGCTTTGGGCTGGTGGGGTTTTTGGGCTTGGGTGACAGAGCCTGCAGACAGCTGCCAGTCACAACAGCGATAGAGGTCCTGGGGGGTAAGGGAACGCATCTATCAGAGGGTGGGGGTTTCCTGGAGGAGGAGCCTCACAAGGGGCAGGGACAAGCAGAGGGCATGGCACTGTGGTGTGGAAATGCACAGAGAGGCACAGCGGCTCCCTGGGTGGTGGGACTGAAGTTCTCCTTGGGTTCTCTGTGCTGCCTGGGAACCGCAGGTCTCTTTAGACTCAGGATGAGGAGCAGAGTGCGGTGTGAGGGAGGGCACTGCGGTGGGCCATGGCAGGGGGTACCTCAGGTCACAAGGCTGTCACCCTGTACAGGCTGCGCATCATGGAGCTGACCCTGCCCCGGGTGTCTGTGAGGCTCCTGCCCGGCGTGGGTGTTTACCTGAACCTGTACACCCGAGTGGCCATCAGTGGGAAGAGGTGTGTGCCCTTGTCATTCTGTCCCCACAGGGAGACCGTGGGCGAGTCACCTCCCCTTGCCACACCTGGTCTCTGCATCCATAAGGTGGGGGAACTGAAGTCACCCCCGTGGTCACTGTCCTCTGTGAAGGCAGCCCAGCAGGTTGTTTAAGGTCTGGGAGGTTGGAGTCAGAGGACAACCTGGGCTTGGTTCCTGACTCTTACAAGCTGCCTGACCTCGGGTCAGACTTCCAGTGCCACTGAGCCTTAGTATCTCCACCTGCGCTGGGATGTGAGGCCACCTCCCTTCCCGGCTGGCTGTGGCCACCTGCAGAGAGGCCCACCATGCAGTAGGTGCTTCCTGAAGGACCTCAGGGGTGGACTTTTCCATCAGTCGATCTACACGAATGAGGTCACGCCTGCAAAGTTAAGCAATTGGATGGTTACCTTGGAAACCAGAATTTATACTGACCTCTGTTCTCAGCCTTCTTAGAGCTGAGCAAGGGACACGAAGGCTGACGGGGACAGTCAGGGCTAAAGCCTGAGGTGAGAGGTGCTGGTGGGCCTGGTGGCTGGAGTGTGACTCACTGTCCACTTGGCCCCTTGGTCTCCTTTAGTCTCATTGGCTTCTTGGACATCTCAGTGGAAGTGAACATCTCTGCCAAAGTCCGGCTGACCATGGACCGCACTGGTTATCCACGGCTGGTCATCGAGAGGTGCGACACCCTGCTGGGGGGCATCAAAGTCAAGCTACTGCGAGGGTGAGTCCAGCTGGCTGTGGAGCTCCTTGGGAGAGGCAGGAACATCTGCCTCTGGCAAACAAAATGGCACCTCTCCCCTCCCTGTGGCCCGGGGGCAGGCAGAGCCATGATACCCAGGAGCAGTGAGGACTCACAGGGACCCATCCACACTCCTCCCTGGCCCTGGTCTGGCACTTGCCTGATGGAAATTCAGAGGCTGTGTCTTTGAACCCAGGATGTAGGCCTCAGCCAGGTTGGGGAATGGTCATAACATGCAGCTCCAGCCCTGTGAACAGGTATTCATCTTTGTGGCCAGGAGGATACCTGGGACTTAGGTCTCAGCTTCACTCTTTATTGCTTTATGACTTTGGACAACTTTGTTGCCTTCTCTGGCCTCCAGTTTCCCTACCTGTGAAATGAGGGTAAATTCTTGTTTCCATAGTAATTGAGATAATGAATGTAAAGCTCTAAGTGCATAAACTGCTGTGTCGTAAGAGTTTATAAATATATGTTGTCTTAGTCAGCTTTACTGTCACTGGGATAAAATTCCCAACATCCACAGTTTAAAGGAGGAGAGGTTTAAGGTGACTCATGTTTTGGGGGTTCAGTCCCTGGTGGGCTAGCTCCAAGGCAGAAACAGCATAGGGGAAGAGCATGGTGGAGGAAAGCTGCGTGGCAGCCAGGAAGCAGAGAGCAGAGAGGAGCCAGGACAAGAATAAACCCTTCCAGGCCCCACCTCCTAACAGTACATTTAGCAACTAAACTGGTCAGTAGATCAATCCACTGCTGAGTATAACTCCCCAAGATCCAGTCGCCTTCCCAGGCCCCCCCTCAGAACACACGAGACTCTGGGGGACATTCTAGGTCTAAGCCATAGCACATGTCTCAGAGTGGTTATCTGTCTTTCTGTGTCCCTCCCGATGGAGACATTTCTCAGCTCTTCTGTCCATGCACCCCTAGTCAGGGGGAGCTTTTTCTACTACACATTCCCCACAAATTGACCAAGATGCCACCTCTGTCCTGAGAGGCTTCTCGTGTCCATGTACTGGCCAGCACCCTGTCCCCCAGTGGTGGTCGGGAAAAACATGCTCAGGACAGCTCAGAGCCAAGTCCCTTTCTCCCAGAGAGGGGGACTCTTCTCCAGCCTCTTTTTTTGGGGTCTCTGTCCCCCGCTTTCCATCCTATCTTATCAACCCCTTGGTCCAGTGCTGCCGCCCTCCGCTTATCCAGCCTTTGGGAGCGGAAAAGCCCCTTGTGAAGTGTGAACCTAAGCTTTCTGACTCACGTGGGATTCTCTCTGTCTTGTTTCTATGTCAAGGTGGGTGGGGGTAGAGAAAATTGGGCCCTGGGGCTCAAAACATAGGAGCTTCACAGACTTTTAAAATCACATTTTCACTCGGAAATATATTTGACGGTAACATAATTTCAAAATGTAAAGTGACAAAAAAGGCACAGAATGAAGCATGTCCTTCTATCCTGTCCTTTTGCCCCTTCCCACTAAGCCCACTGTGGTGACTCAGTTCTTAATTTTCCTTCCAACTTCCCTGTTTAAATGTAGCAAATATGAGTGTGGATTCCAATTCTCATCTCCTCTATTGCAAATGGGCACCTGCTCTAAACTCTGGCTTTGCACTTTGTGTTTTACTTACTCCATCAGAGAATTCTCTGTATCCAAACACTGAATGCACCCTTGTTTAATTGTTCATAGCTGTGTAATGTTCCATCCTCTGGATGAACCATCATTTATGCACCCAGCCCCGTATAGCTGGGCATTTCAGTGTGTCTAATCTGCTGCCGTGGCAACGAATAAGCTTTTATAGATGTCATTTCACATGTGGCCCTTTGCATCTATTGGATAATCTTGAGGAAGGGAAAAAGTAATTGTGCTCTGAATATGCACAGATTAATGGCAAACTGCTCCTCAACACACACACACACACACACACACACACACACACACACACAGGCACCCAGCATATACCTGCTTGAGTTCTTGGGGACTTCCCATATGAGGAGAACTGGAACCAGGGTGAATGCTCCTAAAGGGGCCTGAGATGCGGTAAGCTCTGGGGGAGACATTCCATCAGGACTTTGCATGGAGGAATTCCTTGCTCTGCCAACCTGGCACAGCCCTGTAGCTGCCATCTCAGAGGAGGAGCCCAGCTGTGTTCAGGGGAGCTGGGAGGCAGTTTTCTAGGGGTGAATCCACCAGGGATTCTTTGTGTTAGCCTGGTCACACTTCCCTCATCTGCTTATCACTCCAGGGCCCTGAAAACAAATCCTTGCATCCAGGTCTTTCTGTCTGTCCACCCATGTGTCTTGCCTGTTTATGCTCTACCCACTCCTTAGCTAGCAGGACAGGCGGGGCAGTTAAGAGCTTGGTAATATACTTAGAACTTGCTCTTGGTCATTGCTCTGAACCTCAGCATCCTTGCCTGTAAAACGGATCACACTCCCAATCTTTTTAGTAACAATAAACTGTCCTTTAATATGGATCATGAGAGCACATGTTTTGGCCAGAATTTCTCCTTCTGTCTCTTCTACAAAGATTCATTGAGCACCTGGCATGCTCTGGGTACTGTGTTGTTGGCTTGGATGAAGCAGCACCCTCCCTTGTCCTCTGGGAAGGTTACCTGGAACTGCAGCAGACAGCCGCAAAGAGGGTGAGACGGGAAGGAGGGAGCGATCTTTGCAGCTAAGGACCAGCAGTATCCGGGCTGGGCAGAGACACCCAGCTCAACCTGCCCTGGGAACCCTCCATGGCTGCAAGCCTGGTCCTTAGCCTGCCCCTCTCTCTCTAGGCTTCTCCCCAACCTCGTGGACAACTTGGTAAACCGAGTCCTGGCCAATGTGCTCCCTGACTTGGTAAGAGTGGGCAGGAGGGACCACAGTCTTGCCTTTATCCGGAGGGGCACACAGGTGACCTAGAGGGATGGAAGGAGCCAGGGCCAGGGCAGGTTCTTGGGGTGTGGGAAGGACGTGGAGATGTGGACAGACAGATGGGCGGAGAAAGGGGGAGATGCCTGAGCTTCACACAGCTCTGGGTTCCACTCGCAGCTCGAACTCTTCTGAGCTGCGTGACGAGTCACATCTCAGTTTCCTGGTCTTTAGGATGGGAACTGGGACAGAGGCTCCCCATGGGGCTAAGGTGAGGACAGAGCATGGCATGGAACAGTCTCAGACACGAGCTGCCCTTGTTGTTATGGGCGCACCCCCTTCCTGACTCCCTGCAATGGCACCGACCCCATGGCGTTTCTCCCCACAGCTCTGCCCCATCGTGGATGTGGTGCTGGGTCTCATCAACGACCAGTTGGGTCTCGTGGACTGTAAGTCCTACCTGCTTGGCTGCACTGGGCTGATGTCACTAATGGCTGCGCAGGGCCAGGCCTGGGGATACAACATCTGGGAGGAGGGCCATGTGGGTGGGTGTGGCAGGGGTGCCCACCTGCCCTTCCTTTCCTTCTGCCCCAAACACCCCACCTGGCCTGGGGAAGGTGGATGTGAGCCAGGCTCTGCCCTGGTGGCTATGTACTCAGAGGCTCCTCAGCTTTCAGGGAGGAAAGGTACCTGGGTGGCAGAGTGCACAGCCTGCAACCTCCCCTTTTCCTACAGCTCTGATACCACTGGGCATCCTGGGAAGTGTGCAGTATACGTTCTCAAGCCTCCCGTTGGTGACCGGCGAGTTCCTGGAGCTGGACCTCAATGTGAGTCCTGCAACTTGGCCTGGGAGGGGTGAAGGTGGCCCCAGCAATATGAGAACAGGGCCCTTTTCCTACTAGACTAAGACCTCTAGGAATCATATCAAGAAGTATAGTCCTAGCTGACACTCACCCATGCTCAGTGTGGACCAGGAACATTGTAAGTGCTCCCTGTAGATTCAGTCAATCTGTCCTCAAAACTATAGCACGCTTATTGAGAAAACAGAGGTGCAGAGGGGTTAAATCATTCACCCAAGGGCAGGGGATTTAGCTCAGTGGTGCCATGCCTACCTTGCAAGGGCAAGGTCCTAAGTTTGATCCCCAGTACCAAAAAAAAAAACCCCACTCACCCAAGGTCTAGTAAATGTGGACCTGAGATCTGAACCCAGATGATCCAGCTTCCGGCTCTGGAGCTGCTGCTAGGGGCTGGTTTGGCTGGTGTGCATTTAACAACTGGATCTCTATGGTTAAAAATAAAGCCTTGAGTAGCAGCATTTGCTGATGTTCATGGCATAAACGCTCCTGTCAGGGCCAATTTCTACCCACCAATGTAACGTCACTGAAAATGAACTTGGGAAGAAACATGCGAATTGGAATCAGCATTCTAAGGGTCCTGGGGACCTGCTGCTAGGGGCTGAAAGTACATGTGCACACAGACATCTGCCTTGCACACGCATATGCATGTGTAACATGTTTACAAACACCCACTCTGCAGAGACAGACACTTTCTGGGTCCCACTGGGTGCTCTGCCCAGGATGGGAGCTGGGAGAGTAGCAATGAGTGAGACAGTCAGCCCTGGGGGATGCCGATCTACTGGAGAGGCCAGGCTGAAAAGAATCACTGGAATAAATATGCAGTTATTGATCCAGTGCTGCTTGAGAGGCAAAATCATTGAAATGGGATCCCCAGGTGCAGGAGGGCTTCCTGGAGGTGGTGATCCTTGTGCTTGGCAGGGTGGAGCAGCTTTGAGGAAGGACCAGGCCAAGGTGAGGGCTGAGGTCTGGCAAGGTCCTGGTGGCCTCACTGCAGAGGGCAGGTGCAGCTGCATGGCTTCGATGGGGCCTGAGCACCCGTGGGACAGAGCCCACAGAGCTTTGTGGGCTGTCTCTGGGACTGTGGCCATCACAGAGGGGTTGTGCCAGTGTGTACCGTATGGAAGCGCCCCCATGCTGTCACATGGCAGGGCTGAGAAGCTGTGCCACAGATGCACAGGAAGTGTACGTGGTCACAATCTGAAGCAGAGCTGGGGCCATGGAAAAGAGGCACCCAGAGGCTCACTCTGGCCTCACTTCAGCCTCCTTCTGCCCTCCTCCCCACACCCCACGACCACTTCTTCTCTGCCGCCACAGACTCTGGTTTCGGAAGCGGGAGGAGATCTTATCGACTACCCCCTGGGCCGGCCTGCTCTATCGCCCAGGCTGCAGATGCCAGAGCTGCCCCCCATGGGCGACAATACCAACTCCCAGCTGGGCATCTCGGCTAACTTCCTGGGCAAGGTGCTGACTATGCTGCAGAAGGAAGGGGCGCTGAACATTGACATCACTGACGGCATGGTGAGTCCTGGGCTTCTGCTGATCCTGTTCAGTCCCCAGCTATGGACAGGCCCCTGGGCTCATCTCTGGGTCTCAGATGTGCACCAGTCACATCCAGTTTCCCCAAGCTGGTGCTCAGGGCTTCCACTTGGCTCACAGGCTTGATGCTGAACATCCCATGGTAGGATGGATGTTGCTTCAATTCAAGTCTGTTGGATTTTATTTCAATATTTTTTAAAAAAGCGTAACATATATTCACTTGTATGTACCTCAATATAAATGTTTGGGATCCTTCCACTTGGAAAGTGAATACCAAGTACATAAGTAATTAAAAGATACAGGGCCGGGAATTTAGCTCAGTGGTTCTGGCACCTGCCTCACAAGCACAAGGTCCCGAGTTTGAACCCCGGTACCAAGAAAAAAGATACATAAGAAGCTAGGCATGGTTTCACATACATATACCTGTAATCCTAGCACCCTGGGAGGAGGACTGTGAGTTCAAGCCTAGCCTGAGCAACTTAGTCACTTAGCAAGACCCTATCTCAAAATAAAATAGTAAAAAACGGCTGTGTGAATGTAAGTTCAGCGCAAAGGCCCTGGGTTCAATTGCTAGTACCACACACATGAAAAGGTAACTTAAGAACATAATACTACCCTGAGGTGTGCTCCAGTCATTTTCTCTCTGAACTCTTTTGAAAACTTTCAAGTCTTCAGAAAAGTTGCAAAAAAATCACAACTCATGCACACATACCCTTTACCTATCTATCCATCTATCTTCTTACTGGTCTACCCTTCCATCCATCCACCTGTCATTTATCCACCTACCCAGCATCCACCCATCCATTCATCCATCCACCTATCAACTCACTGATCCACCCATCCACTCTCTGTCCGTCTGTCTGCCCATCCATCCACTCATCCATCCATCTCCCCCATTCATCTAGCCATCCATCCCATCTGACGTTTTGCTTATGATGTTTTGCCCCATAAACCTCACTGTTTCTCTTAAGGACAAAGTGTTCTCCAAAAGAGCATCATACAAATTGTGGCAATCTTTGATTCCACTGAGGAGAACGTATCCATTAAGTGCCAGGGTTTAGTTATCTCTCTTGCAGTTCTAAGCACCCCCTTTTTAACTGAGGGAGAACAGCACTCAGTCATGCAATGACTCCACAGCCAGCTATATCCATGCAATATCCATGCTTCTTCACACCGCATTGATTTTATGACAGCCAAGTGGCACTGGATTTCCATTGTTTTATATCTTAGGTCTTTACATGTAAGCCTGTTTGTGGAATACACAAAGTAAGTAACGGTACAAGTGGTGTGGGGACATGGCAGAAGCCAAGGTTCAGTGGACACTGGGTTGTGCAAATGGACTCGATGATGTGCACCCTGCTTTACCAAAGAATTGCATAGCAGAGAAGGAAGACTCAGGTCTTACCTCCTGTTCTTCAAGTCAGGCCTGTGGTGACTCTAAGCTGCCGGCACCCACTTGGCTGCTGTTGGGAGGTGGAGCTTCCCCAGGGGTCATTCAGGGAAAGAAGGTGCCCCGTGGTGTCTCGGAGCATGTGGGAGTCTGACGGCTGTGCCTCTGTCACCTCAGCACTCACGTGATCCTTGTCCTTCTCCTGCAGTTTGATGAGCTTCCCCCACTCACCACGTCCACGCTGGGGGCCCTGATTCCCAAGGTGCGTAAGTAAGGAGGGCGCTGCCATTGTCTCCAGCCTCCCTCCCCTGACCTGGTTGGAAGGAAAGGTGCTCAGCACTAGGGTGATGGGTCTCACCTCCCTGTCTAGTGCAGTGACAAAGGCATGAAGAACAGACCCTGCCTGGGAGGAGCACATGGAGGGAGGGAGGGGGGTGGACAGATCCTGAACTCTGGCAGTGGACCAGCCTGTGCAGGTCTAATCCCTGCCCGGCCACTCCTTTGCTGTGTGACTGTGACACAAGTTCTAACATCTCCAAGTCCTACTGTCCTCATTGGTCAACCAAACCATGCTGACACCCTCCCACGGGCTCAGGTGATCTGGGAGGGTGGAGGGGATGATGCAGGAAAAGAGGCCAGCACAGAGCCAGGCACACAGGCATGTGGGGCCTTAGAGGGAAGGAGCTAGATCTTTAGAGATGACAGATACGGCCCAGCGCATCCCAGCCATATTACCACATGCAAATGATGCCATCACTTTGAGCCTCAGATTTCTTATCTGGAAAATGAGGACAACCATGCTCACCCTTTAGCGTGGCTGTGGACCTGAAGTCTGGAATCCAAGGGCAGAGCTTTAACTACTACTATTATTATTGATTACTACAATTTTTTTTTTAAAAAAAAGACTAGAGCAAATTCACTCTTGTTCATAGAGATGGAACAAAAATCTTTCTGATACCAGCCCTGGTTCCAGGGCAATGGTCCTGTGCCCTGTGGCAGAGCTCTTCATGTAGGAAGTATTCTCAAGGTGAAGGATGTCTGCATCCACATCTGTTTGGAGCATTTCTGCCCTCTTTCCACCGTTCTCGTCTCCAGTGTGGAATTCAGAAGCAGGAGCAGAGTCAAATTCAACAAGTGGCCGCTATCGCCCTCATGTGATCTTGGGAGGAACAACAGGCATACCGTTCTCCAGAAACCTAAGCAGGAGCTGCTCTGGGATGTTGGAAGATCTTTCTTCACTGTATCACTTCCTGGGCACACTGCATTTTACAGCTTAGAAAATTTTCTTAGAATCCATTCTTTTATTTGTTTCTAGTAGTCCTCCCACAGGGCAAGGAGGGACAAGCACCCCATTTTACACATGGGGAAACAGGCTCAGAGGCAGTGGCAGAGCTGGGCTGGAGCAAGGACTCAGGACTTGGAATGGCTATTGGTCAGACTCCATGGGTTCAGGCTAGACCCTGGCCTTGTGTTCTGGGGACTCAGGTCAGGGAGCGTTACCCAGAGAGGCCCGACCAGGTCTGGGGCCGAGGAGGCTGCTTCTCTGTTGTGATGGTTGGGACCCCAGGTGCCCCCCAGGAAGTACTGGAAGTCACCTTAGGAAAAGCTAATCTGTCAAATAATTGACTTGTTGAAAGCCAATCTGCCAAAGGGTGAATTTGCAGAGTGATCAAATGGCAGAATGCACAAGATTTTTACTCTGACCAGGAGCTTGTACAAAAGAATTTCATCCTGCGTGTGCTCAGGAAAGTGAACAAAGTCTCAGGGCCAGGCACCGTGCTGCAGCATTGCCCATGGTGAAGTTTCCATACAAACGGGGCATCTTTGTACTCATTTGATATATTTAAGAAGAGAACTCCTTAAAATCAATTGCATGGTAAATCAGTTATCATTAAACATGACAAACTGGTCATTTGGTGCCTTTAGCAAATAGCTCTTGGGCTTAGTCTGCAGCAAACAGGCTCCATTCCCTCCCCCGTGGGTCCTAGGACCTGGTGAATTCAGGCAGGATGGGTAGCCTGGGCTTTGCTTGGGGACATCTTGGTGAGATCCCCAGAGGCATGGACTTTCTCACTGTAGGAAGGGTGGCAAAGGGCCGGGGCTCTGTGTCACACAGACCTGGGCTGGAACCTCAGCCTCCCTGGTGGCCTTGGACATCTTACTTGACATTTTCCTCAGAGCCTCAGTCTTCTCATCTGTAGCCTGGAGAAAAAGTACCCCAAGAAGGGCCGGAGATTTAGCTCAGTGGTTCCGTCGCCTGCCTTGCAGGCTCAAGGACTTGAGTTTGATCCCCGGTACCAAAAAAAAAAAATGTACCCCAAGAGTTGTCAAGGCTGTCACTCAGGTCATGGGCCAGCAGCCCATGAGACCCCCAGTTGGCTCAGTGCCAGGTCTGAGCATCCATGTGTCAAGGGTTGAGCCTGGAGCTCCCAGCACTGTCCCATTCAATTCTTACAACAGCCTACAAGTGACTCAGGGATTACATCCCCATCCCCTGTACCACAATGGGCTGGTGGCTTTGCCTGAGGCCTGTAGGACTCCAGACATGTTGGATCTGAAGCTACTCAGAGACTCCCTGGGCTCTGGCTTTGAAGATTGGTTGACAACCTCCTGGCCCCCTGTTGCCAAGGGGCTCACTCATCTGGCCCCATGCCCTCTCACAGGTGTTCCAGCAGTACCCTGAATCCCGCCCACTCACCATCAAGATCCAGGTCCCCAACCCACCATCAGTGACACTGGAGAAGGACAAGGCACTGGTGAAGGTGTTTGCCACCTCCGAGGTCGTGGTCTCCCAGCCCAATGATGTAGAGACCACCATCTGCCTCATTGACGTGGTAAGTGTCTGGGGTGTTGTTGGCCCCCAGCTGGGCCTTAAGATAGAGCCTCATGGTCTCTGGAAGCCCCCAGGCCCCTTCAGATCCCCACAGTCTCCACCATAATGACTGCTTGGATGATTAATATCCAGTCTTTACCGTTTCTGGTTGTGTGACCTTGGGCAGGTCACTCCCTGTCTCTGGGCCTGCTTTTTCCTCTACTACATGGGTTTGGCCTCAAGTCATCAGTATTAATAAGATGCTCAGAGCAGTATTGGATGTACTGTAAAGACTCCCCAAGTGCTGGCTGTTGTCATTCTCAGGGGTTGTATATCATGGTGCATGGCAGAATTGACCTAGGTCATTCATTCAGCAATATTTGTTGGGCAACTACTGTGTGTTATGCTTCCTACTACGTTCCAGGAAGAAAGAAACAAGACAGATGGTACCTACTCGCTTGTCCATGGCACCCAACAGGGAACAGATCCAGATACAACAATTTCCACAATTATTTCATAGAGAAGAATTCTCTTTCTTTACATTTTTAATTGATGCATAATAATTGTACCTAGATTTGGGATACCATGAGATGTTTCAGCACACACATACAATGTATCATGATCAAATCAGGGTAATTAGCATATCCATCTCCTCAAACATTTTTTTTGTGTGTATGTCTGGAAACATTCAAAGTTCTTTCTTTTAGCTATTTTGAAATGTATAACATATTATTGTTAACTGTAGTCACCCTACTATGTTATAGGACACTAGAAGTTATTTTAGAGGAATCCATTTAAAATATGAATTATACTACTCTCCTACTTTCCTTAAATCTTCATATAGAAGTCAGTCTCCTGAAAATGACCTGTAAAGTCCTGCAAGATCATCTCGTGCTCACCTCTCAGCTCTTCAATGCTCCCCCAATATGTCAGGACCGGCCTTCACACATGCTATTTCCTAGGTGTGGAATCTTCTTTCCTAGGATGTCTGCAGGGCTCACTCCCTTATTTCCTTTAGGCCTCTGCTCAAACATCCCTCCTCAGAGAGATGTTCCCGGATCACTTCCTACTCTTTTACTCTCTGTCCTCCCCGCCTCTCTCTCTCTCTCTCTCTTTCTGTCTTCCTCTCTCTGTCTCTCTGTCTCTCTCTCTCTCTCATTTACTTTGCTTGTAGCCTCGACCGTACACATTTGAGGGCCTGGGATTTAGCTCAGTGGTTTCACCACTTGTTGCGCAAGCCTAAGGACCCGAGTTCAATCCCCAGTACAAAAAAACAAAACAAAACACCACATTTGATAGTTTATTGCTGGGCAGAGACTTGGATGATTTCTTCACTGCTGGATCCTCAGAGTATAGCACAGGGCCCAGGACATGGTAGGGCTCACTAAACATATCACACGTGTTAAGTGATATGTTGCCATGTGTGAAGTGGTAAGTGCCATCTTCCTTTGTGTAAGTCTACAGACCCTTGGGTTCAGACCCCTAGCCCCATCTTCTATGTCTTCCCAGTCCCTATTGAGATGAAACGAGCCACTTCAGGTTGGAGAAATGGGTGTTCTTGGCTGGCTATGGGGTGTGGGATTTTTTTTTCCATCATTTGATGAAAGATCAGAAGGACCAATTCTTGCCCACTCTGCACCCATTGATCAGCCCTTATTGTGTGACTTTCCAACAATAGCCCAAGCTTTGGGCCAGCTGAGAGCCCATCATCAGAACTCCCTATTGTATCAGGGCAGCAGAGCCCCAAGCTCTGCTTGGTTTGGCTCCATTCCACTCTAGCCTCATACAATCCACTCTCTAGTCTCCTCTCTAACCTATTAATCCTTCCCTCTTTCCTTCCCCAAGGGCTTTGCACATGCCTTGCCCACAGTCTGGATTATTCTTTCACTCTCTTTTTTATTTGGTCAAATTGTACACATGCTTCAGTCCTCCATTCAAACCCTTCCCTAAGGATGATTTCCAGTACCAGCTTAGGTCCTTGCCACAGGCACCCAGAACCCCAGTTCTTCTGTATCATGCGATCTTTGTTATTGTGTTACTAATACCACTTTTGAATTTGTTGGGAGCTTGGTTTTATTTTCGTAAGGCTAACTTTTAAATCAAATTAAATTAAATTAGATGTGGTCCAAGAAAACAAAAAGAATTTTCCTACAAAATTCCTCCTGGAAGAGGGGGATAGGTCTGGACCTTTTATGCTTTCTCCTAGAAGGTTGGGTGGTTATGATTGGCAGCCGTGATGCCCAATCCCATCTGGAGTGGCTCACCTAGAGAAAGTTTCATAGGCTACAAGCCACTTCCCTCTCTTCTTAAAGGGATCTCAGAGAGTCATGGTAAACATCCACAGGGCCAAGCATGGGAATCCTGTGGCATTTGTCTTTCTGAGAAATGTTTACCCAGCCCATTCTGTGAATAACTTGCAAACAACAGTTAATGTTGGCTGCTTGTTGCTCCCAACTCCTCCCCATGGTGGAGGGATCTAGTATATGGCTAGTGCTATCGCAAGCCCCTTGCTTATATAATATAAGGAAGCATGGCCAAGGCCTCAGGGAACAGCTTCTGTACACAGGGCCAGCAAAAGGCACACAGCGAGCCCTCAGCAACTATGACCTGTACATGATAGCAGTGACATTTCTTTCTTTTCCTTTCCTCCAGGACACAGACCTCTTGGCCTCATTTTCTGTGGATGGGGATAAGCTCATGATTGATGCCAAGCTGGACAAGTAAGAGGATTTCCTGCCTTGGATTCCTGCTCCTCAGAAAGGTGTCTTGGTGCTGCTGTGGCCGTGGCTGGCTCACATCCAGGGAAGGAGTAGAGGCCACCAGGGAGGGATTAGGGGCCGCCCAAATGGCTGTGAGGGCTGCAAAGGTGAAAATGCCCTGTGCCTGCCAACACTGCATCAGGGGCCTGCCATGGGGTGAAGCCATGCACTGAACAAAACAGAACTTCTTGGGAAGCAGCAGTGGCATCAGTAATAATGATGGTGTACCAGGGCTCTGCTCTTGGTCCTTGTCCATATAGGTTGTATCCTTCTGAAGGACCTGTGAAATCAGGGCTATTTTGCTGCCTTTTTGAAGGTGAGAAAATGACAGCTTAGGGAGGTGGATTTCCTTACTCAAGGACACACAGCAAGCACAGAGAGGGACTAGAACTGACCCTGGTCTGTGAGACCTGCTACCAGTACTGGCTTTAGAGTCCAGCAGTATGGGTTCAAATCTTGATGTGACCACTGACTTGCTGTTTGATGTTGCCCAAGTGACTTTCTGGTTGACTCTGTTTTCTCATCTGAAAACCGGGACAATAGTTTCCTATTTCATAAGATTTCTAAAAATAATAGCTATTATTTGTTAGATGCCTTCTATGTGCCAGGCACTGAGCTAAGTTCTAGATGTGTCTTCATTTAATTCTTGACATTGAACTATGGAAAGAAGTACTATTATTATTTCCATTTCAAGATTAATAAGATCATATGTCAAATATTTGGCATGTTCTTAAGTGATTGTAAGATTTTCTTTTTACAGCAATGTTTATTAAGCCCAACAGTGGGGACACTCATGAAATGATATTTGTCATGGCCACTGAGGAGTTTCTGTGGCAGCAGTGTAAAGCTTGAGGCCCAGAGGAGAAGGAGCAGCCACTGGAAGAGCTGGGGTTTCCGGCAGGGAGAGTGGTGGGGCCCAAGTTAGCAAAGATGTTTGGAAAAGGAATGAGAAGTCAGGAAGGAATAAAATACACCCTAAAATACACCCAACATGGAGGCTCCTTTGTGACGCTCTGGCTGGGCACGAAGCTGATCCTTTTGAGTGGTCTCAAGTAACTTTCTACCCCCTGGCTGAGTCTGGTCCAGCCTCTCAGGTTGTACTGTCTAGCCTCTCAGGTGAGATCCAGGTGCAGTGAGACTGAGGCTGTCACAGTGCAGAACAAGACCTTGAGGCTAGGCCTCCCCTCTCAGAATAGCACAGCAGCAGAGATTGCAGGTTCCAGGCATGCCACACAGTGAGTGGTTACGATTTCAGCCTTGCCTACATGGAAAGCCCTTAGCATCACATCTGTCCCATAGTTAGTGCTCACTAGATGGAAACCAGCATTGTTCTTATAAATTCCCCCAGGACATGGGTCTTCTAGAGGATTTTGGTAGATAGCTTCTGATGGCCCACTGAAATACAAGTGCCTTGTGATTCTGAGGGATCACTGCTTCTAATAGGCTGTTTTCTTTATCTGTAGGACCAACCTCAACCTCAAAACCTCAAATGTAGGCAACTTTGATGTAAGTATCACCCTCAGGGCCTAGGGAGATCTCCTCTGTGAACAGAGGCTGGGAAGAGCTACTGGGAATGACATCCCTATGAGCTTGGCGGGGTTGACAAGAGTGTGAATTCCAAAGGGTTGGCACCAGGGCTGGACTCCTCTGAACCTTAGCCTCCCTACCTGTAGTGACGAGGGGACCAGGTACCACTGGTTGTCACCTGAGAGGTTTTGGAGCTCAGGCTCTGCTGGTTAGAGATCTTAGACTCTCCCACAGTAACATGGGGTCTTCATCTTGGGCTCCAGGGACAGATCCCTAGAGGCGCTTCCCAGCTGGGTGAACCCCCTGCCTGGATTCAGTCTTCATTGTTTCCCCACAGGTGGGCCTCATGGAGATGCTGGTCGAGAAGATTTTTGACCTGGCATTTATGCCTGCAATGAATGGTGAGCGTGGGCGTCCATGCATGTTCAGGGGCACATGGGTTGGGGACCAGGTGGCTCCTTGTTTGCTGGGCATGTTAAATGTACATTTGAGGAATGCTACCTCAATAGCATTCCTGAGAACTTCATCTGAAGCTTATTGATGCAAGTTCTTCCTGTTTAAAAGAATTAATTTCTACAATTTATTTTTAATTAATACATAATATTTGTGTATAGTCATTGAGCATAATGTGATGATGTTGGCTCCCAGGTGTCCATTGGCTCCCTTATTTGTTTGTTTAGCTCTTTCTCGTTTAGCTGATTGTTTTGCTTTCCTGATTACCTAGGAAAATGCTATGTGTACAAATTTTAGAAAGTCTGGACCAATTTTTAAAAAGTCTCACCTTCCAGAGACAATTGATATGAATACTTGAGCATATTTCCTTCTAAATTCTATTTCTCCACTTTTTCTTATGGTCAAGATATCTCCTGACTTCTTTTCTTTCTTTTGGTACCAGGGATCAAACTCAGATCCTTGCACTTGCGGGGCAGGTGGCAGAACCACTGAGCTAAATCCCCGGCCCCTTCTTCTCTTTTTTTTTTTGGAGTAGGAAAAATTTATTGATAGAAAGAAAGCTTCTAAGAGGCACAGAAGGGGGACCAGAAAGTGGGTCCCCCCCACACTTTTTAAAGATGTTTTATACAGCAAAGCCATGTGGTGAGGTGGGTACAAAGTGGGACAAAACTATAAGACCCAATGGAAATTTATAAGGTGGGCATAAGGTGGGACAAAACTATGACCAACCAGTAAGATTACAAGTACAGTCACCCAGGTAATATTGATTAAATGGGGATCAAATGGGAAGACAAGTCACATACAATGAACTTCCCATTTAGAATATCAATCACTGCTATCTATCTCTAGGGGAAGTATTACTTCTTTTCCTTTTTATAATGCTAACCAGTATATGTGCCTCAATTGTTCTCCATGATGGTTCCTTGCTGTGTTGGCTCCTGTAGAGCTGGTGCCTTAAAGGAGGCCCTGTCAACCTGGCAACAAGACATCTAATTAACTTACCTATCTATAATATTCCCCCCTCTGAAGAAGCACCCCTAACTGCTGTGAGGGGGCAAAGGGTGAAGACAGTTCTGGCTACTCCCAGCTGAAGAGGGTCATAGTTGTGATCAGCAGTTAGAGTTACTCTTACAGTCTATCTGAAGGCCTTCGATAGGCGCCAGGCATTGTCATCTTGGTAGCCGTAAAGCTTTGAGACTGGAGGAGACAAAGCCAAAGATACAGTTAATACATGGGCCAAATTATAAGGTCAGCAGGATTGCTATGAACATAGCCAACAAGGGTCTCCACTGGGAAGAACTAGTAATAGCCTCCCACAAAGAGGATAAGGAGAAGGTCCAGGGGACTTCAGAAGCCAACATAGAAGTCATATTGTATAGTTTAGCAGTTATGAGCTGTTTACAAGGTCGATCTGGTGAATCCCGAAAAAGAAGTCTAGCACATTTGTCATTGGTTCCATTTGTATGACTGCTTGGAGTTTGGCAGCCTCTAGGCAAGAATAAACAAAACTTTTAAGAAATTACAGCATGTATACCCTAAGCATGAGCACACTAGAATGGAAGGGCAGGTTGGGGAGAAAGTTACGTTTAGATACTGTAATAGTGATTGTAACCTGCTGACTCAGTTTCTTTCATTGATAAGAGGTTATCTATAAGTCTGATACTTTGTCATAAGTCTCTCTAGTTTCAGCTGTAAGAAGACACAATTTGAAGAACAAATTTCACTAAGAAATATAAAACTCTAGCTGAGGTCTTATAGATTTTACCACAGTTTTTTTTTTTTTTCTAATGTTACATAATCATGGTCAGCTACTGGTAGAGCTGGAAACTGCCAGAAGGGGTCAGTGACTGCAGCCCCTTTTTACGTCTAGCTTTATTACTATGGCATTATTTTATCCCTCTTTTGGTTATTGTTTTCTGCTGGGTGTTTAAGACCAAGTTAAAGTGAGACCTGTCAATCAGTATGAACCTCTTGCTATCTATCAAGGTCAGTTAAGTCTCCTCAGGCATTACTTTGGAACCATGCATAGAGCTGGTGCCCAGCAATCTCCCTACTCAGGAGGTTGAGTGACTTACCAAAGATGTAGGATCCTGTAGGAAAGGTTCCTTTGTGTCCTGAATCTTTGTTGATCTTGAGGGGCCAGGGCCAAAATATTGGCTGTCCTCTTAGCCCAGTTACTTTTCTAGTTTTGGTCTCCAAACTTTAGTTGTTGAACTCCCAAAAGAGAAGATCAGTGACATAAGTATTTTAGTAGGAGCAGTGAGCTTAACTATTATAATAGTTAAGACATCAAGCACCTTTGAAGTATAAAGCACAGTTAGAAGGCTGTTATTTTTTACCAACCATGGTTGTTTTAGTAGTTGAATCTCTGTAGAATGTTAACAGACAATAGTTATATATTATAGAGAAACTTAAAACCGAGAGCCACACATAGTATTTTAGCCTGAAAATCATGATGACATTGTCTTTGTAGCACTTACATGTCTATCTTAGTATGGAATAGTCTTTCAGTCAAACACCTTCATCTGATCACAAGACATTAAATGACATAAAGAAAACTCTTATTTGTTATCCTTTAGTAGGATGCCATCTAAAGAGAACATACATATTGGCCTATAAATGTATTTTAGGAGTTCATAATGTCTACCCTCTAATTTTAGTGTGATTGTTTCAACTGTTTGGTGACTGAACATCCCTAAGTGTGGTGACACATATAACATATATAACATAAGTTTTTAAGAAAACTATTGTTTGACTGGTTTTCTCATGCTGGCTTGACATGTACCTCTTATCACAAGTAGCTGGAGTGTAAGAGAAAGGCAGATACGTGAGTCAAAAAAGATCATTACTATAAACAATATCTTAGAAGACCTGTACACCCAGACAGCATGAATGATATTTAATACTCCATGAAATAACAATGAATACCAGTTACATGAAACCCCTTATATTTAATTTTGTTTTGTACCAAGAACATTTTAAAGAAAACCTTATTGTTTTTTCACAGAAAACTTAGCCCATGACCAACGTATACCTATCACAATGATATGTTTAGCGACATATTTTCCACAAAGTTATGGAAATTATTGGGATCCACCTTGTGAACAAAGGCTGGAATAAATTTTTTCCAGGCAGCTGCTTGTTTCTTTACCAAGGGGACTCCTGTCCCATAGTTTTCCTAAGCCCAAGAGTCTTTAATTATCTTAACAAATTTTTAGATGACCTGTGAGAGCCAGATCATAACAATTAACACATTATTTTGACCAATGAAAAATTCCCAAGTTATACATAAACAACAATATGTACTGTATTTATAAAACCAGTTGACATTATTTGGATCATCTGGCAACCTGGGCGAACCATGTCTTTAATTAAATTTATCTATAAGCCAACTTGAGTTACAGGCAAACATCTTAAAAAATCCAAAATGCCAAAAGAAAGAAGCTCAAACATAACAGCTGTACATATTGTAACAAATTGAACAGACAAACAGACACACACATAAGACAACTTGTTTATAAACCAGAGTGCACTCAGATGTATTTGGCCAAGTTGAATTATAATGACTTTTATAATTTTTGGGTTTATAACTATAAAAAGACTAGTCAGAACTTTATAGATCAATTAACAGAGATCTTTTGTAATAAAAATCTTCTACATCTGTGAAAGCAAAGATCATTTTAAGATGAGCCCTAAGCTGCCAATTTATCTGACTGGAATACCCAGCTACATAGGCTTCTCATGGTTGCTTTTATAGCCACAGTTGTTTAATAGCCACATGTAATTGTTCCCTCTAAAGGGACAAATTGTTAAAGGTAATTTTAACTATCTCCAGTGGGGTCTGCTCAGGCTAGGTTTGCATGTAGAAGAGACCAGGTGACACTCTTTGGAGCTAAGTGTGAATTCCAAGCAGTGCGGGGAGAAGTCCTGCCAAGGCTCCAACCTGCTGTGCTGCAGATGTCTACCTATGACAGTTTTTCCCATTTTGAAAAGAAACAGGAAAAGAAGGCATCCCTGTCTATCCCTCTTGTTCTGTGCCCAATCTAAGGTGTCCCTTAGACTTTATCTTGTCCAGTGCCAGTGGCAGCTGGCTAGAGGTGCAAGGAAGTGGCCAGAGCCAGGTTAGCTGTTCTTACCTTTCTCTAGTTTTGCTGGAGGGCTGAAAGACAGATAAATCTGAACTAAAACTTTTACATTTATCTTTTGAGAATTTCAGGATTAAATCTAGACCAATTTTCTATTTAGCCCACTGATAAATGAAGGTCAGCTTTACTCTGAAAGGATTCCAGGGAGGGGAAACTCACCATTCTGGAAGCTTTGTCTTGAAATCCAGCAGCCACAGAAAAGGGAAGTACCTTGAATCAAACCGCGTTCTCAGGAGCAGGGCCATGGAGAAGGGAGAGAAGAGTGCCTTTAAGTATGGCACAAAAACTAAATCTTAGCCATCTCAGGTGTAGAAGGACAGTTAAGTTCAGGAGCTTTTCCAGAGTGGATCTGCAATCCTTAGCAAAACATGTCTCCAGAGACAAAAGCTATGATTGACTCCCACCACACTGCTAAGCAGAAAAATCAAACCAATAAGCAAAGAACCCAAATGGCTGCTTTTTGCCGCTTGAAAGAGAATGAAAGTGTTCTAACTATATTGTTTAGGGCTTACCCTTTCAATGAATTACTCTGAATCTGCAATATCTAATTTACGATTGAAATATCCTACAGGCTGTTGAGCAGCTAGCTCCCTGATGTAGAAACACTCCCAAAGACATGTCTCACCTTTTATTAACATACAAACTGAAATGGTATCCTGTAGTTAGGCACTTAGAAGTGCTTGTTTGAACTTCTAGAGTGCAGTCTGGGAATGAGGTCCCCAGGTGTCTGTCTTTTGGGTTTTTCTATAAGCTAATAGAGGGGTCACACAATCTCACTATATCCTGCTATCTGAAGGTCACAAAAACCTGTAATTTCCAGGAATCTCCTTAGCTGTTTTAGGGTCTTGGTCTGTGGAAAGGAAAGAATTGGTTTAATTCTTTCTTTCCCCCAGTCTTTGGGTTCTTAGATATAATAAGGCCTAAATATTTTACCTCAAAGCTGCAAAGCTGTGCCTTAGATCTAGAAATATTATAACCCCTGTCTGTTAGAAAATTTAGCAGAGCAGATGTCTCAGTTAGAAAGCACTTCTGAGGGGGCACATAACAGCATACTATCCACATATTGCAAGACTGTGACTTGGGAAAAACTATAGTATTTTCTTTTATCAAATCAGGATGTTGAGATGTCCTATTTTTCCTCATAAATAGTTGACAATTTCAAATAATTGAAAGACTTAGTTCTCATGTTTCTCAGACCTTCAAGAATACATGCCTGAAAATGTCTTCTATTTAATCTCCTATCTGATTGGCAGGCCAGTGGGAGTCTTGTATAGGAACTGCTTGTGTTCCAGTAGGAACCAGTTGTTCCTCTGGCTGCCTGTCTTTTGAGCTTCCAAAATTAGATAATATTTGTCTCTACATTTAGTAGCAGCTTGTAATACTACTTGTCTCTCATTAGAAATTAATATTTGATTTAAGAGCAACATTACATCTTTCTAATCTAGTCCATAGGTCTCGAGTAAGTCCTCTAAAGACTTCAATGTACATATCAGGATCATCTGAAAACTTTCTTAGGTCTCATCTGATCTGTCTTAGATTGCTGAGAAAAAAAGACACATGAACACAGGCAGTCCCATATTTGCCATTTACTTCCTGCAAGACATGTTGTCTTTGAGGGACCTGAACAATTTAGCTAAGGATGGATCTAGCCTCATAGAGATTAATTATGTCTGGCCTACAAATTCTACCCTCAGCACCTAGTGGTTAGGGCAAGGAGTAGCCTCAGGCTTAGAGGTACTGAATGCCTTAAGGGTGAGGTCTCTCATTTTTCTAAGGCCCACATTTACATTTGAACACAAGCAAGAATTACTTCTTAATGTAAAGAAAATCTCAACAGAAGATGGTTTTGACCATTTTCTCTCTTTTACAGTATAATTCTAATTGTGAGATAGCATCATAGTACTTTTCTCTGTGTACTTGGCTTTAGGAGGTAGGCACACCACACGCGGGTGTAGAGAAATACTAAATTGCTCCTTAATATATTCCAAAGGAGTAAGAGGTTCAGATATAGAGTCCTAATTTGAAACAAGAGAAACAAATATGGCATCCCATAAGTCTTTGCTTGATTCCTGTGCTCCCTAGGGCATCCCCCAGGGCGTCCCACAAGGTTTATACCACTCCAGGGTAGGTAGCTACCATCTGGAGAGGGAACCAGAAAATAAAACTGGACTACACTATCTACCCCTTACCAGCACAAGATCTTATCTCCCTCAGGGAACTCATATCCTTACTCCAGTAGGTACTCTCAAAGCGCAAGTTACAATTGACTTCAGTCATAACAATCATGTTTAGAGAAGGAAGTATTGCTATCAAACCAAGAGATTTAAACCACTGCTATCTAGTTCCTTGAAAGAGAGAGAGGAAAATAAGTCAACAGTCAAATTAGTGTATTTTTCCTGCAAAAGAGATCACCTTCAGAGATGGTAAATCAGATTCTGTCCTGGGCCCTAGGGCAGAGAAAGTTCTGAGAAATTTCTGTTGTCTGTCCAGTCATTTAGGCAACTTTTATTAGCAGCAATACAAGACTACTCCTTTAAGGTCCATTTTAATTTCACTAAGTATTTGAAACTCATAGGTCCTCCTAGCAGCCACAATCTCATAGTAAAGGCACTCTTATCAACTTCTTATGCATGCATGAATGAAGAGAAAGGCTGGCTAAGATAGTTCCATATTCTAGTTAACTAGTAAAAGCACAAATGCATGTTACTGATTGCTATTTTCCCTCATGTAAGACAAAACAGTTGTTTTGAGTTGCCTTAATCTGACTTTCTGGAAGGAGGAGTGGTCTGACTACAAGGGATTTTCAAATGAACTCCCAACAAGTTGGAGAAACGTTTAAGTGGATTTTTAAACTCACTAGCAGAGAGAAAAAGCTCAAATGAAGTTCAAGCTGGATAAACATCCCCAAAACTTATGATACAGCATTTTATAAGTCCACAATCAATGTTCCAAAGACCATAATCTATCAGAAAAGGCATTTTTCTCCCCTACACACATAAATGATGAAGACCATGCATAGGTGGGAGAGAAGGTTCAGGTATTTTTACTCTATCAAATATTTGTTTTGTACATTTGTCTATAGGTCTTACTAGCAGTAGAGAAAGCACTCCAAACCTGTAGCTCAACTCTTAACGGAGGCTTAAGGAAGGGTTCTGATGGCATTGTTTCAGATCACTCTGAGACAGAGGATATCTGATGATCACTGACAGAGTTCCCCTTTCACCTCACTGAGGAGTCCAGCTACGAACAAGATGTGGAGATTTTCTGCTGATTACCCAGATGGGCTGTCAGGAGCTAGTTTCTTCAGAGGGACCTTTGGGTATCCCCCAGAAAGTAGCCCTGGCCATGACCCCTCAGTTGTCACCTCAGTTTCTACTAGTTCCATTCAATCAGAGATCTGTCTCTGAAAGGAACCCAATTGCCTATCTGGTCAACCTTCCACCTGCCATCGGTGTCAAAGGGAGTGAGGATTCACCAGAGGGCAACCAGGGAAACCTGTCCTCTGCTTTGAGAGTGGCAGCTGCCCTAAAGGCAATTATTAGCTGGCAGAGTAACCACTGTTTGGCATTCTATAAGTGACAGATAAAAGCTTGAACTGTTTTTATCTGAGACGATTTCATAAGAGACCCATTTTACAACATTTTTAAGCAACTAAGTCCAAATGCAACACATACAAAACAAGAATATAACATAATTTTAACAAAAGACAATACATAAGAAAAACAAGAAATGTAAACATTTAAAATATACAGCTTAAAATTAAGACACTTTGGAAACAAAAGCCAAAACAAAGGCCAGAATTTATGAAACAAAAACCAGAATCTATGAAACAAGTAGCCAGAGCCTATGAAATTAATAGTAACAATCTATGAAGCAAAAAGGCCAAAGTTAAAACCTATGGAACAAAAGCAAACTCTTACCTCTGACCAGTAATCTTGGTGGAACCTCCAAAATGATATAGGGGAAGAGATGTCACTCCCAAACCTACTAGATATCCAAAACGTGAGTTCATGTCCTCTAAAATCAAAGAATGAATTCTAGGAACAATGGAGGTTAAGAGTAGGAAAAATTTATCGAGAGAGAGAAAGCTTCGGTCTAAGAGTCACAGAAGGGGGACCAGAAAGTGGGTTGTCCCTCTCCTGACTTCTTTTTAAAAATGAATTTATTTTTAATTATACAGGGACTACATCTCCTGAAAAGTTCAATCTGCAGATAAAACTAAAGTTGACCTGACCCATATCCCCCACTTCCTAATCAGTATCTTCCTGCATTATCAATGAGATGTCCTTGCTAACTCTCTAGGTGGTCTAGACTGAGCATGCTTTATTCTCACTGTGGCATCTCAAGAGTGTGATCATGAGGTCCTTGTTGAAGTAAGGGGGTCATTTGGAGGCTGGGACAGCTGTTTGAGCAGCTGGACAATCGTGTTATGATTGGTGACCTGAGCTCCAAACTCCTTCTCCCCACTCCTGCCTCACAGAAGAGAGGACAAAGAGGGCTGGCACTCCTAGTTGATATCACCAGCCATATGTTTGGAGAGATCTTGATGTCATGCAGACCCTTATTCTGGGACTCATCACCAGGAGAGGCTGAGTCTCAATGGTAGAGAAAGAGCTGGTCACAAAGCCCATGCATGCTCCCCAGGGATGGAGCATGGTGTAGGAACTGGGCTGGCTGACCTGGGAGCCAAGAGATTGAGATTCTTGACCTGCCTTAGTCACTAAGATGTGGTGTGCACTTGGGGAAAGTTCTTCCATCTCACTGAAATGCAGTCTATCACTTTCACAATTAAGAGATTGGACTAGATCTGTGGTTCCCAAAGTGGGTGCCATAAAACAGTCCCACCAAATACCCTGAAAAAGGGTTCTATGGCCAAGCAAGACTGGGAAATGCTGAAGATAATCTTATAGGGTAGACTTACAATGTCTTTGGCTCTCTAAAAAGTCCTTGTGGAATCAAGAAGTCTGTTTAACTTCACTTGGCCACACCCAACCAGCTCATCCTCCCTTCCTTACTCCATTTCTCCCTCCCTTCTTGCCAGAACATTAGTCAGCAAGTCTACTTAGGTTCAGACAATCTGAAACCAAATGGCAAATCCATGGCAGCCATGTGTTGGGAACTCCCATGCATCTTCGTCTTTTTCACTCAGCAAACCTTTGTCTTCCCCTCCTTCCCTGCAAGGACCCACAGATTAGAGGCAACAGATGTAGAAACAGGGAGTTCATATATCATGATTTATTTCCCTAATGGGCAAGGTCAGGGGTGGGGTGGGGGAGATACCAGGGCTGGGGTACAGGAAGCCTCACAAGAGGTGATGTGGGAAAGAGTCTCAGGGAAGGCTCAATGCTCACCAGCAAGGCCAGGGCAAGGGAGTGTGCTCCAGGCAGGGGCAAAGACCTCAGGAAATGACCGAAGTGGCTAATCTTCTTACAAATACAGGGGGATTCTGGTTAGGCAGATACTTCTTGGCCATGTTGACTGTGCCTGATGACCTTTTTTTTTCTTTTTTATAGCTGTGCTGGGTTCTGGGGTCCCTCTCCCCAAAATCCTCAGCATCGACTTCAGCAATGCAGACATCGATGTCTTAGAGGTAAGGGAAGATAGAACTCTGTTCTGCATCTCCTTCTGTCCTTTGCTGTCACCTTTGGTCCCTGCAAAAGATCAGGCCAACAATTGGGAAGAAGAGAATGGGAGGGGCTAGAGCCTCTCCCTTCAAAGTTCAGGGCTGAGGGAATAGGAACAAAGTTGGTAGAATCCTTAAAGGAAACTCTCACATCCACAGTCTTATTGAGAACTCGCCGTAGATGTCACTGTCTCCATCTTCCAGATGGGGCAACTGAGGCTCAGAGTAGTAACAGGCTTGCCTAAGGTGGAAATGTGATGTAGTACATTGGAAGAGCTTTTACTGAACACCTACTGTATTTGTGCCAAAAGTACTGAGGATATAGAAATGAACAAGTACAGTCCTGGCCTTTGTGAAGCTTCCCCAGCCCAGTGGGGACACAGGACTTTGGGTAAATATTCCTGAAGTAATTGACTCGTTATAATGATGGCAGATGCCTTGAAGTTCAAATGCAGGGTCTCTTGTTTCCACTATAAAGGCCACATGTGCTCAGCATCTGAAAGTTGAAAAATACAGAAAAGGTTAGACAAATTCATGTGTATCCTCCTAGATACGTATGCAGCTCAGTAATTACACCTCGGAACACTGTGATGGATTTTTAGTCCAGTCTTTCTGGAGTTTTATTTTCAAACATGGCTTTGATTGGGAGTCAGCAGAATACTGTGGTTAAGGAATGAAGGTGTGGAGCCCAACAGCCTGGGTTCAAATCCTGCCTCTGCCAGTTTCCAGCTGGGTGGTCCTGGTCAAACAACTTAACTTCTCTGAACCTCAGTTTTCTCCTCTATAAAAAGAGGCTTATCAAAAAAAAAAAAAAAAAGAGGCTTATCATGGTACATAGCCACAGGGCTGTCTCTAGGATAAAATGAGATTCTGCATGGAAAGTGCTTGCCCAGACCCTGGTGCATGGTGAGCACTCTAGAAATGTCCACCATTACCATGTTAACTTTATAAAACAGAATCCTGCAGTGAACATCTTGGTTTGCCAAATTGTTTCTAGATCCAGGATTTAGTTCCTTGGAATATGCTGGTCAAGATATGGACAGACAGGCTTTTGCTCCAGATTGGCAATGTCCTTTCCAAAGCTGCTCCTATTTGCACAGCTGATGGCTCCTCCCACACACCCCATGCTTGCCCACACTAGGGGAGCAGCCAAGGGAGGTGGGCAGTGAACTTGGATGACAGTGTGGGCAGTGGACAGATGCAGGCTCTGGGACAGTCCCAGGGGTGCCTGCCTTGGTTTTATCCCTTGAGCTGCTGCAGGACCCTAGCATTGCTGAGTCTCAGTTTCCCTAATCTGACAATGGGGAATAATGATACCTATCTTGGGGAGTTTGTGGTGAGAAATTAAACTACCTGGCATTGTATTGCTGACTGTTATTAGTTGCCTAAACAAAGACAGAAATAGGAAATGTGAGCAGGACTGGCCCAAATTTGTCATCATCACCGTAATTGTCATGGTCGTTGTGATTTCCCCATTCTTGCAGCGTGTGCCCTATGCAATGTTGGATGTGAGTCTGCGTCTTGCCCCAGTCTTGGCTGATGTTATCCTCACATGCAAGGTGAAGGGCCTGAGTGTCAGAGGGTAGGCCACTTGCCCAGAGACACCTAGCTGGAGAGAAGTGGAGTCTGTATTGAAATAAAATGAAGCAGCTCAAACTAGTGGTTCTCAATGGGGCTGTACTGCACCCAGCCTCTCCCCCAGACCTTTTGAAAATTGGTAGGGATGAATAATCATGCTTGAATATTTTCATATGGAAATACATATTATTTTATTATAAATTATTTTTATTTCTCCTTAACATTACAGTAAGAGAACATACTGGTTTAAAATATATCTGTAGAAGTAGGTTATGTAACCTATGAGTTTTATTTCGGAACCATAAAGGAGACAGCACAAGTACCTGTTATGAAAATGTAAGACGGATATTAGGTTTGAAGTTTTCACAACCTCAGCCCTGTGCCTGGCCTTGTAGCCCCTGTGAATGGTGACTGCTCATCTTGTCATTTTTATATGGATCTAGCCATTTATTTTAAATTTTTGATATGATTTTAAACTAAGAGGAAAGCTGCACAAAATAGAACAGATTGTTCCAAATATTCTTTTCCCAGAATCCCCTAATGCTAGTATCTTCTATAACCAGAGTGCAGTCACTTGAAACCCAGAAACTGATCCATGAGCATTAATCCACACACCTTTTCCACCAGCTCTCCCACCATGTCCTGTGTCCAGTTCAGGATTTAGTGCAGGATCTTGCATCTTGTTGTCACATCTCCTTAGAGTTCTCCCATCTGGACAGCTCCTCACCTTTTCCTTGCACTTTATGACCTTGACATTTCCAATAAGCCTGGCCTGTTTGTGGTATACACTTCAAGGTAGATCTGATTTTTTCTCATTGTTTAGTGGAGGTCACATTTTTTTTGGCAAGAACTTTATAGAAGTGGGTGTGTGCCCTTCTCCACATATTATATTTGGGGCACAATGCCCATGTGACATAGTCCTGGACAGCTTCACTGTTGTCACTTGCTTAAGGTGGTTCCTGCCAGGTTTCCCTACTGTAAAGCCACTATTTTTCCCTTTGTCACTAATAAATGTCTTACAAGGAGGTTCTTTGAGACCATGCACATGCCCTGTTTCTCACCAGACCTTCTCCCACCAATTTTGGTACACTCCATTGTGTATGTGACATACATAATGGGGATTTTCTGTTTCTGTACGTTTTTTACAGTTATTAGTTGAAATTCTTTAAGGAAGAGCAGTCCCCCCATTTATTTATATGTTCAGTCAATTATTTATATCAATATGGACTCATGGATATTTATTTTGTTATGTGGGCTATAATTCATTACTTTCATTATTGGTTGTAGAACTTTAAAAAATTATATAAACTGGGTTTTTGAAAGACTGGAGAGAAGAGCTCAGGCCTCTTTCTCTTATTTCGGGAATGAAGGAGATGAGGGGCAAAAAGGGAAGGCTCTTGACCCAGGCTCTCTCTACTGGGCAGGATAATGGCCCAGCCAGGGATTGGCAGGCCCACACGAGCCTCTTCATCACCACTGTTCAGAGCCATCTTGCCTGCTCACCTGGTTCTCTGTTCTACCTTCCAAGGACCTCCTGGTGCTCAGCACATGAGTGACAGAGACAGAGATGCTGCTGGAAGGAACCAGAACCAGCCCTGGAGCCACCTGGCCTGCACACAGTCCTTGGCACTTCTCTTCAGCCTCCATGACAGGTCCCCCCAGCCCTCCTGCCCTCTTCCTCACCTGTCCCCACTCTGAAGAGAATCGCTCCAGCCACTGCTTTGTTGGCGAACACTGGCCTACACATCAGTCTGCAGGGGGAGGGAGGGGACCTTGGGGACCGAGCTGGAGGACCCAGGTAGTCTGTTACACTTTCAATAAAGATTCCACCTTCCCTGCAGCTGGAGTGAGTCTCTGTGAAGGATCCTCCAAGGTTTGGGTGTTTTCTTCCCTCTGTGACTGAGCAAGGGGTGTCTGGCAGCTGGGGATGGTCCAGACCATGACTGGAAAATGTCAGGCGAATCCCAGGACCCTGCTGATAAGCAAGAGGGCTTTAATTCCACTCTTGGTAGCTTCCTTCTACTCTCACCTTTGCTGACCCCTCTTGCCTCAGTTCCTGCCCCACTCCTCACACATGGGGAGGACCAGGACCCTGGGGCTCTAAGCTCAAAATCATCACGATTCATATTTCGAGGGGTTATCAGAGCCCAACTCCTGTGTGCTACTGTGAATAGAGTCCCCTCTCCTTCATGACTCTCAGTTGCTCTCTGCCTTTCCTCTCTTCCTGTTTCCCCACTGTGACTTTCTGTGGTCTAGAAGGGTGGATGGGTACATGCCAGGTCCCAGAGGAGTGGTGAAGGGGGCTTCTGCCACTTCCTGCAGTGAGCTCCTGCCTGTTAAGTGCTCAGGACCTACTGAACCCTGGACTGTGACTTTGGAAAGTGGTCTCATTTAATCTCCTGAGAGCACTACAGGGTACCTACCAGGACAGCCCGTTTTACAGATAAAGAAATTGAGGAACTGAGAGGTGCAGTGACTTACCCAGTGTCACACAGCTGAAGTTTGAGCCCGGTGGCTCAGCTCCAGGGCCTATGGTCCGACAGCTCACCGCACTGCTGCCTCTGCTCACAAGTTGTAGGGGTCACCATAGGCTGAGTTTGACACCAAAGCCCTCCTGACCTGCCCAGGCAGGGAGGAGAGACAGACAGACACACTGAAGACCTCAGGGATGCTGCAACCCTCCTCCCAAACACATACAGGGTTCTCCTGGATAGGGGGAGATAGCTGAGGGGAGGGTGAGTCTGCAGAATCACAAGGCACCTCTTGCTTTTGAATTTAAGCCTATGGAGCAAGGATACAGCACCAGCCCAGAAAACAGGCAGAGAGGCTCCCAAAATAGTCCTCTAGGGCCCATCTTTGGCTTCTAGACAGAAAGCCCAAAGTCTGTACATTCCAGGAAAACCAGATCTGGCCATGTCACTGTCCCCCCAGGACAACCCCACCCCAAGGCTTCCTGAAACCCCATCCATGGACAGGGAGGGAAGCAACGGACTCTTCACACTAAAAATAAGCACAAAGTATGCTACAGAGGGTTCCTGTCCACATTAATGTCAACTGTGGCATCAGGAGGTCATTAAGGAGCAAGAATTTCTAAGTAAGCAAGATGGACTCAAGTAGTTTCTCTGTCATTTGAGTGGGTGACTTGATGGGGCCCTTAGCCTTTCTGAACCTCAGTCTCCCCATCCTCAAAATAAATAATAATATTTAATATTTAATGAGATTATGCTTTCCCAGGTGTTTAGCACTGAGGCTGACTCACAGTAGGTGTTCAATATGTGCTCGCTGTGGCTAATAGCAGAATTGGTTAACCCTAAAGCTATAAGCCCTGAGAGCCCTCGGCTCTGAGCAGAGCCAAGCTGAGGATGGGGGCACCTGCCAGGTCTCCTGGCCAACACAGTTCCCAGAGGACCTTCCCAGAGCCAGTCAGGCCTGCTTTGGACAGCTGCAGAGGCGGGGCACAGAGAGGGCAGTTCAGTGGTAGAGGATTTGCCTAACATGCCAAAAGCCCCAGGTCTAATCCCTAGCACCACAAAAACAACAGAAAACAAAGGCAGTTTTCCCTCCTGTTGTCTTTTGAAAAGGTACTTTCCTCAATGCCTTGTATGTTTTCTTTGGCTTAAAACATCAGAAAGCTAAACTGTAAAGTTGTCTGATTCAGTGTTTGATTCCTGCCTACATCATTCATTCATTCTGTCATTCACTGAATGGCACTGGGAACTCTACTCTTGGCAAGAGTGATGGGTTTCTGCCCTTGTGAAGTCTTGATCTAGTCCACAAGACAGATCTTGAATAATGAAGTCTGAGAAAACATTGATAAGTAAATGTAGAGATAATTTTGAGATGATTTTGAGGACTAAAGGGAATAAACAGGAGCACAGGGTAAGGGAAGGAAGAGGGTTGGAAGAGCTACCAATGAGCTCCTCTTTGGGGAGTAAATACAACATCAGAGCTGCCTCTGGGGGCTCTCACAGTCTACCCTTCCCCTCCCCAGGATCCCAGGTTATGGGTTTTCTTGGTTTTCTTAATAACATCCACACTCTTGGCCCTGAGCTAAGAGAGAGGTAGAGCCAGAGTCCTGTCCAGGCTGTGGGGAAGGTCTAGAGGGGAGGAAGCCCTGCCACAGTAGGTGGGGGCTGGGGAGAGGCTATGGTCCCTTTCATGGCTGCCCATTATTCGAGAGGGAACTGTGTTACTTACTTTTCTCTTGTTGCTGAGACAAAATATCTGACACCCAAAGTTAAAAGAAGGAAAGGTTTACTTGGGTCACACTTTGTAGAGGTTTCAGCCCATAGTCAGATGGCTCCAAGGCAGGGTGGAGGCAAGACAGGCATGGCAGAGCAGAAACAGTTCATGGTGAGCAGAAGGTAGCAAAGCAACAAGGGATGACCACAGTGCTTTCTGTCCCTTATATCTTGTCCAGGATACCCATCCTAGGGGTGGATAGCCCTCACGCCCTTAATCCTAGTGCCCTTGATACTAGCCTTGCACCATGAATCAATCCCTGTGTCACACGTTCTAGATCCAGCCACCTCCGAAAAAGCCCCATGAGGCTTTGGGGTGACATCTAGACCTACAAGCCATGACAGTGACAGACTTCTTAACCTCCCTCTGGGCAGCAGGACACCACCTAGTGGCAAAGATCTCCTGGAGGCAATGGGCTCCCTGGCTCTGGATGGTGCTCCGGGGGTTTCTGTGGCCGCAGGGGTCTTGTTGGCCTCAGTGATGTTCTGAGGAATATTCAGGTCAGGAAACTTGACAGCTGGTGAGCTTGAGCTCTTTAGAAAGAAAATAACTCCTCCAAAGCATTGATTAACCATGGGACCCCCCTCAAACAGGAGGGGTGGCCTGTTGTTCTGGGGAAGCTGGGGGGAGGGGCTGACTTATCTCAGGTCCTCTGTTGTTTCCCTAAGAGTTTCCCACAGTTATGATGAAGCCAAAAGAAGAGAGGAGACAACTCCTCAAGCTGGGCGTCCTGAGACTTGAGTTCAAATCCCAGTTTAGCCACTTCTTCTCTGGGACCTTCTATCAGTCCCATCCTTTCTGAGAGTCTCTTCTCCCATCTATTAGGGCCTTTTAAAAAAAATGATGAGTGTGGGGGAAATGAGGAAAGATCAAGACCAGAGATCACAGGGTTCTCCAGTAAAGCCACACAGGTCTTTCTCGTGGTAGCTCCTATCATGTAGTATCTAACATCTACAATCTTCATCTTCTAATTTTCTTATATCTCTCTTTGCTCGCAGCAAATCCAGCAGCCTCCAGTCTTTAGGGTGAGGATGGGACTCCAGGAGGATCACAGTAAGGATATGCAACACTGAATGCCACTCTGGAACTCTCTAGCCCCATGGTGGGTGGCTGTGGCCTCCATGTGTCCTCCAGGGGTCTCTTGCAGCTGCACAGTACCCTCATTAATGCTGGGGTTCAGTCACAGCCCAGCTGTTGAGAAGGAAACCTTGCAAAAGAAGATGTGTTAGCATGGGGCATGTGTTTGAAAGAGGGAAGGACAGACAGTGAATATTTCCCTTCCCCTTAGACAGCTGGTCCGATTGTAGTCTGATGACCCTTGGGGACTGTCTGAGCTGATGAGATCCTATTCAGCAGGGTAGTGGCATTCCTGTAACATGTGTAAAACCAGGGATCAGGTCTGGCTCTAAGAACTAAAGGAAGGAGTGGGCCAGAGATTTAGTTCCAAGGCGCCACCGCGCAAGGTCCCAAGTTCGATCCCCTTACCAAACCAAACCAAACAACAACAACAAACAGAAATAAAGGAAGGAGGTAACATGCTCTGGGTAAGAAAGGGTAACATGCCCTGGAACTCCTGCCCTGCCTCTCCTCTGTACTTGGCCGTATGCTCTGATATATGAGGTGTGCCCCACAGCCACTGTCTCTGTGCAAAAAGGTTCTTTTCTGGGTCTTCCTTGGCAGGTGGGAGAATGCCAAGATACCATGTGTTCCAAACTCCAGAAGGTCAAAATCCTGGTCTCAGAGGTCCTGGGAAGCCCAGACCTTGGCAATAGGTGCCAGTGAGCAGGGCTACTGGGCCCTCAAGGCCCATCTGACTCAAGCCCTGAGCCCTTTCTTTGCAACAAAGTCTCATGACACAGTTGTATGTTCTGGAAGGAGGTGGCTCCTGCATGGCTCTTTGGTGTGACAATCAAAGCACAAGCTTTAGAGTCAAATAGACCTGAATTCAAATCCCACTCTTTCACTGACTCTCTGTACTTTTTAGTTTTCTTTTCTGCAAAACAGGAGTGAAACTAGAACCATAGGATGACAGTGAAAAAAATGCAAGATGATGGGCCAAGTGCAGAGCCTGGGTGGCCAAGCACAACATCCCAACTGCCAGAATGCTAAGTCACCAGGCTGAGGAGATAGCTTGGGCAAAGGTGGAGAGGAAGCCTCTGGGGCCATGAGAGCCCACAGTCAGACTCTGTACCTCACCCCGGCTCCCCACAGACATGCCCTGCATGGTCACAGAGACTGAAAGTGGCATCCACTTCAGCCGTACCACCTTGTTCCCAGCCATGCACAGGGACAGGCCAGGACCCAGTGGCTCTGTATTTGGATTTTTTTCCTTTTTTTAGATTCTATGTGAGATTGTGCAACATTTGTCTTTCTGTGCCTGGTTTATTTTACCTGGAATAATGCCCTCCACCCCTGTCTCTGTTCAACCAGCTTACTTTCAGCAAGCATGTCTACGGACAAGGAGTGGGCCTGAGGAACACTGAGGAAAGGGACAAGAATCCAAGCACTTCTTACCCTCTAGGGAGATTCATGGTGGGGGCAGCATTATTAGCACATGTCTGGCAGTATGACTGAAGCACCCAGATCTTGGACTCTAGAGCCAGAGCTCTTGAGTTCAAATCCCAGTTCTGCCATTTACTGGGTGTGTGACTGGGAAATTTATTTTCCTTTTCCATGCCTCAGTTTTCTTAAATACAAAATAGGAATAAATTAGTAGCTTCCTGTGGCTGTTTGGAGGAGCAAATAGTGAGACTCTTTCCTCTAGGTTCTAAGCTGACCACAGTGGCTTATCAATTGCTTTGGAGGGTGGCTCACCTTTTGGACAAGGACTAAGATCTGACACAGGGTTTGGCTTCAGGAGGTGTTCAGTAGGCAGTTATCAAAAGGACGATCAGTTCTGAGATAGGATTAAAAAAATAAAAATAGATAAGAAGGAAACCAGGAAAATTAGAATATAAAAATTATACTTTAGAAAAAAATACAGCTTTAGGACACAAACCCACTTTATTTTTTCTCTTCTCTTTCACCTTCAAATAGGCTGCTTTCACCTGTAAATAGGCCACCTCTTTTTACCTGTAAATTGCACTTCCTCCCACAGACCTCCACCCTAAGGAAGGAACAACATTAGTGGGCAGCAGATCTCAAATTCAAACACATGTAAATTGTTTACATTAATACATAGTCCACCAGATGGGTAACTTGACAGAGAGTAGGAATACAAATCTTAGATCACCCCTCTCTTTTATAGTATATATACACAATGGAGTTTTATTCAGCCATAATAAAAAATGAAATTTTGTCATTTGCATAAAAATGGATGGACCAGAAGGACATCACATTAAATCAAATAAACCAGATACAGAAATTCAAGTATCAAGCATAGCTGCACGGGCAGAGTGGTCTCGGGCTGACTGAGCTCCACTCCGTCCAGCTCACTACGTCCACTTGCAACCAGGAGATGGTGAGAACCCCCCAGGCATGCCCACCAGCTGCCAGCGTAGCCACGTGGGTGCCTGCAACAACAGCCGCTCTCCCCCGCCCTGCCTCTGGCCTCTTGGCTGTGGCGCTACTTGGTTCCACACTACAGAGGCACAGGGGGACATAAAGACCATTGTCCTGAGCTGAAGAAGTGAACAACAGAGAGAGGGCTTTTCTCGGGTTCCCTGATGAAAACTGAAGCCCACTGGAAAAGTGAAGAGAATCTCTGTAGTAAAGGCCACCAGACCACTGTACTTGGTAAGTTGGAGGGATCATCACCTCTCATCGGAACCTGGACTATCTTCAGGGGAAAGGCAGCTGGAACCTGCAATAGAATCTTGCAGAGTTCAACCCTGCAGGAGGACAGGGAGGTCAACTTGGGACTTGCAGCCAGAAATCTGCCTGAATCTCACGGGCCTAACTGGCTTACTGAGACTCATTGACTTATAACTGCATACTGCTGCCCACATTGTCCATTGTGACCGCAGAGACATACCCTGAAGGAGGCCCTTCATTTCTATCTTTTATCTGTTATTTTCAAAATTGCCACTATTTTTGCTCTTATTTTTAATTTGTTTTCTTCTTTTTCTACTCTTTTAAAATTTTTACTTTTCTCTTTTTTCTTTCTTTTCTCTTTTCTTTCTCTTTCTCTCCCTCACTCCCTTGCTGTCTTGCATTGCTCTTCATCTCCCTTTGTGTTCCTGTTCTGGGCCTAATTCATATTTCCTCTTTCTTTTTCTTTTCTTCTCTTTCCTTCTCTCACCTGTGCCCTCTGGCCTCACTGCTAACCTTCCCCTATCCTTCTACCTACCTATTCCTCCCTCCTCAAATCCTTCTCACTCCCCATTACAGAAGGGTAAAGTTGCTCTATTGAAGAGTTTATTCACTATAAACATATGTTGGGTTGGTCCTTGATTTTGATTTCATTCACACAGTTAAAGGTGATAGATTAATAACTATCACAAATTGTCATTTTCTAAGAGGTACTTAATGCTATTGTTTTGCTGATTGTATCACTTGGGCTAAGGTGTTGTGATTGATCTAATCAGTTGTCCTTCCTGGTATAATGAAAATGAAACAGCCTCAGAGCCATTACAGACTCAAAACCTAAAGACCAGCTATATCTGGAAGACTCCTCTGAGAAGCAATCATTCCATAAGGGTTCTAAATACAGCAACAAAGATACCTACAATAAGCAACTTCAAAGCATCAACCCAGGAACTAAACCAAGGACAGTACCAAAAATAAAAATGAGAAGACATTTAAGCAAGGCACAAACTCAGACTTCCACCCCAAAAAGGCAAATTCTAGGGGAAAC